>VDFB02047230.1:78769606-78810087 GCA_007258455.2 Sequoia sempervirens | reverse complement strand
CACTTTCAAACCCTAAGGGATCTCAAGCTGGTATGAAGATTTGACCCTCAAACTGTTGAACCCTAGTCACCCAAGTTAGAAATAATTTTTAAAAATATTTTCTAGCTTCTAAAAATCTGAAACCCTTTCCAAAAGCCTTCAAAAATGTCTCCAATCAGGTTGCCTAGGTGCAAAAAAATTTATAAAATTAGTAGGATCAAAATCTACAAAATGGCTCCAAATAAGGGTGAAAAACCCTAACATCCAGCTCCCAAAAATAACAACTCCATAAACCCTACACACTCAATGAGATATGAAGATATGATTAATAAATACTCAAATATGCCATAAAAAGTCTTCAATCTACAAAAATATCTTCAAAACACTACAAAAAATCCCTATGATTAGCTCCCTTTTTTGCTCCCACCCATTGTTTTAATGTATTTTTCTCCATTTTTTTGGAAAAGTTAGCACTATTTTTTAGGATGACACTATTTTTGGCATTTTTTGTGCCAACCAGAACAAGCAAGCACTAATTCAGGCACAAATTAGCACCAAAATTAGCACCGAAATTAGTGTCAAGGTTAGCGCTGATATTAATGCATAGTGTAACACCCATATTAACGCCTAGATTAATGCCAAGATTAGCGTCGAAAATGACGCCTACTATAACGCCCAGATTAGTGCCCAAATTAGCAACCAGATTAGTGTCTACGTTAGTGCCCACATTAGTGTCTAATGTAACGCCTATTTTAGAACCTACTTTAGAGCCTATTTTATCACCTAATTTAGCGCCTAATTCAACACCTAATTGTTCTGATCTAATAGGGATTAAGGGTGTTAGAACAAAAAATCCTTCCCCACTATTCACTAGCCTTCAATTTCTTGCCTACATTTCACTTGCATCAAAATATCTTTTGCCTTTGATTTTTCATTGTATTTAACATGAAATGCAACAATTTGTGTGACAAGATCCATACTGTCACCAACATTCCCTTTGTATATACTCATTTATTCCTCTAGATAATCATAAACAAAGAAAATTTTGCCATTACCACAGTACTTTGTGCAGATTAAGGGTTGAGGGTTGAGAATTGAGGGTTAAGGGCGGTTTAATGTATAGGGTAGATGCTAGAGGATAGAGGGTGTAAGGGTTTAGGGTTTAAGGGTTGAGGGTAAAAGGTTGAGGGTATATGGTTCAAGGATTAGGATTGAGGGTCCAATGTATAGGGTAGAGGGTATAGGGGTTGAGTGATTAGGGTTTAAGGGTACTTGAGGGTTGAGGATAGAGGGTAGACGGTACTTGAGAGTTTAAGCTGGGTTGAGGGATTAAGGGTTGAGGGTTGAGGGATTAGGGTAGAGAGTTTACTTGGGTTTAAGGGTTTAAGGGTTGAGGGATTAGGGTTGATGGATCACTAGGGTCGACTAGAGTAGAGGGTATTGGGATGTAGAGGGTTTAACGGTTTAGGGTATTGGGTTGAGGGATAGGGTTGAGGGATTATGGTTGAGGGTTGAGGGTTGAGGTTGAGGATTAGGATAAAGGAGGATGGGTCAAAGGTTGAGGTTGAGAATTGATAGTTTGAGGGGCGGTTTAATGTATAGGGTGGAGCTGGCAGGAGGTTGGTAGAAGTGTAGGGTTTGAGGTTTAGGGTTGAGGGTTGAGGAGTTTAAGGTTTGAGGTAGAAGTTGAGGGGTATATAGTTCAAGGATTAGGTTTGAGGGTCAATGTATGGGGTAGGGGTATGGGGGTCCAGAGGTATTAGTGTTTAAGGGTGCTGAGGTGGGTGGTGGGGGTGGGGGTTTGGGTTGGGGATTGGGGTTGAGGGTTGAGGGATTAGGGTAGGGGGGTTGCTGGGTTTAAGGGTTTAGGGTTGAGGGATTGGGTTGAGGATTACTAGGGTTGACTAGAGGTAGAAGGTTTAGGTTTAGGGTATAGGGTTGAGGATTAGGGTTGAGGAATTATAAGGTTGAGGATTAGGGTAGAGAGGAGGGATGGATTAAAGTTGAGGTATGGGGTTGAGGGTTGAGAATTGAGGGTTGAGAACATGTATAGGAATTGGGGTAGGGGGTTGGTAGAGGGTGTAAAGGGTTTAGGGTTTAGGGTTTTAGGGTTGAGGGTTGAGGTTGAGGGGGTTGAGGGTTCAAGGTTGAGGGTAGAGGGGCTGAGGTATATGGTTTAGGATTAGGGTTGAGGGTCCAATGTATAGGTAGAGGTGATATAGGGGTTGAGGATGGGGTTTAAGGGTACGCGAGGGTTGAGGTGAATGGTAGAGGTGCAGAGGTTTAAGGGTTGAGGGATTAGGGTAGAGAGTTTACTTGGGTTTAAGGGTTTAAGGGTTGAGGGATTAGGGCTAAGGGATTACTAGGGTCAACTAGGGTAGAGGGTATTGGGACATTGAGGGTAGAGGGACGTAGAGGGTTTAAGGATTTAGGGTTTAGGGTATTGGGTTGAGGGTATAGGGTTGAGGGATTAGGGTAGAGAGGGAGGGATGGATTAAGGGTTGAGGTTTTAAGGGTTGAGGGTTGAGAATTGAGGGTTGAGGGTGGTTTAATGTATAAGGTAGGGTAAAGCAGTAGAGGTGTAGGGTTTAGGGTTTAGGGTTGAAGGTTGAAGAGTGAGGGTAGAGGGGTATATATGGTTCAAGGATTAGGGTTGAGGTCCAATGTATAGGGTAGAGAATTATGGGGTTGAAGTATTAGGGTTTAAGGAGTGCCGAGGGTGAGGATAAGGTGGTGAGGAATTGCCAGAGGGTTTAAGTGTTGGGGATTAAGGGTTGAGGGGTTGGGGTTACTGGGGTAGAGTTTACTTGGGTTTAAGGTTTTAAGGGTTGAGGGATTACTAGGGTCGACTAGGGTAGAGGGTATTGGGACGTTGAGGGTAGAGGGATGAATGTAGAGGGTTTAATGGTTTAGGGTTTAGGGTATTGGGTTGATGGTATAGGGTTGAGGGATTAGGATTGAGGGATTAGGGTAGAGAGGGAGGGATGGATTAAGGGTTAAGGTATTAAGGGTTGAGGGTTGAGAATTGAGGGTTGAGGGCAATTTAATGTATAGTGTAGAGGGTAGAGATGGTAGAGGGTGTAAGGGTTTAGGGTTTAAGGGTTGAAGGTTGAGGGTAGAGGGTTGAGGGTATATGGTTCAAGCATTAGGGTTGAGGGTCTAATGTATAGGGTAGAGGGTATAGGGGTTTAGGGATTAGGATTTAAGGGTATTTGAGGATTGAGGGTAGAGGGTAGGGGGTCAAGGGTTTAAGGGTTGAGGTATTAAGGGTTGATGGTTGAGGATTGCGGGATTAGGGTAGAGAGTAATTTACTTGGGTTTAAGGGTTTAAGGGTTGAGGGATTAGGTTTGAGGGTATAAGAGGGTATTGGCTGGTTGAGGCTAGAGGGACATAGAGGGTTTAATGATTTAGGGTTTAGGGTATTGGGTTGAGGGTAAAGGTTGGTTGAGGGATTAAGGTTGAGGGTAGAGGGTAGAAGGTTTAAGGTCGGTTTAGGGTTAAGGGATGTTAAGGGTTGAGGGTATATCTAGGACATTTGAGGGTATATGGTTGAAGGTTGATTAGGGTTGAGGCTCCAATGTAGAGGGTAGAGGGTATAGGGGTTTAGGGTTTAGGGTTTAAGGGTTGAGGGATGAGGGATTAAGGGTCGAGGGTTGAGAATTGAGGGTTGAGGGTTTAATGTATAGGGTAGAGAGTAGAGTATTTATGGGTTGAGGACTTGAGGGTTTAAGGTTGATGGTAGAGGGTTGAGGGTATATGATTGAGTGATTAGGGTTTAGGGTCCAATCATGTATAGGGTAGAGGGTACTATATGGGTTGAGGGTATGCATATGGTACATTGAGGGATTAGGGTTGAGGGTCCAATGTATAGGGTAGAGGGTATAGGGGTTGAGGGATTAGGGTTTGAATAGGGTTGAGGGTAGAGGGTAGAGGGTGGAGGGTTGAGGGTTAATTAAGGGTTGAGGGTTGAGGGATTAGGGTAGAGAGTTTAGTAATTGGGTTTAAGGGTTTAGCTAGGGTTGACAGATTAGGGTTGAGGGATTATGGTCGAGGGTAGAGGGTATATGGTTCAAGGATTAGGGTTTAGGGTCCAATGTATATATAGGGTAGAGGGTAGAGGGTAGAGGGTGTAAGGGTACTTTAGGGTTTAAGGGTTGAGGTTTGAGGGTTTAAGGTTGAGAGTAGAGGGTTGAAGGTATATGGTTCAAGGATTAGAGTTGAGGGTCCAATATTGTATAGGGTAGAGGGTATAGGGGTTGATGGATTAGGGTTTAAGGGTACTTGCAGAGGGTTGATGGTAGAGGGTAGAGGTCCGAGGTTTAGGTTGAGGATTAAGGGTTGAGGTTGAGGATTAGGGTAGAAGTAGGCCACCCAGGTTTTGAAAGAGGGTTTTAGGGTTGAGGATTACTAGAGCTGAGGGATTAGGGTCGAGGGTATAAGAGGGTATTGGGTTGAGCATAGAGGGATATAGAGGGTTTAACGATTTAGGGTTTAGGGTATAGGGTAGAGGGTATAGGGTTAAGAGATTAGGGTTGAGGGTCAAGGGTAAAAGGTTTAAGGCTAGTTTAGGGTTTAAGGGTTTAGGGTTGAGGGATGTGGGAGTTGAGGTATAGGAGTTTAAAGATTATAGCTAGGACATTTAGGGTATAATATAGTTGGTTGATTAGGGTTGAGGTCGATATAGAGTGTATAGGGTATAAAGGTTGAGGTTTAGGGTTTAGGGTTGAGGTTGAGGATTAGGGTTGAGGGTTGAAATTGAGGGTTGAGGTTTATGTATAGAAGGTATGAATCCCGAGAGGGTGGGGTAGAGTTTAAGGGTTGAGGCTTGAGGGTTTAAGGTTGAGGTAGGGTTGAGGTATGGTTGAGACACAGGGACAGTGTGGCATCTGGCAGGGTGGGAGGTTGAGTTTTCTGGTGGGGTTGATGGTCCAATGTATAGGGTAGAAGGTATAGGGGTTATGAGGGATTAGGGTTTAACTAGGGTTGAGGGTAGAGGGTAGAGGGTTGAGGGTTAATTAAGGGTTTAATGTATTTTTCTCCAACTTTTTGAAAAAGTTGGTGCTATTTATCAGGATGGAGCTATATATTTTTATCACTATCAACAATAAAAATAATATTAAGTTTATAGTTAATTAGTGTTGAAACAATTTTAAAAATTTATTGTCACTCCTAACAAGTAATATTAAGCCTTATTATTTGTGGGCGGTTGGGAGGGCGGCCCTCCAGGTTAGCGGAGGGATTCAATTAGGATTAGATGAGTGGCATCCATGTAGGAGAGACTAGAGCTGAGGTGGCGCTGGTGGGAAGAGTTGGTGGATCATCAACGATGATAAGTACAAGCATTAATGAAGGGCAGTTTGAGCTCAAATTTTAATGATGGCCTAGCATACGAAGTCAGGTATGCAGGACGACATTGTTGGAGCAAGGACAACTAGCCTTGCCAATAATTAACCTTTCACTCATGTGTAGATCAAAAGGCTTGATGAATGCAGGTTTATTTATTAAGAGGTGGCATTGTTTTTGTATAGCGTAGTAAAGGTTTTGGGTGTTGGTGTTTAGTTTATGGTGGTGCTTTGGTTGGAAGAGTGTGCTCAGCCTCTGGTGTTGTCTACGGATGACAATGGCCAGGCGTTCAAAATTTGTCATTGCAATGTCGGTGGAGGGGTTGTCATGGTTTGGAGTGGATACTCCAATCTCCCTGCTGGAGACGTCGAGGCAAGCTACATTCAGAGAGATAATAGATGAAAGGCTGAAGCGGATTTTGCTGAATATTGATCCCCTTGTAATTGTGGCAGTAAAGATGGTTCTGGGCTATGGTCACATTGAGCGCAAGGAGTATGGGAGGGACAATGCACACATTTCCTCACACCTCTTGGCTTCTCTGCTCTATAGTCAAGTCCCCAAGATGGAGGCGAAGGATCTGTTGGTGAAATTGTTTAGGAAGGATTTGGTTGGCGGCGTGGAGGAGATCTTGAAGGCAATGATTATAGGTACCGGGATCTCGCAACCAAGTGATCTGGAGCTTCTGTGGAGCACCGAAAAGGCGATAAGGTTTTACCCCTTCCTCTTGGACCTGAGCGGGGCAGCTCTCATGCGCCACCGAATGATAGTGGCCATTGTAGTAGAATATTTAAAGAAGCTTGCTAGGGTTAATGGTGACTAATGGTGTTGACTGGGTTAAAGATTTTGAGTTATTTGCAAAGTTAAATGGGTTTCTGTAATTTGTCCAGTTTAAATCTTTTGTCAGTAATTGCTCTAGTTTGGTAATGGATAGCTCGAATTTGGGTTTTTTCCGTTAGTATGTGGCTTTGCCAATTTTGAATTTTTTTCTATGGTTAAATTATCTGTTCTGGGTGGAGGCATTATGGTAGCTTCTAGTTTTGGGTCAAAATATTGAAATTTCCTGCATAACAGACGAACTGTATGTTTCCTTTTTTAATTAATAAAAAAAATATTACACATTAAAAAGTCAATATCATAATTAATAGCTCTCAATAATTTTTTTAGCTTCACCTATTAATGCAATTAAACCATATATACAATAGTATAAAAATATTGAATAAAATGAAATAAGTAATGATCTACCTAATTTTTAGAATAAAATGGAATTTCTCTTTTGAAATGTAATTTATTTTAGAGGAACATGAGTTGTCTCTTTTAATTTTTTTTTTTATAAAATTCCCTTTCATTTAAGAAGAGTTGCTTTTACAAAAGGATCGGATATAGATTGGAATTATCCTTATATTTTTTAATATCTTAATTTAGAAATTATATGAAGATATTTCCATTTGCAAGTTAGAATTTTTCAATATATTATATAAAAAGTGGATAGTATCAATTAAACAAATCTTTGAAAAATAATTAAACAATTTTTTTTTTAGTTATATAAAAAAGTGGATAGTATCAATCAAACAAATTTTTGAGAAACAATTAAATGTGTAGAGAATTTTTTTTTAGGTATTTTTTTTAAGAAGACAAAGTTATCATAGATACATTCAAATCAAAGATTTTATAATTAAAACACAATTAATTAAATGCAAAATAAATAATTAAAAACAATTTAAAGATGATATTGTCTTGTTTGATGTTCATTTAATGAAACAATATGTCATAATGGAAAAACAAGCACTACTAGAGAAACAAACGATAAAACAACAATCTTGGTTGACAATAATCAAAGGAAAAAATGATCCCTCAATTGTTGAGTTTGTAATTTAAGTTGAATTTGATGAAGATAATTTCAACAAGAAAAAACTTAAAAATGATCCCTTAATCACTTGCCATAAATTATGATCCTTTGCTTCTCTTCATTTACCTAGATGGGCTAGGTTCACAAAGTGGAGTTACCTCCTCTTATGGTAAGAATGAAGAAACAAATCAAAATAAAAATAAATATCATTTATTTGCACTAAGTGGTGTTATATAAAATAAAAATTACAAAATGTTATTTATATTACTAGCTTATACCAATGTGAGATTCGTAGGTGATAAAATTTCTATAGCAATTCCCATATCCTAGAAGAGTATGTGTTGATGTTGTTGGAGCTAAAAAATCCACATTGGTTGTCCTGCACACCTCCATTTTCACTTATCCTCCCATATCCACCATATGCTCCATTTCCATTTCATAATAATTGACACTAGTATAAAGTACCAAAATAAGCCCCTTGATCATTACAATAAAGTGAAATCCCTGCCTGAAATGTTCTCCTAGTAGCTCATGGCATGTCACTGAGACAATTCCTTATCGGAGAAAGTCTCACCATAGACTCTTCGACACAAGTAGAAAGGGATGATGAGAAATGTAGATGAGACTCCTGAATGTCTAAGAGACATATTCAAATGTCTTCCTGCCATCCTAAAGAGCGACATGTCTAAGAGACTTGGGACTGTCGGGGAGAGAATCTAACATGTCTCACTGAAAAATCATACGAGTGTCAACATTTAGGAAACATAAAAACATCTCTTAGGCACCGAGAGGTTATCATAAAATAGATAGTAAATCACCAGCAAAACAAGCACTGATGAAACAACAATGTCGAAGAGACATCGACATGTTGAGGAGAGAAGCGAAGAATTATCTTTGACACTCAAGGAGAAAAGTATCGGCAAGACACATAAATATCAAACAGACATTGGATGAGGTCTCATTGACATCTTAAAAATGATATGTCAAGGAGACACAAAGATATCGAGAAGACATTATCAAAAGTCTCCCCGACATTCTGGCACAAAATATCAATGAGACTAAGGGACGTCGGAGAGAGGTGACCTTGGGTCTCCCCGACATAACAAAGTCACATAGATATCATCAACAACAATTACTATCGAGGAAAGAAATAAAGACATGTCGAGGAGACATAAGCTTGTCGGTAAGAGAAATCCACCAGTCTCATCAACAAAAAAGAAAATCATCAGGGAGCAAACTAAGAAGTAAATATTGAAGAGACATTGCGATATCAATGAGAGAAGTCTCAATGTCTCTTAGACATTTCTCAAAAGATGGCCAAGGATATCAAAGAGAGATATAAATGTTGTGATCAAAGTCTCATCGACAAAATATGAAATAATTGTCACAGGATTGATTTGACGGATTAAGTCATTGAAGAGACAACTGCCATTAATACACAAGTTGATAGGAAGGTGGCGTGAGTGCCATTTATGAACCAAAGTTGGTTTAAGCGTGCTAAAATTCGATAAAGCAGCCTTTGAGAAATAAAAATTCACTACACACTATGGCTAAACATCCAAAGGATGGAGTTGGACGAAAGCAAGCAGCTCAAAAATTCTGGCATTCACTCAAGTACACCTTGGCTCAATTGAACGTAAATTTTTGAATATAGCTTGAAGTACAACATTGTTAGGGTTAGAATGGATAAAACCCCAGAAAAGACAAGAGCAAAAAGGCAAAAAATTAAAACCAGACCTCTCAATCAAGACATAATAGATCAGTGTCCTGGGTCTAGGCCTAAAGCATGAAGAATTGCTCAGATAAACCCATCAAGTGAGACCCTAGTAGACAAGCATAATAATTTGGGAAATGTATGGACTCCACATAGAGGCTACGATTTGTTCATATATCATTATAGGAAGAAATACAGATATAGCCCAGTCTTGAATCCATGGAATTTGAATTTAGGGAAGCTAGTAATGCCAAATGTTTTTTGTGAACATAGAGTTAATTAGAGCATTGGCAAATAATTATAATCCCAAAACAAGGGAAATTCATTTGCATGATGGGTCACAGTTTATGATCATAACGAGGGATTATATTTGCATGGTTTTCCAATTGGACACTTCTTTGGAAACGAAATTGTGGCTATGAGACTTGCTGGAGGATTATCGCTCTATGGATACGAGTTACAAGAGGTGGAAGCTGCCTCTGTACAGACCCAAGGGTCTAGGAAATCAACCTATGAGGTTTGCTAGCAATGAAAAGCCCCCATTTTTTGTAGAATTGTTTGAAGAATATTATCAGTACACATACTATTTAGATGGCCAAGTGTTGGTAATTGAGGCCCATGCCAACATGACTATAGCTCCCGTGGTTTTTTCTGCAAACATTCAGAGTTAAGATACCAAGCCCTATGATTATGCAGAGTAATTGTCGGAGGCCATTAATAATGCTCTTAATGCTATTAAGAATAATAGTGAAGCTATCAATTTCAAGAACTATTCACTTCTTAAGCATATGAGTATGAGGGATAGGTGATGGGAATCTGGGGAGACAAATTAAGAGTAGAAGATCTAGATAGCGATGGTAATTCAAGACTAGTGCAAATGCAGACATTAGTCTGGGATAGTAGATGTGGGAGATCCCACTACTTGTACTTTGAGGAGCATTTTGTCAAACCCTTGTATAAATTGCTTGGTTGTAAATATGATTATAATATATCCCCCAAAGTATAGATGTTTCTTCGACCAAAGGAGAAAGGCCATGATGGAAAGATAAACCACAATTGGGGAGATTGGTACGCTTTTTCAGATTGTACTATCATTAGGGTGTATGGATTTGAGGCAAAACCATATTTGCTGCCTAAGAATGTGTTGGATAGAGTTGCTTATCTTGAGATTATAAGACAATTGTCTTATTCAACCTTTATGCATTTTAAAAGATTTGGAAGGTAGACATTCATGCCTTCTACTTTTTGCTTTGGTGATTTCACCATTATTGCTGAATCAGGGTATGACTTGGTTGGAAGCAAGTTAAATTATTATGGCTTGCCGGTTTGAAATAAGAGGAAGAATTTTAACCCTGAGCACCTTATAAGTGATGCCAAAATTTCTCAGAAACTAAAAGGATATGAGCATAAGTTTGATGTTGATGATGTTGTCAGGAATTGTGAGGATAGTTAGGTGATCATGAGAGGAAATACATACAATAGGATTGTTATGGCTGAGGCTTGGAGATTGAAAACTAACCCATCTTATGTAGAAGATTTTTATGAAATTCGGGACCCCATGGAGAGAGTTGAACAATTTCTTTTGCATGAAGAAGAGATAATAAAGGATGTACCTCTGGTGGAATTTGAGAGAAGAAGAAATGTTGGCTCTTTGAGGCAAGCAAAAAATGTAGCACCATTAGACCATTTGTCACCTCAACCTACTACGGAGGTAAGCTTTTCAATTAATACACCAATCATGGTAGAAGATGATGTTGAAGAGGAGGGTGAAATCACATAGATCAATACTCCTGTCATTCCTCCATATGAAATGCCATTGGAAAGGAGTGTAGTAAAATTTGAAGCTTCTGATGAGCTATTTGATGATGTGAGGCATCGAGCCAGTCAAGAGTTCATTGCAGATGATGCCTTTGTCCAAACTCCTAAATTTAAAGCTTTCATATATGAATATAAAGGAAAGGTGGTAAGGAAAAGGTTGAAGGACATTGACCCTACGAAGGGAGCATATGCTTTAAAATAAATGCAACATGAAATTGATAGAGAAATGAAACATATGACTGCTGAGAGAGGAAGGACATTGTTGAAAGAGGCTGGGGTTATGCTCCTTCCAGGATGGGATATTAGCTCAACCATTGTATTTGATAGTTTTCTGAAAAGAAAAAATAAAACCTTGCTCTTAACATGCGAAGTTGGTGAAAAAATCTACACTGGATTAGGATTTAATCTTGACAATACTACCTTGCAGATATGGGCACTCTATCCACTAGGGAAAAAACCTTGCCTAGTTGATCATGATCAGATTTTTGGATATCTTTTGGTGCAGAGAGTAGGAGAAACATATGCCATGGAAATTTTTGATTTGAATGTGAATGTGGCCAAATTCACAAAGGCTCAGATTCAGAAACTAGTAAGGGATAACCAGGGGTTGATAGAAGAAAATGAAAGGTTGAAACAAGAGCCGATTAGCTACAGGGATAGACTACCTTCTTCTTCTTCAAGGTTCTATTCTCCATTGGTTGAACATGAAGGGAAAGTGCTTGAGGCAATGTCAGAAACAACATATTGGAAAAGAAGGCATGAGAAAGTGCAGAAGGAACATGAAGAGTTAAAGGGAAAACTCAAAATCACTACCTTTGAGATGGCATCAGAAATAGTTTGCATGAGATTCAAAGAAATGTACAAACATGCTGAACAAGTTTGGAAAATTCATGATAAAACATATGCAACATTACTGGAAAACACTAGATTGAGTGATAGGATGAAGGAGGAGAGTCTCAGATCATTGCAAAGAAAGAAGATAACTCTGCTATGCTACAAGAATACCAAGAACTCATGAAAGCTCATAGGGACTTCCACAATATCCTGACACAGGAGTTGAGTGATTTCAATCAGCCACTGAGTATGGCCTTACCCAATGTCTTTGAAGAAACAAAATTGAAAGATCAGGATACATGGAAGGATGAAATTTCCAACTATCTACCACTTATTCTTGATGTGATTAATGATTAAGAGGAAGTGCTTAAGAGGACACACCAACAACTTGGGAGAATATTTGAATTGAAGTATACTATGAAAGATATCATACATAAAGAAAACACTCATGCTAAAGTGGGTACGTGGAGCATTTGTCAAAGGTCAACTTGTTCATTTCACGGGCCAAGTAAGAGAGGAGTGACAGGGGCTAGAGTTTGATAGTTTTGGATACACAATCATGGTGCACAAGCCTTGAATAGGTCTTAGATGACCAAGAGCACTTGCTAGAGATTAATGGACTACGGTGCATCCACTAGCAAACTGTTAATATTTTTATGTTTATTATAATTATGTTTTAGTTATGAAACAATGTGACTTTTTTTAACAGGCCTGAAGCTTGTTGCTCCCATACAAATAGGGAAACTAGGGCCCGATTTTGAGATATCATATCATCATCATCACATTCCATTCCATTATAGTAGGTATTAGTAAGAAAATAGATTGCATAATTCGCCCATCCATACCATATTTCAAAGACTTATGCTATAATGCTTATATTTTGAAGTAATACAATGGAGCAAACTATTCATAAATCGTAATTCATTTTCAGTGTTCAATTACTGTGTTGATTTTAATGCCCATTATTACTTTGTTGTCTCCAAAGTGGTCTATTCAAGTTATTTAAATCTATCTGATTTATCAGAGCACATTTGATGTTACTGTGTGAAAGAGTTGATTGGTTTCTAAGTTGATGTGAATTAAAATCCTTTCTGATAGTTTACTTTAATTGGTCTCTGCCCAGGGTTAAAATCCTTTTAAAGAAGTTGTTTTTATTGGTTTCCTTTAACTCAAGAATTAAAAATCCTTTCATACTTTTACAGTAGCTTGAGGAGATATCAATGGGATTAATAAAGAACATTGTGATAAACATACTTGCACGTTTGCACAAGGTGCAGACATCTCAAGTTCCCAATAATTCGAGTTAAAATAAACAATAGGAACAACATTATTTGACCAAAATATTCATAACATTATTTACATAAATAATGATTAAAATTAATAAAACTTATCCTTTAATGAAATTTGATAACTAAGTAAGTACCACTAATGTTTCATAATATTAAAGGTCCTGTTGGAACCAAAAATTCCACCTTTTTTTTGTATTGAAACAATGCAAAAAGAGTACAATAAGAATAAGGCAACACAAAGGTTTCCAAAAGAAGAATTACATAACAAACACCCATATACACCTCATACAACTAGCAACCATAAGCTCAAGGAATAATATATTCCAAATTGTTGTGTTGTGCTCTCAATTGCAGGGGGTGCCCAAAGAACAGGTGAAAATCAACAACCACTTGGATGAGATAAAGTATCAATTGCTTTAGCTTCATGAAAAAGACTCTCCATGTTCGCAACAGCTACAGTGTTTGCTTAAATTCAGAATTGAATGTTGTCCATAAGCCAAAAATCCACCTTGGTTATTTTGCATACTTCTGTTTTCACTCATCTTCCCACACTCACCATATGTCCCATCTCCATTTCATAATGGTTGACACTAATATAAACCACAAAATAAGGCCCTTGGTCATAACACTAAAGTGAATTCCCTATTTGAAGTGTTCTCATAATAGCACATGGCATGTCGCCAAGACAATGCTATATCGAAGAGAGTCTCACCATTGTCTCTTCGACGCAAACATAAAGGGTTGCTGTGAAATGTAGATGAGACTCTTGAATGTCTGAGAGAAATATTCAAATGTATTCTTGCCAGCCTAAAGAATGATATGTCTAAGAGACTTGGACATGTCGAGGAGAAAATCTAACATGTCCCATCTGGTAGTGCTGGTAAAATTTTGAAAAAATCCTAGCAAAATTTTGCCTCTTGAGGTTTTCTGCCTTCTGTGTCCATGAGTAGGGTTTAAGGTTTTAGTTAAAAAGCCCTCATTCATAGTAATCAATCCTAAACCTCCATCCTTATAATTTCATTTTGACCTACTGCATCTGGTTATCGGTCGTTTAAGTCATGAGTTGAGCCATTAAAATCATTCTTTGTACTGGCCCTGAGTCCTAAGTTAGTTGGTCATTGTTGTCAAATAAAGTTTGCACCCTTGCTAAGCTATCAACTGTAGCAACCTATTGACACATGGGAACACTTCGAGGTTATGGGTGACCTGGGAATGAAGTGAACCTTCAGATTATGGGCTGGTTCCCCTTAAGATATCTTGGGAAAACTAGAGAATGATAAAGGAAAAGAGTAAGAAAGATGTACTTGAATCCAAAACCTATCGATAACAGGTGATACACCAAAGATAAACATATGACAATACTGCAGAAAACTCACAGAAAATCTCAATAGAGCTAAACAATCTCACAATACAAAGATTTATGTTTACAAAAAATGAGTCTATATAAGGTTCCGACTGTTCTAATGCTTAGCACAAGGAAAATGAGATGTTTTCACAAATATAATATGCAAAAGAAAGAGATCACTAATATAAACTAAATTTGCGACATAATATCCTTTGCATTCAGCACTGAAGGAATTTGATCAAATAAAGGGATCACACAGAATTTAATCATGTAACTCAAAACCAGTTACTAAACAACAAAGAAAAACTGTGAAGGAAATAACTTTCTATTGAGAAAATAAGGAGTGTCTGTGTTACAAATCTGTAGTATTCATAATAAATGAGTTACAAAGTCTGAATAGTGCTCTCGGCAGTCTCCTAACTAAGAACTGCCTTACAAAAAGGAAAAAATGCCATATATACAACCAAAGGTCGGCCCCCTGCATTAGGGTTTCCAAAATGAGTTGGCGCCTGGACATGTCGGCCCTAGAAGTGCCTTGGAATGAAGTCAATGAAACATTCAATGCGCCTCCTCTGCTCATGTCGGTGAAAGCTCGTCCCTGGGCATGGCCTTTAGATCTTTTACAGCCGTCATTATTATCTTGCAGCCTTTGAGTCCGCCATTAAGACTTCATCAGAGTCCCCTTGAATGCTCTGTAATAGGGTCATTAATGTCCCCTTGCTCCTCCAACTGTCATCTCCAGCTACTATAGTGACTCACAGCTACCTCCCCTTCGAGAAGCAACATTAGATCTATCCATTAGATTCAGTGCCATTATTGATTGATGACCTCTTACTCAGGGTAGAGCGATGTCGGTGAGAGGTGAATCATGTTTCCTTGATGCGAGCATGTCATACAGTAGCTATCGGCATAACTTAGGACTGTCAACGGGACTTCTCACCGAGTTGCGGAAGTTAGACCGATGTTCATTTCTGTGAGAAAGGTGACCGCTATCAGCAAGACTCCCTCTTTCGGCAGGACCTCATAGCGAGCTCTTTTCTTCATATCGATTCCTGCTTCCGTCGCTGAGACCACCTCACTTTGCCGAGACATCTTATAGAATACCCTTTCCTTTGGTGAACTCTTCATTTCGGGAAGACTCTTGGCGAAAACCATTTGTTGTCAACGAGACATTGGCGTGTCGGGGAGACGTCATATCGAGCGGATGAAGTTATAGCGATGACACTTTCACTTGGCAAGACATCCGTCGGTCGGCAAGACCTCATGGCGAGCATCCAGAGTTATATTGATCTCACAAAAAGCCATCAGCAAGACTCCATCAGGTCGGCAAGGCTTATGCTGAAGGCAAGGTGTCACGGCGAACTCAAGTCATCTCGACAAGACAACATCGGGTCGGGGAGACCTTACGGTGAACTCCTTTCACTTCGCCAAGACCACTATGCTATCGGCAGGACATCATAGCAAGGTCCTCATTTCTTGGCAAAGGCACTCCTTTTCACTGAGACTCTTCAAACTGGTGGGGGCGGGGTCAAGACGAAACTAGAACTGGGACCTGGGGGAAAGGGGGTGGAAGCAAAGACAAATGAATCCCGGCGGAACCGGGATCGAGACCAAAACAGGGGAAAACAAAGAAAAGAGTGGAACCGGAGCCGAGACTAAATCCGGCCCTGAAACTTTCTTCAAGTTTCAAGTTCGGATTCTATTCGATCCCGCTCCGGCAACATACGAGGCACGAAGGGAGAAGAAAGAAAAACATAAGGGGGATCCAAGGGGGAGACATCCCTTGATCAAAAAGCCAGGAAGAAAAAGGAAAGAAGAAAGAGCGGGACCGAGGACGGAACCGGAACGAAAACAGGAACCAAAACCTTGGAAAAGTTCCAAGTTCAGGTTCCTACCCAGTTCCGGGCCCGCCAGAGAAGGAAAGAAAATGCGCAAGGCAAAAAAAATAAAGAAAGAAAGGCGAGATCAGAACTATATCTGATCCCAGGTAAAACAAAGCGGGGGCGGGGGCAGAAATAAACCTGGAACAGAAACTTTCATCAAGTTTCAAGATCGAAATCCAGTCCGATCCCGCCTCCGACGATATACAAGGACGATGGAAAAGGGGACGAAAAAAAGAAGAAACAGAAGGGGAGCAAACACCCTCGGCCCCAGAAAAGAGGAAAAAGGGAAGACAGACGAACAAGCCCGTCGGAACCGGAACCAGAACTAAGTCAGGAACTGGAACTTTTGGAAAAGTTCCATGTTCGGATTCGGTTCCAATCCCGCCTCTGACAGAAGGAAAGAAAAAAGGGTGCCTGTCAAAAATAACACGGGGGAATCGGGATCAGAACTGGATCAGAAACAGGAACTGAGAGTTTTGGAAAAGTTCCAAGTTTGGATCCTGACCCGATTCCACCCCCGACAGAACAAGGAAAGAGACAGAAGAAAACAAAACAGAAGAGAGGGAAAGACAAGGCAAAACATAAAAATGAAAATCCGCCCTTAAACTGAAGACCTGCACGCTGGGCTCAACCCTCTTGGGAGCCACATTTAATCCACGTGCTGAATTTAAAACATCATTCTCCCCTGCATCTACACAAGAAGCAAACAAGTTAGAAAAAGGTGATCCTAATGCAAGTGTTCTTCCATTTGGTCTTCGAGAACCCCTGACAACATGGGCTACCCTGCCTGATTGAGCCCATAGGTGAAAAATGGGTAACATTTCTGGCGACCTTTGCTGGATGTTTGCCTGCTAAACATGAAGAACAGTAGCTTAGGCCTATCCATTGGGCATAAAGTCATTGAGACAACTCAGAAACAAACCTGGAGCAGCCTTGTGCATGGCTGTAACTCATTTGAGACTCATAGGACATAGCAGGCCGTCGAAAATGTATTGAAGATAAAAAAAAAAACTAAAGTGAAACTATTTACCGTGCTGGGACAACACTTAGGGAATGAAAAAACAACTATCTTCTAGAACTCTAACAGTCATGTACAGATTTAGGTCCTTACCTCAGAAGCAATGTTTGAGGTGAATCCCATTTACTGGGATTGGTTCCACTACACCATCCAACTTGGATAGCTGGAAAGCATTATGCTGCTTCTCCTTGGTAATGATATATGGGCCAGTCCAAAGTGCATCAAATTTGGAGTTCCTTCCAGGCCTACTTTTAAATTCATCCCACTTTAGCACTATGTCACCTTCTTGGAATACTCTTGGAGCTGCCTTTTTATCGAATGACTTTTTCACTTGAGCCTGATATTGCTCAATCCTTTTCACTGCTTCAGCTCTGAGTTCTTCAAGCTCAATCAACTGAGCCAACTTTGCTGTCATAGGCTCCTCTTCAATTATATCAAGCTGATTTACTAGATCAAGGGCTGAGAGTTCAATTGAAATGGGCAACCTCGCCTCTTTTCCATACACTAACATGTATGGAAAAAGTCCTGTAGATCTTTTTGACGTAATCCTATCCGCCCACAAGGCTGACTTTAACTTGGTGTGCCAGGCCTTTTGATTGCTCTCCATAGTTCTCTTAATGATCCTTAGGAGGTTCTTGTTAGTGGACTCAGCCTGTCCATTGCCTTGTAGATAATAATTAGAGGATGTACTCAGATATATGCCATTTTTGACAACCTAGTTAGAGATTTTAATACTCACAAAAGCCAGGGCATTGTCTGATACAATAGAATCCGGACACCAAATCTAGTAACCAGTTCTTCGTAAAAATTTAGGATAGCAGATTCATTAATTTTTTTGAGTTACACAGCTTCAGTCCATTTTGAGAAATAATCAGTGGCTGTGAGTATCCATTTGTGGCCTGTACTTGATGGCGGGTTTATAACCCCAATAAAATCCAAACTCCATTTCATGAAGGGCTGATCAATCTGAACCGGTTGCAGCAGGAGGGCTGCCAACCTCTCTTTTCCAGCAAACATAGCACACTCTTTGCACCTTCTTACCCATGCATGAGCATCTTTGAATAAGGTAGGCTAGTAATAGCCTCCTTTCATTATTTTAAGAGCTATGGCTCTCGAAGAAAAGTGTCCGCCAGCTGATCCTTGATGGAATTCATACAATACTCTATCGACCTGATCAACTTCAATCCTTAACAGGACACCATGAAAATCTCTTCTAAATAGCAATCCTTTTAAAAGAACATAAGGTATGGATTGCAGCCGATAATACCTTCTTCTAGCTCTAGTTAGATCGGGAGGGCACTCACCAGTCAATAAAAAATGTGTCATTTCTGTGATCCAACCAGTAGGAGCAGGTATGGAAGTTTGTTGTCCATCTTGGAATGTTAAAACAAAAATTTCCTCCTCCGTTATACTGCTGTCGCTATCTTCAGTAAGTTGTTTGCAGAGACCTCTCCCTCTGATTAGTTTGGTAACCTTTATTTCAAGGTCATACTCCATCACCTTGGTGACCCAACCGGCTCTTCTATCACTCAAATCTTTGTTTAACAAAAATTCCTTCACACTGGGATGAGCAACCATTAGTATAATCTTGTTATTGGAGATCATGTGCCTAAACTTCTTTAAACTTCTTATGATAGCAAGAACATGTCTTTCTACAAAAGTGTACTTGAGCTCGTATTCTTTGAGTCCCTGACTGAAGAATGCTAGGGGCTGTTCAGATCCTTCATTATTTCACTGCATAAGTATAGCTGAAAGCGAATCAATATTTCCATAGGCATATAAAATAAAATCCTTAGAAAATTCAGGATTCAAAAGTGTAGGTGCGGTTGCCAATGCTTCTTTTATAAGCTCAAAACTTCTTTTTCCATCCTTAGTCCAGCTGAAAGGTACATTCTTTCTCAACATGTGAGTTAGTGGACTTAACAAATCAGCAATGTCAGGGATAAACCTCCTAACAAAGTTAATCCTACCAATAAAACTCTGCAGACCTTTTTTATGCGCTGGTAAGGGAAGAGCTAAGATGGCACTTATTCTTTCAGGGTCAATAGTAATACCCTGTTTAGATTCCACATAACCGAGCAATCTTCCTTCATGAACAACAAACACACATTTTTTGGGATTAAGTGATATCCCAAATTCCCTGCACTTTTCAAAAATCCGCCTAAAATGCTTCAGATGATCCTTAGCCTCCTTAGAAAAAATAGTGATATCATCAAGATAGACTAAGACTATCTTGTACATTAAACCCTGAAAGGCCATATCCATGGCCTTTTGAAAGGTTGCCCCAACATTAGATAAACCAAAGGGAATTTTCAGGTAGGCCATGGTTCCCCATTTTGTGGTGAAGGCTGTTTTGTACTAATCTTCTCTTTTCACCAATATCTGGTTGTAACCAGAATAGCCATCTAATAAAGAAAACCTTTCGGACCCTGAAACTACCTGAAGTATCTGCTCCATGGAAGGTAGAGGATGATGGTCTTTTAAGGAGGCCCTATTTAAATCACGAAAATCTACACAGAGTCTTATTTCACCATTTTTCTTTCTCACTGGCACTAGGTTTGAAACCCATGAGGTATGTTTGATGGGAAAGATGCTGCTTTCAATCAAATTATCTAGCTCCTTTTCCATCAAAGGTTCTAACTTAGGATTCAAGGGCCTCTAATTTTTCCTGACCGGTTTGACATTAGGCTCAAGTTCAATGGTATGTTGAGCAAGCTGGGGATTAAATCCTTTTAAATCACTATATTGCCAGGAAAAGATATCATTAAATTCTTGACAAAGCTGAATAAAAACATGCTTCTCTTCAACTGTACATACCTTGCCTAACTTAAGAAGCCTCTCCTTGAAGACTTCGACCTCTTCGTAGTGATCTTGCTGAACTTGAATACTCCCCTTGGGCTTTCTAGCGTCATCATCAGTATTAAAAACCAATTCTAAAGTGACCAGGCCCTTGGGCAACTTGTTGTTTTTTAGCTGAATAATCTGGTCATTGTACTGGTGTTGTAATTTTTCCTGATTGGTATGTGAGAATTCGACTTCTTCTCTTAAAAATCTGACAATCTGCTGGTCGCTATCAAAGACTTGCCATTGCATATCGTTATCAGGCACAGTAGGCCTAACTATAATCTTGATATGCCGGTTAGCTTTATCACTGCAAATCTCCTTTGGAATATCATGTTCGGTACCCACAACAACTAATCTATCAGCATGTTTATTGAGCTCTAGGAATGGAAATCAGATTAAATACCTCAAATCCCTCTAAGAGGTCCCATACCCTATTCCTGTAAGACCTGAGCATATCATTTTTAACAACATTCAACTTTCTTACCTGATTGACGAACAACTCACTGTCACCATAAAATTTTAGATAGCAGATACCTCTCTGTCTTGCCCACTCCAAACCTTGGACTAGAGCTTCATATTCAGCAGCATTGCTAGAGCAGCTAAAATAGAATCTGAAAGCTTGATAGTACTTCTGTCCTTCTAGTGATACTAGCATACATCCACCACTAGTACCTACTCTACTTCTTGAGCCATCAAAATATAGCTCCCATAAATAATTTCCATGCTGCTCACCATGTTGTTCCTTACTCTTTTCAATATTAGGCACAAAAGAGTCAGTCTCATGCATCATATAAACAATGATGTCAACCTCCTCCAACTGCTTGCTCGTATCTGCCTCATGAGCTTGAGGTGTCCACTCTTTAGGAAGAACATCTGATGTTCTTTCTATTTGAATCTCAGCCTCTTGAACTGCAGGCTGCTCCACTTGTTCATTCGTAACCAAGTTGGCATTGATAGGGGAAGGAGTGTAAGGCTCAACATGAACCTTGGCTATGGGTTCTGATTTAATAGTAGCTCTAGTACCATATCTAGTTCTGAATAGCATGTGAGACCAATCAGAGGATAGGTAACCACCTATCCTGGCTGTAAAATCCCTGGATGAACAAAGGGCGAAGTACGGGGGCAACTCAATAATGTATATATCCTGTGGTATTGCAAAATTGGGATAGGCATGTAAAGTTAAGCTCAAATTTTTAATGACCCCTACTGTGTTTATGACAGTACCATCCAATTGCACTACCCCCTTTTCTAGTGGCTCATACTCAATTCCCAACTTATCGGCAATTTGTTTGGGCATAACTAAACTACTAGCCCCTGAGTCAATCATACAGTTGTGAACCAGATGATCTGCTATGATTAATGATAAATAAAAAGGAGGTGGCTTGGCCTTAGCAGCTTGTTGTTCTTTATTACCAACTGTAATGTTAGCCAATGCAACCTTCTCCTTTTCTACACTAGGCTCATCTGAGACACTTAAACTTGATAAGGTGGATTGAAGTAGGTCCTTTTGACTCGGAATACTCAGAGAATCCCATATTGACATGGGTACATTAATTTTATTCATATGCTCTAGTATATTGAAAGATGTAGCAGGTTTAACTTGAATTTTAGGGGGGATAACATTACCTTTCACTGAAGGAGCCTGGGCTGATGAATCAGACCGTTGGTTGACTACTAAAGGCTAGCCCCTTGGTAGCATCCGGATCTGGTCAGCTTTTGATGAGTCAGGGGCACTTTGATCCTGGTCTGACCCTTGTTTTGATTGAGTTTGAACTATATTAGGTTGATGTCCCTCATCTATTTCCCTCTTCTTGCTGCGTGTATTGTCTGCAATTGAAGAATCAGAGTGGACCACTCCACAAAATTCTTCCCCTTGCCAGTTTAGGAATGTAGACTCATGTGTCTGTTGCTCTTGTTGCTGTACTTCAATTGTTACAGGCACATTATTATTCTGAACCATCAAGGCTTGGTTAAGCATCCCATTTACATATGTACTTTGATTATGGGGTTGATTACACGGGAAGCACCACTCATAATCTTGAACTAAATTGTTCTGGATAGGTGCAAGCTCTTTGGAAATGCTTGCGGTGCTGGAGTCATAAGCTTGATGTGTCCTTTGGTTAGGAGCAAACTTTTGGCCTTGATTATAAGGCTGATAAGATGGTCTGCTAGTTTCAATTTGCTGGTAATTAGACTGGAATGAGGGTTGATACGGCTTAAAACCTTGATTTTGTTGTTTTCTTAGATTAACCATCTCATTGCCAAAGGTTGTCAGAAGGCCTTTAATCTCCTGCAGTTCGTTAGACTGAACTAGAAATTTTTTTGATTGACCATTAGGCTGGGTATCAGGTGCTGGTAATGTGGGTGCACTTGGAATAACAACCAAAGGAGGAACTTGCATAGGGATTGGAGGCTGAAGAGCAGGAAATATTGGCATAGGTGGTCTTGGGGCAATTTTACCAGCCTGTATGAGGCTGTTTTCAGCTCTAACAGCTACACCATATGCCGCAGGAAGTGTATCACCTCCCATTGATTGAATCATTACAAAAATATGACTATTTAAAGCTCTTAAATAGTATAAAAATGCATGATTAGCAGTAGGTCTTACCGTTTGTGGGATTCTATCCCACGTCCTTTGGAAACGGTGATTGAACTCGGTCATATCTTCATGTGGAGCTCTTTTGATCGTAGACAGCTACTCCACCAAAGAAAAGTGGTCTGATTTATCATCAAAAAACTTGCACAACTGGCTGCCTAACTCATCCCATGTGGCTATGGAGTTGACAAGTAGACCTCTGAACCATTGTAAGGACTTTTCCTTGAAGGACACCGCTAGCAATCTGAGTGCAACATTTTCTTCAGTCACATGGTGAACAACACACAGGTTGGCAACATCTTTTATGTGCTCTATTGGGGTGGTATGATCCTCCCCATAAAAATATGGCAAACCTCTTAAGGAAGCAACTGGAATGTCATCATGCTGAGTTAGATTCAGTGGGCTGCCTTGGTTAAAGGCAACAAATAGCTGGTTTCTCACTGCTGGAATCATTGTTGCTGGGATGCTCTTAGTAATAATAGGAACAACAGTATGTCCTCCAATAGCAGGATGCAACTTAGACCTCCTGAAGTAAACAACTGTCTTCTGAACCTTTTGGATTTCTCTCCCCCTCCTTCTAGGAGGGGACAACTGCAAATACTCAAAAACGGATGAATTACTCCTAGTCTGCACTCTTCTCATGAGCAGTAATGCGCTGGAACTGCTAAACCTGAGCTCGGAGTCGCCAAGTATGCTAAATTTTTCTCTTAAAGACTACAATTTCTGCTGCACATACCAAACGGCAGTATAATAATTTTGATTTGAGACTGAAAACAGCTCTTAGTCCCACCGGGCGTGCCAAAAACTGTTGTCAAATAAAGTTTGCACCCTTGCTAAGCTATCAACTGTAGCAACCTATTGACACATGGGAACACTTCGAGGTTGTGGGTGACCTGGGAATAAAGTGAACCTCCAGATTATGGGCTGGTTCCCCTTAAGATATCTTGGGAAAACTAGAGAATGATAAAGGAAAAGAGTAAGAAAGATGTACTTGAATCCAAAACCTATCGCTAACAGGTGATACACCAAAGATAAACATATGACAATACTGCAGAAAACTCATAGAAAATCTCAATAGAGCTAAACAATCTCACAATACAGAGATTTATGTTTACAAAAAATGAGTCTATGTAAGGTTCCAACTGTTCTAATGCTTAGCACAAGGAAAACGAGATGTTTTCACAGATATAATATGCAAAAGAAAGAGATCACTAACATAAACTAAATTTGTGACATAATATCCTCTACATTCAGCATTGAAGGAATTTGATCAAATAAAGGGATCACACAAAATTTAATCATGTAACTCACAACCAGTTACTAAACAACAAAGAAAAACTGTGAAGGAAATAACTTTCTATTGAGAAAATAAGGAGTGTCTGTGTTACAGATCTGTAGTATTCATAAAAAATAATGAGTTACAAAGTCTAAATAGTGCTCTTGATAGTCTCCTAACTAAGAACTACCTTACAAAAAGGAAAAAATGCCATATATACAACCAAAGGTCAACCCCTTGCATTAAGGTTTCCAAAATGAGTCTGCGCCTGGACACGTCGGCCCTAGAAGTGCCTTGGAACGAAGTCAATGAAACATTCAATGCGCCTCCCCTACTCATGTCGGTGAAAGCTCGTCCCTGGGCATGGCCTTCAGATCTTTTATAGTCGTCGTTGTTATCTTGCAGCCTTCGAGTCCGCCATTAAGACTTCGTCAGAGTCGCCTTGAATGCTCTGCGACAGGGTCATTAATGTCCCCTTGCTCCTCCAGCCATCATCTCCAGCTGCTATAGTGACTCACGGCTACCTCCCCTTCGAGAAGCAGCATTAAATCTATCCATTAGATTCAGCGCCATTATTGATTGATCACCTCTTGCTCAGGGTAGAGCGATGTCAGTGAGAGGTGAATCGTGTTTCCTTGATGCGAGCATGTCATACAGTAGCTATCGACGTAACTTAGGACTGTCGGCGGGACTTCTCACCGAGCTGCGGAAGTTAGACCGATGTTCATTTCTGTGGGCAAGGTGACCGCTATCGGCAAGACTCCCTCTTTCGACAGGACCTCATAGCGAGCTCTTTTCTTCATATCGATTCCTACTTCTGTCGCTGAGACCACCTCACTTCGCCGAGACATCTTATAGAATACCCTTTCCTTTGGCGAACTCTTCATTTCGGGAAGACTCTTGGTGAAAACCCTTTGTTGTCGGTGAGACATTGGCCTGTCAGGGAGACGTCATAGCGGGCGGATGAAGTTATAGCGATGACACTTTCACTCGGCAAGACCTCATGGCGAGCATCCAGAGTTCTATCGATCTCACAAAAAGCCATCGACAAGACTCCATCAGGTCGGCGAGGCTTATGCCGAAGGCAAGGTGTCACAGCGAACTCAAGTCATCTCAGCAAGACAACATCGGGTAGGGGAGACCTTACGATGAACTCCGTTCACTTCGCCTAGACCACTTTGCTATCGACAGGACATCATAGCGAGGTCCTCATTTCTTGGCGAAGGCACTCCTTTTCACCGAGACTCTTCAAACTGGCGGGGGCGGGGTCAAGACGAAACCGGAACCGGGACCGGGGGGAAAGGGGGCGGAAGCAAAGACAGATGAATCCCGGCGGAACCAGGATCGGGACCAAAAGGGGAAAATAAAGAAAAGCGAGAACTAGAACTGGGACTAAATCCGGACGAAACTTTCTTCAAGTTTCAAGTTCAGATTCCGATTCGATCCTCCTGGCAACATACGAGGCACGAAGAAGGAAAGAAAAACATAAGGGGAACCAAGGGGGAGACATCCCTCGATCAAAAGCTAGGAAGAAAAAGGAAAGAAGAAAGAGCGAGACGGGGCCGGAACCGGAGCGAAAATAGGAACCAGAACCTTGGAAAAGTTCCAAGTTCAGGTTCCGACCCGATTCCGGGCCCGCCAGAGAAGGAAAGAAAATGTGCAAGGCAAAAGAAAGAAAGAAAGAAAGGCGGGATCGAACTATATTTGATCCCGGGTAAAACAGAGTGGGGGCGGGGGCGGAAATAAACCCGGAACAGAAACTTTCATCAAGTTTCAAGATCAGAATCCGGTCCAATCCTGCCTCCGACGATATACAAGGACGATGGAAAAGGGGCCGAAAAAAGAAGAAACAGAGGGGCAAACACCCCGCCCCAAAAAGAGGAAAAGGGGAAGACAGACGAACAAGCCCGTCGGAACCGGAACCAGAACTAAGTCAGGAACTGGAACTTTTGGAAAAGTTCTATGTTCGGATTCGGTTCCAATCACACCTTCGACAGAAGGAAAGAAAAAAGGGGGCCCGTCAAAAATAATACAGCGGAACCGGGGTCAAAACCAGATCAGAAACAGGAACCGAGAGTTTTGGAAAAGTTCCAAGTTCGGATCCCGACCCGGTTCTGCCCCCGACAGTACAAGGAAAGAGATAGAAGAAAACAAAACAGAAAAGAGGGAAAGACAAGGCAAAACATAAAAATGAAAACCTACCCTTAAACTGAAGACCTGCACGCTGGGCTCAACCCTCTTGGGAGCCACATTTAATCCACGTGTTGAATTTAAAACATCATTCTCCCCTGCATCTACACAAGAAGCAAACAAGTTAGAAAAAGGTGATCCTGATGCAAGTGTTCATCCATTTGGTCTTCGAGAACCCCTGACAACATGGGTTACCCTGCCTGATTGAGCCCATAGGTGAAAAATGGGTAACAGTCATCACCTATGGTTAATTGTTTAAATGCTCCCTATAGTCGGGCCATAATATTTTTCAATTGAATTTCATTTAAGTCATCTTCCTAAGGGTCAAATTATCATTGGGCTAGTCATGGCCCCGTTTGGACTAATTTTATTTTTTGTGCAGGTTGGGAGATCCTCTAATCACGGGAATTGATCTGGGTCGTTCCCCACTAGCTCGCAAGTTTCAAAGGGCGGCTCATTAAACATCGTGTGGTTTGTGAGATGTTGACGCATGTACAGTCATGAGTGTGGGGCCCGGTCTCCACTTCATCCATCTGACACCCTCAGTACTGTAATCAATGGTTATGATGTGACAGTAGGGTCAATCGTTGTATTTTCTCACCATCTTGCAGGATTAAGTTGTGGGATGGTTAAAAGTTGTGAGGTCTATGAAAAGATGCCACGTGTTTTCTTTGGTCACAAGAAAATGAGGAAAGGTGGATCCCACGAATAGACGAATGAGTACCCAATTGGAAAGGTTTCATTGTCTAGTGGAACGACGTGTGAAAATGATTGGAATTCAAACTTAATTGACTCAATCTGAGTCATCCAAAAGGCCGTCTTGACAGGAGATCAATGGTGAATATTCAAAACTGAGAAGTTCGACTGTTGCAGCCATTCTTGCTTCGCACGAGTGAGTAGTAATGACAGAAGTGACTTCTAAAACTACTTAAATTTTTCCCAAACTAAATGTAGATGATTGGGTCTCGTATAATTAAGAGTTGCAAACATGTCTGGAGTGTACAGGAAATTGAGAGAGGCTATTTGCAAAGTTTGGCATGGTTAGCATTAGGGTTTCTTGTGGGTAAAACCCATGAGTAAAGTAAACACAGTTTTTATGCTTTATTCAAATTCTTTGTATTGGAGTTGGTTCTCACTGCGTTTCTTTTCAAATGAGCTTCCATGCTTTGTAATTCTGCGGGACCTTTTAGAATTTGTGTTTGAGTCGAGCCCTAGGTTTGAATTATGAATCCAGTTATTGAAATTTTTTGTGTTGAAAATCCTAACTTGGCCTAAGTTTTCCTTGCTGCCAATGGAACCCAAAGCACAAACCGCCACCTTTGCAACTCAATCTTGAATACTATATGAGGATGTAATAGATTTATTGAAACCCTCCACAAATAAAAAAGGTTGAGGGAAGAATGTTGTTTCATGGCCCAACAGTCAAGGAGGGGGTACTTGACATACAATGTTTTATCAAAGATGTCGAAGTACCTTATAGTGGATGGTAGTTATTTCAGCATTGGTTCAAGAATAGAAATCTTGGGATTCCTCTTTGCAACCCTTGGAGACTAGACATGGGAAAACTAGTTGTCCCCAATGTGTATATGGATGTTGATTTGTTGAAGGGCATTGCTTCAAGGTATGACCCGGTTCCAAGGGTAATTAGAACATTTGATGGGAAGGATATGGTGAGGATAACCAAAGAAGAAATTGCAGGATTTTTCCAATTGCAGGAATGGAACACTAATATGGTGCCTCTTGATATGGATGTCATTAGAAAGGAGTATGAGAACACCAAAGTGTTGATCAGGACGAGAATGTTACCTACACATACTGCTAGCACATGCACTAGGAAAAATAGAAAACATATAAAGATTGGTGAAGATGAGTTAGAACCTTTCCCAATGAGGTATTTTACAAGTTACTTCAAGAAGACTGCATATTCCTTCTACCAAATTATTGGTTTCTCTCCACCTGACACATTGTGAAGAGAATATAGTTACTTGGAAACACATATACAACATCCAACCTTCAACATTGTCTATGACTACACCACATATTTGGCAGAGAATATCTATAAAGGCTTGGTTGAGTTGAAAGGAGGAAAGAATTGGGTGAAATTCTGGTGGTATTCCCTGTTGATGCATATGCTTTTATTTAAAGGGGAAAATAATTTTGAGAGGGATATGACATTGAGAAAGAAGGAGGATGGTATTGATTTTCCTGTCCAATGTTGGACTCAGATTCTTGATAAGGATGACCCGAAATATAACTATGTGGTGTTCCAAAATTATTTCGCATCAAAATTGAGAAGATATTTGGTTTATGACCCAGATTCCCAAGGAAATACATGAGTTCTTGAGGCCTATGGAGAAGAGAATTGATTTGAATTTGGGTCATAATTGGGGAAATTTAATCTTATACCCATATTCCACAATCTTCAGAGTTTATGGCACTAACATAGACCCATTTGTCTTGCCAAGAGATGTGCCAATGAGGATTGGGTTTCTTGAAGACATAAGGCAATTGGGAGCCTCCCAAGCACCACACCTGCCTGATACAACAAAGAAGGGCCCATTTTTCCTAGAATGGATTGTGTTTGCTGACTTTGTTATACTAAAGGGAGCATGGAAAGAGCTGTTACATCTGCTAGCACCATACAAATTGGATCATATGCACCCAAGGAATCATGATCCAAAAGGTTTCATTAATGCATTGAAGATGGAGAAAAGGCTTGGTACTTTTATGCATAATTTCTACTACCTAAAGGATGTAATCAAGAACATTTTTGACTTCCCAGAGAAAGATGAAAGGAAGTCTAAATATCTTGCTTTCAATAAGATAATGGAGAGGGCTAAAAGGAGAGATCCTAAGTATGACCCTATGCCTAATATACAGAGTACATTCTATAGGATTATGCATGTTTTGAATAATTTTGAGGATATAGTGGGTATAATGAGAAGACAAAAAGTGGTCATAGACAAAGGGAAAGCAGTGGCAACTGAAGAAGACACTAATATGGTACTGGAAGAGAGGCCTACTTATCAGCCACCCAAGAAAATAAGAATTTACTCTAGGAAGAAGATGACAACAGGCAAGGAGCAAACATTTCCATCCCCTGCCACTTTTAGGGAAATGAGGGCAAATTTTCCTAAGAGATTAGTGCCATCACCTCCAAAATGGGTCCCTATTGTTGTGATTGATGTTGAATCACCTCCACGAAGTCTTGCTCCATTGGAGCAGCCACCCCTTAAAAGGAAAAAGACTGAGGTAAGAGGAGTAGTGGATTATTCTAATACAGAGGATGATGATATCCTTGTCACTTTTGAGGAGATACAACAGGGAATGCCCTCTCCCATAAGGGAAGTTGCTTCAAGCTCAAGGGAGGATAGCCATAGATTGGGAAAGGCTAACCTTATAGGTCTAAATAGTGCATATGATTTGAGGATTGAGGCCTACAAAACATTTATGGAAGATGAATCCTTTGTTGAAACAAGTGCATTCCAAATTTTGTATGGAGAGCTAAAGCTCCACAATATGCATAGAAGGTTGCTACTGAGAGGAGCTTACACCCAGAACTCCCCGAAGCTATCATTCAGGAAAATGTAAGGAAGGTTATGAGGGCTGAATTCTAGAATATGACTACTAAAGAGGGCAGAGAGCTTGTGAAGAAGAGTGGTATATTGTTGTTACCTGAATGGGACATTGTTGACACTATAGTTCTTGATACTATAAGGAGGTCTGAAAGGCCCTTGCTGTAAACTGAAGAAGAGGTAGAGATGGCACTTTGAGGATCAACATTTAGTGAAGAATGGGATGCATTAGCATTCTGGTCATTATCTATGGGATCTAGGAAGCCGGTAATGGCTGAACAATCAAATTTTAGTGGACAATTGTTGATAAAGAGAGTCATTGATGCCCCAACTTTAGAGGTAGCTATATGGCTATGAATGTTGCAAAGTTTACTAAGGCAACAATGGAAGACATCACTCTTGAAAGAGATGAGTATAGGAATAAATATAATAGTCTTATAGGTGAATATGATAAGAGTCAGTAAAAGGTGGCCATGTTAGAAACTAAGGTAGCATTGTATAAGCAATAGGTATAAGTATTAAGAAAGCAAGGTAAAACTAGTTCAAGTCTTGCATCACCGACTTCTCCAATTGCACATTCTCAATCCCCCTCACCAGATCAATCTTTGGAAATAGTGCCATATAATTTGGGGCATGAGCCACTCACAATTGAGAGGCCAAGCACATCAGGTACCATCCCATCAGATGATCCTACAAGAGCACAAATCCTCACATAAATTGAAGTGTATAAGAAATTACTTGAGCAGATACAGGACACAATGTATGAGAACAATTCAAGGATTGTTCATACTGTCTTGAAACACTTGAATAGAAAGATTCAAAGTAAATTGAATAGCATTCATGCCAATTACTCATTGATGTTGAGAGCAATAAGGTTATCTCAGAGGGATAAGGAGTTGGCCACCCCACTCCTTGATAAATGGATACCTAGAGCTGAGAAGTGGAAGCTCATGGTAGTTGGGTCCAATCAATAGGAAGATAGATACCCAAAGGTTATCCCAATTTATAGATTTGTAAATGAAATTAATGAACAAGGGTTTCAAGGGTATATTGCTCCACTGGAACAAAAAATAAGGGAAATGAAAACTGATTATGACCAGGAAGATTTGTCATTGTTGCCAGACATTCAACAAACTTATGATGAAGTGAAACCCCTATAGATGTGGAAGAACCAGATGGACAACACCATTGCCTCTCAAGCAAAGCTTATTTGTGAAAAAAGTTGATATTAATATTTTGAATAACACTTTGGAGAAATTGTCTTTTATCATCAGCTTTTTGGAGGATTTTGATAAGGAATCCAATTTAGTAATGGAAAAATATTCTCCATACAGGAAGAAGATGGATGAAATCATTGATTTCAATTGGCTATATGATGTTGAATATGAACAATGGAAGATAATATTTATTGATTGATTGGGTGTGTAGGTATAGAAAGGGAAACATATATGATTTCTCAAGTATAACACAGGTCTAGCCTTTGAAAGAATAATGTGTAACAAATATATGTTTCTTGATAGCGAGTATTATAGATAAATGTTAATTACTGATGACATGAGTGCTGACAGGGAGGATGAATCACTTTTTGGCCTTGTCATTTTTTCATTTTTCCTGATGTAACAAATGAGTGACAACAACTTGAAGATTATTCTTTCTAACATGTGCCTTTTGAAGGGCAGGTTTCTTCTTGCTGTAAAGGCTAACGATCTTTGTCTCATATGTATTCCCTCTAATGGAAAAAGTAAATATAACTGCAATGGGAACGTGTCTTGTAGCGGTCCAATTGGGATGTGACATGTGTACTCTTGGCCCGAAGCTTGTTTTGATCCCTTGTTTCCATAAAAGGGAATTCAAGGCCATTAGTGCAGGTCTCTTGTTGAATTCTATAATCGAATGGTGCAATTGAAAAACACAGAGAGAATATGTTAGAAGTCCTTATCTTATGCTTTGAGTCTAGTTAGTAAATTTTGTCAAATGTATGGTTCCTGAGCATATCTAAATGATAATGCAAGTTTTCAGAGTCTGTAGTCTCTCCAATTTTACTCTATACCTAAATTATTAATGAAAACCTTGATCAAAGATCATTTCATTAATCGCCATCATTATTGTACTTTGATGTATGCTTTGATTTTAGCTCTGGTTTAAATATTAACTTGTTCATTGCACATGCCAAGTAAGAGAGGAGTAACAAGGACTGGAGTTTGATGGTTTTGATACATGATCATGGTGCATGAGCCTTGAACAGGTCTTAGGTAATCACGAGCGCTTGTTGGAGATTAACGGACTGTAGTGCATCCACCAACAAACTCTCAATATTTTTATGTTTATGCTAATTATGTTTTAGTTATGAAGCAATGAGATTTTTTGTAAATAGGTCCAAAGCTTGTTGCTTCCCATACAAATAGGGAAACCAGTGCCCAATTTTGAAATCATCATCATCAAATCATATTCCATTAGAGTAGGCATTAGTAAGAAGATAGGTTGCATAATCTGCCCATCCATATCATATTAAAAGACTTCTGTTACAAATGCTTATATTTTCAAGTAATTCAATGAAGCAAACTACTTATAATTCGTAATCCATTTTCAGTGTTCAATTACTGTGTCAATTTTCATTGCTTATCTATTACTTTGTTGTCTCCAAAGTGGTATTTTCAAGTTATTTAAGTCTTCAATATTTATCAGAACACATTTGATGCTACTGTGTGGATGCTTTGATTGGTTTCTGGTTGATGTGAATTAAAAATCCTCTCAAAAAGTTTACTTTAATTGGTCCCTGCCTAGGGTTAAAATCCTTTTAAAGAGGTTATTTTATGACCATGTATATTTTTTTCTACATAATTCATCATAAAATTATTAGACCCATTATCACATATAGACCCATAAGAATGGTGAATGTGTTATGAATCCATAATGGAATTCCTAATTCGATGATTATTTTATGATGCAATTATGACATGTGGAATTAATATGCCATTTTTATCCAATGAGCTCATCTTGGGATTTGGGTATTTATTTTCTAACTAGGTTTTTGGGTGCCACTTTTTTTGGTGGTTTTAGATCATGGTTTTGTAATCACTACTTATATTTATATGATGCTTGATATTTAGTTTTATAGTGGCTAGATAAAAACCTATTGGAATGTCATAATAAGGCAGAAAAAATGGAAAAAAAAGAGAAGAGTCTCATTAGACTCTATTTGGATAATTCAATATTGTTGAATGTACATGAAGAGACCATTATAGAACTTATTTTACAGAAATTGGGAGATACATATCAAGCTAAATCTATAGTTAATAAAATATTTCTAATAAACAAGTTATATACCATCAAAATGGAGAGTGACGGTTCTATAGTTTAACACTTGAATTAATATTACTAAAGCATTTCAAAGTTTAGGCCATAAGAATCATCCTTTTTTAAACATGGATTGCAAATAATTTTAAAAATTTAGAAGTCTTGGTCATTCACATTATTGTCTGCTACATGTAAAATAGGCAACATGTAAAATAGGAAAAAATCATTATGAAGTTTGATCATGAAATTTAAAATAGGCACCTTGAAAAAAATGTAAGCCCTGCCAATACAATATTCATTTTGATTTATTTTTCAGAAAATTTATGAAGTTTAAAGTTAAATTAAATTAAATTTCCACCCTATAAATACAATAGGGTCTCGGGAAGGATATCTCTCGGCTAATTTTACATAGATTTTTCTAAATATAGGTATGCTAGTTCAATATTGTTGAATGTACATGAAGAGACCATTATAGCACTTATTTTAAAGAAATTGGGAGATACGTATCAAGCTAAATCTATAGTTAATAAAATATTTCTAATAAACAAGTTATATACCATCAAAATGGAGAGTGGTGGTTCTATAGTTTAACACTTGAATTGATATTACTAAAGCATTTCAAAGTTTAGGCCATAAGAATCATCCTTTTTTAAACATGGATTGGAAATAATTATAAAAATTTAGAAGTCTTGGTCATTAACATTATTGTTTGCTACAATGTCATCCAGTGTATCATTGCCAATGTTCATATGTTCTTTCAAGTATTTAATATTATCATCATCCTCATGTTGACCTACATCATCTTCATCATCATTGAAATTTGACTGTAGACCATCTATATTGTTACCAAATGTATTTGGGTCATCATTTTCTATAGTATCCATATTGTTGTCTTCCATAACATCATCTAACTCTTGTTGTCTTCTTGTGCCTGAACATAACCATCTTCAACATCATCATGGATGTCAATTTCTTCGATGTTCTCTAATCCCTCTCTCTCATTTTGTTCACCATCATTGTTTTGCTCAGTATCCACTAATGTTTCGTCAAATACATGCCTTAATCTTGGATCATAATGTATGAAAAACATCCATTTTGGGTCCAAAATATCTTCATAGAAAAATAACTGCACATGAACGACATACATATATTAGATGTATGTCATAACAATTTTAGTGATTAATAAACACATGTATATATTCGCAATAAACTATGAATTAATAGATTAATGATCACTACCGCTTCTTGTTTGATTTAAAGAAATATCTACTCACAATGAATTGGTAGAACATAAGGCTCCTTAACCTCCGGTAGGAAGCATGAGGAATCTATAGAAAACAATCCACTATGGGTATCATGTCTTTGTGTCCTCTCAAATGCTTCGTACCATCTACACTTAAAAATACAACATTTAAAAGGGCGGTAATCCAACTCAATAATTTATTGTATTTTCCGAACATATTGTAGATTCCCTTCAATTATATTCTTATATTTTGAGCTTGATCGACTAGATTGCTTGAAGTCAACCATGATGCCACAATCGAAGGATCGTCTCTTTACATATACACTTTCTACATGATAATGTTGACCATATGCCCATATTGCTGGATATTTCCTCAACTGTGAAAGACCATGTATTTCAGTGAAAATAAATATAATGACGAGTATTAAAATAGTTAATAGTATCAAAACTGTAAGGAAACGACATTTTGTAAAATTCCAACTATACCTTTCTTTCACATCCTCTAGACATGTTTATTTCATCTTCTGTTATGTTTGAATCTATACATGCATCTTCTATTTGATTTTGAATTTGTTCAGTAACCCATTCTAGTGTGCAATATTTTCCCCATTCCCCAAGAAAATCAGTGGGAAGTGGAGTATTCCTTGGGTTCGATCTCTTAAACTGTCTCCTTGCTTCTAACACTTCTCTCTTTTTATCATACAAATCAATCCATTTGTTCATAAAGTCCATGTGGTACAAAATGAACTTGTTGAGTATTTCACTTTCATCTACACCTATCACATTTCAACATGTTTATTTCAAACTCCAAATGTTATGCTGTTAATTTGACAAATAAATTACAGAGTAAATTGATCATTGCAAGAAAAACAACCACACTGATAATGAATTTACTTACTAATTTCTACTTGAACACCATTAGATTGTGGTTTTTCTCCATCAATAGTATATGATGCTCGTTCTTCATCCCAGACGTGTGGCCCATCTTCAAAATCCTTACCAAGGAATTCACACAGGAAGAAAAATGCTTCATTCAATACATACCCTTCATCCATGCAACCCTCTGGATGTGCCTTTTGTCGGACATATCTTTTTAGAGTTTTCATATACCTCTCAAAGAAAAACATCCACCTCGTTGATACGACACCCGTCAATTCAATGTCATCGACTAGGTGTATAAGTAAATGGACTTGTAGGTCCATGAAACTTGTAGAGAGCTTCTTCTCAAATACACATAATTTTTGAAATTTCCTTCTTCCACTTTGGCAATTCACATTCGTGGATCTCCTTGGAGGTCACCCACCTAATATAAGAATAGTAAATTAGTATGAACCTTTAGTCAAAAATTAAAATGCAATATAATATCTCTATGTCTCTCACACATGAACATTTCATATAACCACATACCTTGGAAATGCTGACAATCAACTTATGGCATTCCTTAAGTCAACTATAAGACATGAATCCCCCCTAATTGCCAATGGCATGATATGCTATCAAACACATTTATGAAAAAGTCATTAGTAATTTTTTCTCACACAACAAAATATCAAAATATATTTAGTACTTAATCAATGTTACCAGTAACTGTTAAATGATGATATATAATACCTTCATAAAATTATGAAAATCATGTGTTTTAAATCATGTGATATGTCCATCAACTATTAAAGATTTATCCAATGATGACCCATAGCCAGTAGGTGTCCTTATTGAATGAATGAAATTTTTTAGTTGCTCTAGCTCTTTTTTTTTTCAAAATCCATGGAGCTTCTGCATATGTTTCATTTTCCCTGTTTGGCCACAAATGTTTTCTATCAAATTTGGTACGCAAAAGAGCAATATCTCTCCTCGAAGACAAGGTGTCCTCTTTTCCTGATATATGTCAAAATATAGAATCTGGGACATTTTTGAAGATGTGCATATGATTTAATAGGTGAGATAGTAATAGATCCTTCCAGTAAGGGAGCTCATAAAATATGGATTTCCTTTTCATTCCTTCTAGCATATTAACTACAACTTGTTTTAGTTCTTCAATTGAATCACCCCGATCAAAAAAATCCTCCCAAGATTTCAATTCAGAATCTTCATACTTCTTAAGCCAATCACTTGGACCCATAATCATGGGAGGGCCTCTATTTTCAAAATTTCCATCAAATTGATTCTTCAGGTGATTTCTAAACTTATGATCTAGTGGTAGAAAAACCCTGTTGTTTCCGTAAATAAATTTATGTAGATCTTTAGAATACCACCCTTGAAATTGTTCTACACATCTTGGACATGTAAATATCCCCTTTGTTTGAAGCCCTACAATTCAATAAGTAATGTTAATAACATCAAAAAAATAGTATAAAACTAAGTATGAAAGTTGGGATGAAAATAAATTATGAGTGTAAATATGTAAATATTTTATCTTACTAGAAAAAACACCAAGTCCTGGGAATTCATGAATAGTCCAACATAGCACACCATACAACATGAAGGACCTATTTGATGGAGGACGTGATATGTCATACATTCTTATGCCTTTCCATAGCAGTTGCATCTCATCAATAAAATGCGCAAGGTAAACATCCATGTTTTTAACTTGATGTTTTCCTAGAACAATGAGAGTCAGCATAAGGTGCTCCTTGTTAGAATTTTGAAACAATCACAAAACCACAAGCCACAGGATTAAACAATAAACAAGGACACCTTCCACGCAAGAGATCTGTAAACAAGAATTTCTATATTTGTAACCAAGATTTTTGGAATAATTGTGTGCAATCTTGGTTATTCCAAAAATATTGGTTACATCTATCATGGACCGTGGAAACAAAATGCTACTAATTGCTATATTCATCAACAAGGAAAAGTTACAAAAGAAGCTTTCAAGAAAAGCCCTAAATGAGAAAGGCATCAGATCATGACAAGTGTCAACATCACATGAGATGTGACATAATGATCTAATATTAACTCAACTAATAAAGCATTCCTAAGTTTAGCTAAACTGTGTGAGAATAAATTAGACTAATAATCAATTAAAGATTAATTAATTATTAGATAATGTATGATAACTCTAACACTCCCCCTTAAGATGAACTTAGGGAGTAGTTAAAAACCCTAAAAAAGAGAATGCAAGATGGGTCCCGACAAAGAAGGCCAAGTAAGGTACCCATGTACAAACATAAGATCTCTATAATGTGGAGAAATAGAGAAAACCTCATGGGAAAAACTCCACTCCAAAAAGAGATGAAAGCCAAGTGAAGGATTGAAGAAGCCTCCAAACAAGGCAAGGTTGTCCCAAAAGATAGGAACAAAGAGAACACCATAGAAGCATGAAGAAGCTGCAAACACTGTCGAAGAATGACTGTTGAAATGTGCAAAGAAGAACCTCCACTGAAACATATAATGATCAGGATCAAGAAGACAAGAATCTTTATGAGTTCCCCCAACGACACTACTCGAATCAGATGGAAAACAAAGGAAAACACTTAGAACTCGAAGATACAGATGGAAAAGGAACCAAAAGTCTAAAGAACTGATCATGAGAAAATGGAAGGTCGCCTCTAGAAATAGGAATGCAAGAGTGTCCATATGGTAAGTGCTCCATCTCACTGAAATGCATGGGTAACCAGCTGCTGCATCCGCCTAGTACATAGGAACAAATACTGTATACATAGCTCACTCCAACGAAACCAATGAAGCAGTAGCACCAAGAGTAGAAACCCTCCATAATGCTGAAAAGGGAGAAGCATGACAGGTACACTGAAACTGAATGCCTGAAAGTAGTGCATGAAGAGGAACCAAGAACATCTGAAGGTGTAGACATGAAAGTACAAGCAGATAGAAAGGATGTGAAAACAAAATTCACATATGCATGAGAAAGGTATGAAGGTAAACAAAGGCAAACATCAACCCCCATGGCACTTTATATCATAGTGCAAGTACAATAAGGCACAAAGTGATGTGCAAGAATGCCAATACTACACATACAAAGTTGGGGCACTTTATTTCAATGTGTTTACGAAATCATAAGTGATTACAATGGAAGCTTATAATGTCATAAAAAGACACAAGACTGGAAATACATGAAGAACAACCATAAACGAAGCAACCCACGCAAACAAAAAGTTTCCAGGAGCTAAAATGTCCAAGTAATTCACCAGAGTGTGAAAACACAAAAATTTGAATAAAATGTACTTGGAGAAGAATCTAGAAAAAATGCATGGATGGAATTGAAGAGCTTTGAAAGATGGTTCCAACGCCGTTGAGATTGCGAAAAATAGAGAAATTGGTCAAAAGTTACGAGCTCGGGACTGAAAACAGCTCCTCTGACTTCAACTAACTGTAGAATGCACCAGTGGAAAAATAAAGCAATGAGACCCACACCACTAGAAATTTGATGGAATCAACTATCCGACAATATCTTGTTTGTTGAAAAACGATATCGTATGCCCAAGTTATGGCCTCTGGAAGAAAACAACTCCAAAGGGGAAAAACACAGTCTGCGACATTAAATTTGAGGGCCAAATGGCCGTCGCAGCAAAACTATGAGCCTAAATCTAACAGCCAAATGGTCGTAGGCGGATTTGCACAACTTGACTAAATAAATGTTTTTTTTAAAAAAAACATAAAAAAAATAAATTACAATGTAAATTTTTTTTGTAATAATTTAAAAAAAAAAAAAAATTTTGTGGGGGGCATGTGGGCCACCCCACCACTTCCCATGGTATGCAGGTACCACTGCATAGGCCTGCAAAGGTACGTACCTGTGCAGGTACCTAGGTACCTTTTTTTTTTTTCTTAAACCCAAAAAAGCTTTGCTAAAGCTTAATTTTTTTTAAAACTTTTAAAACAATTTTTTTTTACAATTTTAAAAATCTGCGAAATGTTTTTTTGCAGGAAAAAAATAATATATATATTTTTTCAATGAAATTTACCTTGAGATGCATGTAGGAGGCTGTACGGGCCTGCACAACAATTTTTTTTTCCTCAAAGGTCAACTGCTCAGATTTCGACGATGTGACAGGCGATCTTAGGGTTTTTGGGCCTTCTGAGCGCGATGGTGATGTCTGTTCAGACTCAAAATGCACCGAAAAATCAAGCACCCCCTAGATCTGGCAAAAAAATCTTCAAACCCTCATAGATTGACAAACGAAAGCCAATTTTGACAAAACAAAGGTCAATCTTGACTATTCTGGCAGCTCTGGATCCAACGGTGAGGTCCTTTTTACACAAAAATTCTTTGAAAAATGCTCACCTCCCAAAATTTGCAAAAAGAGCAAAGGGAATTTAGATCTGAAGCCTGCAACCCTTGTTGAAGAAGAAAAACCTCATAAATCAAGAAGAGGTTTGTTGAATCCACACTCTGATACCATGTTAGAATTGTGAAACAAGCAAAAAACCACGAGCCATAGGATCAAACAACAAACAAGTACACCTTCCACGCAAGAGATCTGCAAACAAGAATTGCTATATTCATCAACAAGGAAAAGTTACAAAAGAAGCTTTCAAGAAGATATGAAAGCTGTGATATTTCCCGTGAATAATATCTGAGTGATATTTACAATAAGGGTTGAATGCTTATAAGAGAAAAGCCCTAAATGAGAAAGGCATCAGATCATGACAAGTGTCAACATCACATGAGATGTGACATAATGATCTAATATTAACTCAACTAATAAAGCATTCCTAAGTTTCGCTAAAGTGTGAGAATAAATTAGACTAATAATCAATTAAAGATTAATTAATTAATTATTAGCTAATGTATGATAAATCTAACACTCCTTTCTAACACTCATCCATGGGAGAATATTGTATACTATCAATTTGACTAGCCAAACACTATAATTTTAGCTTAGGAAAGAGAATGGGCACACTCCATCAATTGCAAGACCAAACCTAATACTATGGGGTTCATCTTTGAATTTTCTTGGCCATTTTTCCTCTATGTGTTTCATTGCTTTGGAGTCGGCTGGAATTCACATGAATCCATCTTTACTCCTATTCTTTGCATGCCAGTCCATCAATTGTGCAAGTGACTTGCAATGAAACATTCATTGAAGTCTACGTATAATTGGCATGTGACGTAAAACCTTCTTTGGAACTATAGGACCTTGTACATCTATATGTATCTCTTCTCTTTGCATATAGGGCATTCTACCTTGTTTGATAATCATCTTTGTGTAAAATGCAATCATTTTTACATGAATGAATTTTCTTATATTCAATCCCCAACTCAACCAACAACAGACGTGCCTCTCTGCAAGTTGATGGCAACACATTCTCTTTAGGGAATATTTTAGTTTTTAGTGCCTTGTAAGATTGCCAAAGATTAAATCAATTGAATGTTTGATTTATGATGAACATGTTTGATATTTCAATCTATAATAGGAATGTCTATATACA
>VDFB02047230.1:78640517-78769506 GCA_007258455.2 Sequoia sempervirens | reverse complement strand
GAGAGGCTATTTGCAGAGTTTGGCACGATTGACATTAGGGTTTTTTGCGGGTAAAAGTTGTAAGTAAAGTAAATGCAATTTTTATGCTTTATTCAAATTCTCTGTACTAGAGTTGGTTCTCACTGCGTTTCTTGTCAAATGAGCTTCCATGCTTTGTAATTATATGGGATCTTTTAGAGTTTGCATTTGAGTCAAGCCCTAGGTTTGAATTGTGAATCCAGTTATTGAAACCTTTTGTGTTGAAAACCCTAACTTGGCCTAAGTTTTCCCCACTGCCAATGGCACCCAAAGCACAAACTGCTACCTCTGCAACTCAATCTAGACTAATATCTGAGGATGTAATAGATTTACTAAAACCCTCCATAAATAAAGAGGCCAAGGGAAAAATGTTGTTTCATGGCCCAACAGTTAGGGAGGGGCTACTTGACAAATAATGTTTTATCAAAGATGCTGAAGTACCTTATAGTGGATGGCAGTTATTTCATAATTGGTTTGGGAATAGAAATCTTGGGATTCCTCTTTCCAACCCTTGGAGACTAGACATGGGAAAACTAGTTGTCCCTAATGTGTATATGGATGTTGATTTGTTGAAGGACATTGCTTCAAGGTATGACCCGGTTTCAAGGGTAATCATAACATTTGATGGGAAGGATATGGTGAGGATAACCAAAGAATAAATTGCAGGAGTTTTCTAGTTGTAGGAATGGAACACTGATATGGTGCCTCTTGATATGGATGTCATTAGAAAGGAGTATGAGAACACCAAAGTGCTAATCAGGATGAGAATGTTACCTACACATACTACTAGCATAGGCACTGTGAAAAATAGAAAATAAATAAGGATTGGTAAAGATGAGTTAGAACCTTTCCCAATGAGGTATTTTACAAGTTACTTCAAGAAGACTGTATATTCCTTCTGCCAAATTATTGGTTTCTCTCCACCTGACACATTGCAAAGGGAATGTAGTTACTTGGAAACACATATACATCATCCAACCTTTAACACTGTTTATGACTACGCCACATATTTGGTAGAGAATATCCATAAAGGCTTGGTTGAGTTGAAAGGAGGAAAGAATTGGGTGAAATTCTAGTGGTATTCCCTATTGATGCATATGCTTTTATTTAAAGGGGAAAATAATTTTGAGAGGGATATGACATTGAGAAAGAAGGAGGATGGTATTGATTTTCCTGTCCAATGTTGGACTCAGATTCTTGATAAGGATGACCAAAAATATAGCTATGTGGTGTTCCAAAATTATTTCGCATCAAAATTGAGAAGATATCTGGTTTATGACCCACCAAGGATTCCCAAGGAAATACATGAGTTCTTGAGGCCTATGGAGAAGATAACTGATTTGAATTAGGGTCATAATTGGGGAGATTTAATCTTATACCTAGATTCCATAATCTTCAGAGTTTATGGCACTAACATAGATCCATTTGTCTTCCCAAGAGACGTGCCATTGAGGATTGGGTTTCTTGAAGTCATAAGGCAATTGGGAGCCTCCCAAGAAGCACACCTACCTGATACAACAAAGAAGGGCTCATTTTTCCCATAATGGACTATGTTTGTTGACTTTCTTATAGTAAGGGGAGCATGGAAAGAGCTATTACATCTGCTAGCACCAAAAAAATTGGATCGTATGCACCCAAGGAATCATGATCCAGAAGGTTTCATTAATGCATTGAAGATGGAGAAAAGGATTGGTACTTTTATGCATAATTTCTACTACCTAAAGGATGTAATCAGGAACATTTTTGACTTCCTAGAGAAAGATGAAAGGAATTCTAAATATCTTTCTTTCAATAAGATGATGGAGAGGGCTAAAAGGATAGATCCTAAGTATGACCCTATGCCCAATATACAAAGTACATTCTATAGGATTATGCATGTTTTGAATAATTTTGAGGATATAGTGGGTATAATGAGAAGACAACAAGTGGTCATAGATAAAGGGAAAGCAGTGGCAACTGAAGAAGACACTACTATGGTACTAGAAGAGATTCCTACTTATCAGCCACCCAAGCAAATAAGAATATACTCTAGGAAGAAGAAGACAATAGACAAGGAGCAAACATTGCCATCCCCTGCCACTTCTAGGGAAATGAGGGCAACTTCTCCTAAGAGATTAGTGCCATCACCTCCAAAACGGGTCCCTATTGTTGTGATTGATGTTGAATCACCTCCAGGAAGTCTTGCTCCATTGGAGCAGCCACCCCTTAAAAGGCAAAAGAATGAGGTAAGAGGAATAGTGGATTATTCAGATACAGAGGATGATGATACCCTTGTCACTTTTGAGGAGATACAATAGGGAATGCCCTCTCCCATAAGGGAAGTTGCTTCAAGCTCAAGGGAGGATAGCCTTAGATTGGGAAAGGCTAACCTTATAGGTCTAAATATTGCATATTATTTAAGGATTGAGGCCTACAAAACATTTATGGAAGATGAATCCTTTGTTGAAACAAGTGCATTCAAAGATTTTGTATGGAGAGCTAAAGCTCCATAATATGCAGAAAAGGTTGCTACTGAGAGGAGCTTACACCCAGAACTCCCCGAAGCTATCATTCAGAAAAAATTAAGGAAGGTTATGAGGGTTGAATTCCATAATATGACTGCTAAAGAGGGCAAAGAGCTTGTGAAGAAGAGTGGTATATTGTTGTTACTTGAATGGGACATTGTTGACGCTATAGTGCTTGATAATATAAGGAGGTCTAAAAGGCCCTTGCTACAAACTGAAGAAGAAGTAGAGATGACACTTTGAGGATCAACATTTAGTGAAGAATGGGATGCATTAGCAATCTGGTCATTATCTGTGGGATCTAGGAAGCTGGTAATGGATGAACCATCATATTTTAGTGGACAATTATTGATAAAGAGAGTCACTGATGCCCCAATTTTAGAGGCAGCTATATGGCTATGAATGTTCCAAAGTGGAAGACCTCACTCTTGAAAGAGATGAGTATAGGAACAAATATAATAGTCTTATAGGTGAATATGATAAGAGTCAACAAAAGGTGGCCATGTTAGAAACTAAGGTAGCATTGTATAAGCAGCAGGTATAAGTATTAAGAAAGCAAGGTAAAACTAGTTCAAGTCTTGCATCACCGACTTCTCCAGTTGTACATTCTCAATCCCCCTCACCAAATCAATCTTTGGTAATAGTGCCATATAATTTGGGGAAGGAGCCACTTAAAATTGAGAGGCCAAGCACATCAGGTACCATCCCATCAGATGATCCTACAAAGGCACAACTCCTCACATAAATTGAAGTGTATAAGAAATTACTTGGGCAGATACAGGACACAATGTATGAGAACAATTCAAGGATTGTTCATACTGTCTTGAAACACTTGAATAGAAAGATTCAAAGTAAATTGAATAGCATTCATGCCAATTACTCATTGATGTTGAGAGCAATAAGGTTATCTCATAGGGATAAGGAGTTGGCCACCCCACTCCCTGATAAATGGATTCCTAGAGATGAGAAGTAGAAGCACATGGTAGTTGGGGCCAATCAACAGGAAGATAGATACCCAAAGGTTATCCAAACTTATAGATTTGCAAATGAAATTAATGAACAAGTGTTTCAAGGGTCTATTGCTCCACTGGAACAAAAAATAAGGGAAATGAAAACTGATTATGACCAGGCAGATTTGTCATTGTTTCTAGACATTCAACAAACTTATGATGAAGTGAAACCCCTATAGATGTGGAAGAACCAGATGGACAACACCATTGCCTCTCAAGCAAAGCTTATTTGTGAAAAAAGTTGATATTAATATTTTGAATAGAACTTTGGAGAAATTGTCTTTTATCATCAACTTTTTGGAGGATTTTGATAAGGAATCCAATTCAGTAATGGCAAAATATTCTCCATACAAGAAGAAGATGGATGAAATCATTGATTTCAATTGGCCATATGATGTTGAATATGAACAATGGAAGAGAATATTTATTGATTGATTGGGTGTGTAGGTACAAAAAGGGAAACATATATGATTGGTCAAGTATAACATAGGTCTAGCCTTTGAAAGAATAATGTGTAACAAATATATGTTTCTTGATAGCGAGTATTACAGATAAATGTTAATTGCTGATGACATGAGTGCTGACTGGGATGATGAATCACTTTTTGGCCTTGTCAATTTGTCATTTTTCCTGATGTAACAAATGAGTGACAACAACTTGAAGATTATTCTTTCTAACATGTGCCTTTTGAAGGGCAAGTTTCTTCTTGCTGTAAAGGCTTACGATCTTTGTCTCATATGTATTCCCTCTAATGGAAAATGTAAATATAACTACAATGGGAATGTGTCTTGTAGCAGTCCAATTGGGATGTGACATGTGTACTCTTGGCCCGAAGCTTGTTTTGATCCCTTGTTTCCATAAAAGGGAATTCAAGGCCATTAGTGCAGGTCTCTTGTTGAATTCTATAATCGAATGGTACAATTGGAAAACACAGAGAATATGTTAGAAGTCCTTATCTTATGCTTTGAGTCTAGTTAGTAAATTTTGTCAAATGTACGGCTCCTGAGCATATCTAAATGATAATGCAAGTTTTTAGAGTCTGTAGTCTCTCCAATTTTACTCTGTACCTGAATTATTAATGAAAACCTTGATCAAAGATCATTTCATTAATCGTCATCATTATTGTACTTTGATCTATGCTTTGATTTTAGCTCTGGTTTAAATATTAACTCGTTCATTGCACATGCCAAGTAAGAGAGGAGTAACAAGGACTAGAGTTTGATGGTTTTGATACATGATCATGGTGCATGAGCCTTGAATAGGTCTTAGGTAATCATGAGCGCTTACTGGAGATTAACAGACTGTAGTGCATCCACCAACAAACTCTCAATATTTTTATGTTTATGCTAATTATGTTTTAGTTATGAAGCGATGTGATTTTTTGTAAACAGGCCCGAAGCTTGTTGCTTCCCATACAAATAGGGAAACCAGGGCCCAATTTTGAAATCATCATCATCAAATCATATTCCATTAGAGTAGGCATTAGTAAGAAGATAGGCTGCATAATCTTCCCATCCATATCATATTAAAATACTTCTATTACAAATGCTTATATTTTCAAGTAATACAATGAAGCAGACTACTTATAATTCGTAATCCATTTTCAGTGTTCAATTACTATTTCAATTTTCATTGCTTATCTATAACTTTGTTGTCTCCAAAGTGGTATTTTCAAGTTATTTAAGTCTTCAATATTTATCAGAACACATTTGATGTTACTGTGTGGATGCTTTGATTGGTTTCTGGTTGATGTGAATTAAAAATCCTTTCAAATAGTTTACTTTAATTGGTCCCTGCCTAGGGTTAAAATCCTTTTAAAGAGGTTATTTTATGACCGTGTATATTTTTTTCTACATACTTCATCATAAAATTATTAGACCCATTATCACATATAGACCCACAAGAATGGTGAATGTGTTATGAATCCATAATGGAATTCCTAATTCGATGATTATTTTATGATGCAATTATGACATGTAGAATTAATATGCCATTTTTATCCAATGAGCTCATCTTGGGATTTGGGTATTTATTTTCTAACTAGGTTTTTGGGTGCCACTTTTTTTGGTGGTTTTAGATCATGGTTTTGTAATCACTACTTATATTTATATGATGCTTGATATTTAGTTTTATAGTGGCTAGATAAAAACCTATTGGAATGTCATAATAAGGCAGAAAAAATGGAAAAAAAAGAGAAGAGTCTCATTAGACTCTATTTGGATAATTCAATATTGTTGAATGTACATGAAGAGACCATTATAGAACTTATTTTACAGAAATTGGGAGATACATATCAAGCTAAATCTATAGTTAATAAAATATTTCTAATAAACAAGTTATATACCATCAAAATGGAGAGTGACGGTTCTATAGTTTAACACTTGAATTAATATTACTAAAGCATTTCAAAGTTTAGGCCATAAGAATCATCCTTTTTTAAACATGGATTGCAAATAATTTTAAAAATTTAGAAGTCTTGGTCATTCACATTATTGTCTGCTACATGTAAAATAGGCAACATGTAAAATAGGAAAAAATCATTATGAAGTTTGATCATGAAATTTAAAATAGGCACCTTGAAAAAAATGTAAGCCCTGCCAATACAATATTCATTTTGATTTATTTTTCAGAAAATTTATGAAGTTTAAAGTTAAATTAAATTAAATTTCCACCCTATAAATACAATAGGGTCTCGGGAAGGATATCTCTCGGCTAATTTTACATAGATTTTTCTAAATATAGGTATGCTAGTTCAATATTGTTGAATGTACATGAAGAGACCATTATAGCACTTATTTTAAAGAAATTGGGAGATACGTATCAAGCTAAATCTATAGTTAATAAAATATTTCTAATAAACAAGTTATATACCATCAAAATGGAGAGTGGTGGTTCTATAGTTTAACACTTGAATTGATATTACTAAAGCATTTCAAAGTTTAGGCCATAAGAATCATCCTTTTTTAAACATGGATTGGAAATAATTATAAAAATTTAGAAGTCTTGGTCATTAACATTATTGTTTGCTACAATGTCATCCAGTGTATCATTGCCAATGTTCATATGTTCTTTCAAGTATTTAATATTATCATCATCCTCATGTTGACCTACATCATCTTCATCATCATTGAAATTTGACTGTAGACCATCTATATTGTTACCAAATGTATTTGGGTCATCATTTTCTATAGTATCCATATTGTTGTCTTCCATAACATCATCTAACTCTTGTTGTCTTCTTGTGCCTGAACATAACCATCTTCAACATCATCATGGATGTCAATTTCTTCGATGTTCTCTAATCCCTCTCTCTCATTTTGTTCACCATCATTGTTTTGCTCAGTATCCACTAATGTTTCGTCAAATACATGCCTTAATCTTGGATCATAATGTATGAAAAACATCCATTTTGGGTCCAAAATATCTTCATAGAAAAATAACTGCACATGAACGACATACATATATTAGATGTATGTCATAACAATTTTAGTGATTAATAAACACATGTATATATTCGCAATAAACTATGAATTAATAGATTAATGATCACTACCGCTTCTTGTTTGATTTAAAGAAATATCTACTCACAATGAATTGGTAGAACATAAGGCTCCTTAACCTCCGGTAGGAAGCATGAGGAATCTATAGAAAACAATCCACTATGGGTATCATGTCTTTGTGTCCTCTCAAATGCTTCGTACCATCTACACTTAAAAATACAACATTTAAAAGGGCGGTAATCCAACTCAATAATTTATTGTATTTTCCGAACATATTGTAGATTCCCTTCAATTATATTCTTATATTTTGAGCTTGATCGACTAGATTGCTTGAAGTCAACCATGATGCCACAATCGAAGGATCGTCTCTTTACATATACACTTTCTACATGATAATGTTGACCATATGCCCATATTGCTGGATATTTCCTCAACTGTGAAAGACCATGTATTTCAGTGAAAATAAATATAATGACGAGTATTAAAATAGTTAATAGTATCAAAACTGTAAGGAAACGACATTTTGTAAAATTCCAACTATACCTTTCTTTCACATCCTCTAGACATGTTTATTTCATCTTCTGTTATGTTTGAATCTATACATGCATCTTCTATTTGATTTTGAATTTGTTCAGTAACCCATTCTAGTGTGCAATATTTTCCCCATTCCCCAAGAAAATCAGTGGGAAGTGGAGTATTCCTTGGGTTCGATCTCTTAAACTGTCTCCTTGCTTCTAACACTTCTCTCTTTTTATCATACAAATCAATCCATTTGTTCATAAAGTCCATGTGGTACAAAATGAACTTGTTGAGTATTTCACTTTCATCTACACCTATCACATTTCAACATGTTTATTTCAAACTCCAAATGTTATGCTGTTAATTTGACAAATAAATTACAGAGTAAATTGATCATTGCAAGAAAAACAACCACACTGATAATGAATTTACTTACTAATTTCTACTTGAACACCATTAGATTGTGGTTTTTCTCCATCAATAGTATATGATGCTCGTTCTTCATCCCAGACGTGTGGCCCATCTTCAAAATCCTTACCAAGGAATTCACACAGGAAGAAAAATGCTTCATTCAATACATACCCTTCATCCATGCAACCCTCTGGATGTGCCTTTTGTCGGACATATCTTTTTAGAGTTTTCATATACCTCTCAAAGAAAAACATCCACCTCGTTGATACGACACCCGTCAATTCAATGTCATCGACTAGGTGTATAAGTAAATGGACTTGTAGGTCCATGAAACTTGTAGAGAGCTTCTTCTCAAATACACATAATTTTTGAAATTTCCTTCTTCCACTTTGGCAATTCACATTCGTGGATCTCCTTGGAGGTCACCCACCTAATATAAGAATAGTAAATTAGTATGAACCTTTAGTCAAAAATTAAAATGCAATATAATATCTCTATGTCTCTCACACATGAACATTTCATATAACCACATACCTTGGAAATGCTGACAATCAACTTATGGCATTCCTTAAGTCAACTATAAGACATGAATCCCCCCTAATTGCCAATGGCATGATATGCTATCAAACACATTTATGAAAAAGTCATTAGTAATTTTTTCTCACACAACAAAATATCAAAATATATTTAGTACTTAATCAATGTTACCAGTAACTGTTAAATGATGATATATAATACCTTCATAAAATTATGAAAATCATGTGTTTTAAATCATGTGATATGTCCATCAACTATTAAAGATTTATCCAATGATGACCCATAGCCAGTAGGTGTCCTTATTGAATGAATGAAATTTTTTAGTTGCTCTAGCTCTTTTTTTTTTCAAAATCCATGGAGCTTCTGCATATGTTTCATTTTCCCTGTTTGGCCACAAATGTTTTCTATCAAATTTGGTACGCAAAAGAGCAATATCTCTCCTCGAAGACAAGGTGTCCTCTTTTCCTGATATATGTCAAAATATAGAATCTGGGACATTTTTGAAGATGTGCATATGATTTAATAGGTGAGATAGTAATAGATCCTTCCAGTAAGGGAGCTCATAAAATATGGATTTCCTTTTCATTCCTTCTAGCATATTAACTACAACTTGTTTTAGTTCTTCAATTGAATCACCCCGATCAAAAAAATCCTCCCAAGATTTCAATTCAGAATCTTCATACTTCTTAAGCCAATCACTTGGACCCATAATCATGGGAGGGCCTCTATTTTCAAAATTTCCATCAAATTGATTCTTCAGGTGATTTCTAAACTTATGATCTAGTGGTAGAAAAACCCTGTTGTTTCCGTAAATAAATTTATGTAGATCTTTAGAATACCACCCTTGAAATTGTTCTACACATCTTGGACATGTAAATATCCCCTTTGTTTGAAGCCCTACAATTCAATAAGTAATGTTAATAACATCAAAAAAATAGTATAAAACTAAGTATGAAAGTTGGGATGAAAATAAATTATGAGTGTAAATATGTAAATATTTTATCTTACTAGAAAAAACACCAAGTCCTGGGAATTCATGAATAGTCCAACATAGCACACCATACAACATGAAGGACCTATTTGATGGAGGACGTGATATGTCATACATTCTTATGCCTTTCCATAGCAGTTGCATCTCATCAATAAAATGCGCAAGGTAAACATCCATGTTTTTAACTTGATGTTTTCCTAGAACAATGAGAGTCAGCATAAGGTGCTCCTTGTTAGAATTTTGAAACAATCACAAAACCACAAGCCACAGGATTAAACAATAAACAAGGACACCTTCCACGCAAGAGATCTGTAAACAAGAATTTCTATATTTGTAACCAAGATTTTTGGAATAATTGTGTGCAATCTTGGTTATTCCAAAAATATTGGTTACATCTATCATGGACCGTGGAAACAAAATGCTACTAATTGCTATATTCATCAACAAGGAAAAGTTACAAAAGAAGCTTTCAAGAAAAGCCCTAAATGAGAAAGGCATCAGATCATGACAAGTGTCAACATCACATGAGATGTGACATAATGATCTAATATTAACTCAACTAATAAAGCATTCCTAAGTTTAGCTAAACTGTGTGAGAATAAATTAGACTAATAATCAATTAAAGATTAATTAATTATTAGATAATGTATGATAACTCTAACACTCCCCCTTAAGATGAACTTAGGGAGTAGTTAAAAACCCTAAAAAAGAGAATGCAAGATGGGTCCCGACAAAGAAGGCCAAGTAAGGTACCCATGTACAAACATAAGATCTCTATAATGTGGAGAAATAGAGAAAACCTCATGGGAAAAACTCCACTCCAAAAAGAGATGAAAGCCAAGTGAAGGATTGAAGAAGCCTCCAAACAAGGCAAGGTTGTCCCAAAAGATAGGAACAAAGAGAACACCATAGAAGCATGAAGAAGCTGCAAACACTGTCGAAGAATGACTGTTGAAATGTGCAAAGAAGAACCTCCACTGAAACATATAATGATCAGGATCAAGAAGACAAGAATCTTTATGAGTTCCCCCAACGACACTACTCGAATCAGATGGAAAACAAAGGAAAACACTTAGAACTCGAAGATACAGATGGAAAAGGAACCAAAAGTCTAAAGAACTGATCATGAGAAAATGGAAGGTCGCCTCTAGAAATAGGAATGCAAGAGTGTCCATATGGTAAGTGCTCCATCTCACTGAAATGCATGGGTAACCAGCTGCTGCATCCGCCTAGTACATAGGAACAAATACTGTATACATAGCTCACTCCAACGAAACCAATGAAGCAGTAGCACCAAGAGTAGAAACCCTCCATAATGCTGAAAAGGGAGAAGCATGACAGGTACACTGAAACTGAATGCCTGAAAGTAGTGCATGAAGAGGAACCAAGAACATCTGAAGGTGTAGACATGAAAGTACAAGCAGATAGAAAGGATGTGAAAACAAAATTCACATATGCATGAGAAAGGTATGAAGGTAAACAAAGGCAAACATCAACCCCCATGGCACTTTATATCATAGTGCAAGTACAATAAGGCACAAAGTGATGTGCAAGAATGCCAATACTACACATACAAAGTTGGGGCACTTTATTTCAATGTGTTTACGAAATCATAAGTGATTACAATGGAAGCTTATAATGTCATAAAAAGACACAAGACTGGAAATACATGAAGAACAACCATAAACGAAGCAACCCACGCAAACAAAAAGTTTCCAGGAGCTAAAATGTCCAAGTAATTCACCAGAGTGTGAAAACACAAAAATTTGAATAAAATGTACTTGGAGAAGAATCTAGAAAAAATGCATGGATGGAATTGAAGAGCTTTGAAAGATGGTTCCAACGCCGTTGAGATTGCGAAAAATAGAGAAATTGGTCAAAAGTTACGAGCTCGGGACTGAAAACAGCTCCTCTGACTTCAACTAACTGTAGAATGCACCAGTGGAAAAATAAAGCAATGAGACCCACACCACTAGAAATTTGATGGAATCAACTATCCGACAATATCTTGTTTGTTGAAAAACGATATCGTATGCCCAAGTTATGGCCTCTGGAAGAAAACAACTCCAAAGGGGAAAAACACAGTCTGCGACATTAAATTTGAGGGCCAAATGGCCGTCGCAGCAAAACTATGAGCCTAAATCTAACAGCCAAATGGTCGTAGGCGGATTTGCACAACTTGACTAAATAAATGTTTTTTTTAAAAAAAACATAAAAAAAATAAATTACAATGTAAATTTTTTTTGTAATAATTTAAAAAAAAAAAAAAATTTTGTGGGGGGCATGTGGGCCACCCCACCACTTCCCATGGTATGCAGGTACCACTGCATAGGCCTGCAAAGGTACGTACCTGTGCAGGTACCTAGGTACCTTTTTTTTTTTTCTTAAACCCAAAAAAGCTTTGCTAAAGCTTAATTTTTTTTAAAACTTTTAAAACAATTTTTTTTTACAATTTTAAAAATCTGCGAAATGTTTTTTTGCAGGAAAAAAATAATATATATATTTTTTCAATGAAATTTACCTTGAGATGCATGTAGGAGGCTGTACGGGCCTGCACAACAATTTTTTTTTCCTCAAAGGTCAACTGCTCAGATTTCGACGATGTGACAGGCGATCTTAGGGTTTTTGGGCCTTCTGAGCGCGATGGTGATGTCTGTTCAGACTCAAAATGCACCGAAAAATCAAGCACCCCCTAGATCTGGCAAAAAAATCTTCAAACCCTCATAGATTGACAAACGAAAGCCAATTTTGACAAAACAAAGGTCAATCTTGACTATTCTGGCAGCTCTGGATCCAACGGTGAGGTCCTTTTTACACAAAAATTCTTTGAAAAATGCTCACCTCCCAAAATTTGCAAAAAGAGCAAAGGGAATTTAGATCTGAAGCCTGCAACCCTTGTTGAAGAAGAAAAACCTCATAAATCAAGAAGAGGTTTGTTGAATCCACACTCTGATACCATGTTAGAATTGTGAAACAAGCAAAAAACCACGAGCCATAGGATCAAACAACAAACAAGTACACCTTCCACGCAAGAGATCTGCAAACAAGAATTGCTATATTCATCAACAAGGAAAAGTTACAAAAGAAGCTTTCAAGAAGATATGAAAGCTGTGATATTTCCCGTGAATAATATCTGAGTGATATTTACAATAAGGGTTGAATGCTTATAAGAGAAAAGCCCTAAATGAGAAAGGCATCAGATCATGACAAGTGTCAACATCACATGAGATGTGACATAATGATCTAATATTAACTCAACTAATAAAGCATTCCTAAGTTTCGCTAAAGTGTGAGAATAAATTAGACTAATAATCAATTAAAGATTAATTAATTAATTATTAGCTAATGTATGATAAATCTAACACTCCTTTCTAACACTCATCCATGGGAGAATATTGTATACTATCAATTTGACTAGCCAAACACTATAATTTTAGCTTAGGAAAGAGAATGGGCACACTCCATCAATTGCAAGACCAAACCTAATACTATGGGGTTCATCTTTGAATTTTCTTGGCCATTTTTCCTCTATGTGTTTCATTGCTTTGGAGTCGGCTGGAATTCACATGAATCCATCTTTACTCCTATTCTTTGCATGCCAGTCCATCAATTGTGCAAGTGACTTGCAATGAAACATTCATTGAAGTCTACGTATAATTGGCATGTGACGTAAAACCTTCTTTGGAACTATAGGACCTTGTACATCTATATGTATCTCTTCTCTTTGCATATAGGGCATTCTACCTTGTTTGATAATCATCTTTGTGTAAAATGCAATCATTTTTACATGAATGAATTTTCTTATATTCAATCCCCAACTCAACCAACAACAGACGTGCCTCTCTGCAAGTTGATGGCAACACATTCTCTTTAGGGAATATTTTAGTTTTTAGTGCCTTGTAAGATTGCCAAAGATTAAATCAATTGAATGTTTGATTTATGATGAACATGTTTGATATTTCAATCTATAATAGGAATGTCTATATACAATATATGGTTTTAAAATCCCCTTAAAGAAATATAAATGAAGTTGATGAATGTTTACGAATTGTGTACACCGATTGACAATGCAGAGTAAGAAATATATTTCGACTCACTTCAGTAGGGCAATGAATCCTTTGTCTAACCAACCAAATAGTGACTTGATTTCTAATAATATTAATGTGCATGCTAGTTTTGAGGTTCTACTTGCACCTGATTTGAACACAAGTGTCTTCGTTGCTTTCTTGATGGAATCTTTTAGGTTGTTATCATCAACATTACGTTGGTGGTAATTACCCCTACTATCATCGTTACTGTCAACCATATGATCATTATTTTCATCATTATTTCCATCCCCAAAGAAACCTGTAAGTATTTCATTCAATCCTTTTTCATGCACTGCATTTTCACTATCATGATCATCATCATTAAGGCTAGGTGGCATGTCATCATTGTATGCAGATCTCATCGGCTCTTCAAATTTATCAGCTGGTAGTAATCTCTTCAAACTTGCTCTTTTCACCCTAGTATTGTTTAAAGGATGGTTTGGATCATTCCGTCCAAATCTTAATAACCCAGTTGGATCATGGGTAATAGTATGTGTTTCATCAACATCTTCTACCTATCAACAAATGCAAGAATTATTTAATGTTTTCCAACAATTGGATAAATCATAAATGTATCAATTTCAAAGAAATATAATCAAATATGGCTTAAAAAATAAAAATAAAAATTGTATGAACATATATACATCAATTGAATAATGAAAAATTATTTTATAGACTACCTTTTTTATACAATAATTTAAATAAAACACAATTTTGACAACATAATTTATAAAACATCAGTGCACAATCATTTATTATTCTTTGGTTTTCTTCCCTTAAGAACATCCCTAGGGAGACCTTGTTCTTCCCTTTTCTTTCGCGCAAGAGTGCGTTTTAAGAAGGGGTAATCAATCAATAACTCATACCCAATGGTAAGGTCATTAATAGCCTCAACCATTATCAATATATCAACCTCTCTTTCCATATCTCCATCTTTATCATTTATAACCTTAACAAATTGACAATTTGGTCTTACATTAGGGTCCCTTCCCTTACTACTATTTATAAATCCTACAATATTTTTGTGTGTATGCACATCCATCTATATACATAAGATGACCTCTATTAATTTATTTTCCACTTTTCAATTGGAGACAATGTGTATACATATTCGAATTTAGACCATATGTTGACATGTTAGGCTTATATTCTGCTAGCCTTCTCCATTCACCACTGTAATATGATGGTCCATAATATGGTATTAATATCCTAGTGGTTTGTTCTAAATTTTTTCTATGTTTAGATCCCACATGTACATTTTGGACAATAAAGAGGCCTAGATTCGCTCGATGAATATTGGAGGGTCGTATCATGTAGCTGTATCCCCAAAATTCAAACACCTCATACAATCTAGGTAGTTGTTGATCACTAGGCCAAGCACAATATAGTCAACGATCAAATGTCTCTTTGTAAATTAATCTCAAACTCAGGGACAAGTCATCATCTCCATCACATTCATTCTCATAGGGTATGTAGTCCACCTTCCCCCTGTCTTTAAGCAAATTATGCATCTTTAAACCGGTTCTTGTTCTGTGACTTGTTTTCATCAATTCCTCATCTTCTGAGCTGGTATATTGGCACATATTTTTGTTAGATGTATCATCTGATAAAGGATCATTTCTCTCTAGGCTGGAAGTTGGTGATCTAGGAAACTTTAAACCAAGAACTTTATCTTGCAAGTATCCATTAAGAAAAAAATTAGTTATTTAAATAATATAAAACAATGTTTAAACGAAGTAAACATGTTATTTATATCAAATTGGAAAATTCCTGACCACAATTCCTATTGGATTTGAATTAATTGTAGGAGGCATACTACCGACTGGAAGCTCATCATATATGTAATGTCTTTGTATAATTGCTCATTTGAATTGTTTCTTTCCACGACATACAAAACATCCACAAACAACAATTTTCTCAAAGTATTCATCCCATGTACTATAGTCCTAACCAACCTCTTGTTTAGTGCAATCATTTGTTCTGTCTGCAAGATCATTGTCATATCCTCTTCCACCCATTGTCGTCTACGTGATTTAATAGTTTTAGGTCCATGTCCACGTACATATCTTCTTCTTTCCCTAGTTGAACGCTCAGGCTCTGCATTTGCTCCAATCTCCATCTAAAATAATCAACAACATGCATTAATTCACTACTGTATTTGACTCCACTTTCCAACAAACATTTGTTGAACTGTCAAAAACTATTGTCGGAATTTTGACGAATCTCTTGAAAAATTTTCATAACTGAATTTTCATCGGTATCCCGACGAGCTTCAAAACATTGAATTCACGAGTGAACTTTGTCAGTTGCCACCACAAAAAAGGGACCTCGTGTTCGTCAGACTGTTGAAAAACATTGCGTTGATCTAGCAACGAACAATAGCCATAACACATGTGGCATGCCTCTGCCAAATAATTGGAATAGCATGAGATGTTTGTTGAAATTGCAACCAAGTTTCGTGGAAAGTTCAACAAACATTCGCCGTTTGTTCGACGATCTCGTCATCGGAATGAGATCATCAAAATTGCGTTAGAGCTATAGCTATATTAGGAGGACTAACTTGTGGTCTCATCAATGAGCACGAGGAAGTATATCGGCGAGACTTATACCATCAGGGTAAGTTCTAAATGTTTACCCAACCCGCTATGTCTCACCGATATATTCCCAGTGCTCCTATCGGTGAAATAAATGATGGTCTCGCCGATGAAACTTCATCGGTGAGACTTAAACGTTCGGGCCATCATATATTTTTCATGCCGAGATGACTTGTCTTTCTGATAGATTCTCTTCATTGATGAGACCATAAGCCAGTCTCCCCAATATTCTAACAAACATTCATCATTTGTTCAACGATCTCGCCATTGGAATGAGATCAAAATTGCATAAGAGCTATAGCAACCTCATTGCACCTTTTTTTTTTCATTAGACTATGTCGTCAAAATTTTGACGAAACGTTGCAGTTTTTCTTTTTTAAAAGATTTATCGAGAGGACTGACTTGTGGTCTCATTGACAGAGCACGAGGAAGTATATTGGCGAGACTTATACCATCGGTGTAAGTTCTGAATGTTTACCCGACTCGCTATGTCTTGCCGATATATTCCTAGTGCTCCTATCAGTGAAAGAAATGATGGTCTCGCCGATGAAACTTCATCGGTGAGACTTAAACGTTTGGGCCAACATATATTTTTCATGCCAATATGACTTGTCTTGCCGATAGATTATCTTCATCGATGAGACCATAAGCCAATCTTCCCGATATGTCTTCTTTAGCAATCCTGATCACTACAACAATTTTGATGTCTCATCGATGTGCTAAAAAGTGCTTGTAACCAATAATAGGTCGGGAAGACCCATACCAGCTTATGCCGGTGTGATTTGTTTGCCACAATATCTTTGATTAGAAGAATTTTCAGGAGTAGAATGAGGTGACCATGGGTAATTATATTCTGTAGGGCCAATTGCATCCTTTTCTGACTCAAAATGTAGTTATTATTGAGAAATTTACATGAGTAAATCATTATAAAATTTTGAGTAAATCATTATATTTTGTAGGGCCAATTCACATAAACTACTCAGAACTAGGGAAATGCAGAATCAATGATACCTCAATTTTTGGACTAATCGTTTGAATGATATGATAAAAAACACTTGCTCTTTCAACTTCAAATGAACGCCATTGGAGAAGTGACTTATAGATGATACATGCAACTATAGGTCTTCCATTACTAAAGCCAACATCTTCTGTGATACACTTGATCAATGCATTTTGATTTTCCTAAAACCAAAATAACAAAAAAATGTAGTGTAAGTGAATAAAAAAATTGCCAGAGCTTTATAATATAACGTGCCTAAGCAAAAAAGTGATATAACTGGAAATACAAATAGAAGAGATAGATACTCCTCTAGAAGGTAAGAATCATATACTTGCTGCCTATCAGTGAGAGTCTTTTGTGGCCTCTGCTCTCCATTAGTGAGCTCTTTCAAGGCAGACATAGGAGTCTGTGAATTCTGCCAGACACATCTATTGGTTAAAATATTATTGAAAAATAATATTACTTATTTAAAATCGGGAGATAACTAAAATTATACATAAAAGATATAATATTTTTATATTGGACAACCATGAGTGTATGATCATGATAAAATTTACCATTTTAAGGCACAAAAATGGACAATACATAATGACAAGTGGAAACTTAACCTCCTTGAGTTAACAACACAAGCCAGACTAGCTTTGGTCTCTACTAAAAAATGTTGCAAGATCATTTCCCACACATAGAAATTTGTGCTTCTGACAGTCCACAAATGCACCTACACAAGCAAGTACACACAATAATAGTGCTCACAAATATTCCAACCCCATTGCAGCAAGAAAGGTTCAACAAGATATTGCAACAATACAAAGACATCTTTCTATCCCTCTCAGTCCTCTCTCTATGTCTTTCTATCCATATATTTCTCTACCTCTATCACGATCTCCTAAATATATATTTGTATCATAGAGCAGTGAGGTTGGTATGAAGTAAGATTTTGTGTTCCACTTTGCTATAGCAGTACCTATAGGTGCTTACGGTCATGGTGTGTTTTTTGTGTTTATCAATGCATCTCTCGTGGGTACTTCCTGCATTTGTTTTATGCACATCAGGATATCTTTTGTGAATAGTCCCTACATTTGTTTTAGGAAAATTGGTATATTTTTCACACATGCTTCCTGTGTTTGTTTTAGGCAAGTCAATGTAGGAAAATAACATCCAAAAATAGATGCTCGGTTACTTGGGTGAGCAATAAGTATTTTATTCAACTGTAAATTGGCTATTCCAGCTACTAACCTTTAAAGTGTTGGTCCGGAGGCATGTAGGCGAAGGAGCTTTGTTTGCTTCAATAAGTTCTACTGCTTCAGCAACAGGGAACATCTAAAGTTTGGAGACCACAATTTATAGTCACTCAACACAATATCACCTCATTTAACTTTATTCTGAAATTCACTAAGCTGCAAACAAAGTGCTAAAATAGCAATCAAACAAAGCACTGGAATAGATAATAACAACAAAATTCCAAAAATTCAGGCTTCAACCTCGAGGAAGGTTTGGATCAAATAGTCATTGTAGCTATAATATACAGACAAATCTGCAACAAGCCGCTTAGTATAGTCCTTCGGAGTAGACCCTTTTTTCCTTAAAGCTTTGAAATTGGATAGAATTCTAACAACTGATAGAGAAAGGATCAATATGTATCATTAATGAACACTATCAAACATAGTCCAAATAGATGAAACAAGTGATGCCTTGTAATCTTGAAAACAATGCAACAACAATCAAAATTAAAACATTACCCTCTTTTATTCTCCTCTTAAGGTTTGGGAGGTCAAGTGGATGCTTCCCCTCTTCTTCAAGCTCCTGAAAATTAGTACAAAACATATGAACAAAATTTCATGGTTAAGTGGAAGTCTCCCATCAACAACAAGATCCAAATATCCGTGTATCTATCTCAATCGAGCCTCTAAACCCTTCAGAGCTGTTAATTTTTCCACTAACCTGTTATGCACAAAAGTCAAATTTAAGAGTTATGTCACCACTAAAAACAAAAGAAATAGAGCTTTGAAACCAAATCCACACACAACACAATGTGGTATTCATAGAAATCCATACAAACAAACTAAACTTAGAACATTGGAATGGAAACAACTTCAAATTATGATACAAAGCATGGATTCACTTTACTCAACTGGAGGCACATTTCACAATAATGGGTTCTTCATCTAAAACATCTGTACAAGGTTCAAATAGTAAATAGATTGATGAAAGATAGAGGAATTAAAAAGATACTTGGATGTAGTTGGATTGAAGGCCGTAAACTGGTACATGTTTTTTGTGTAGGAGTCATATCACATCCACAAACATGGCAGAGCTATGCAAAGCAGGAGAAATTTTTCTTGGAAAATGAAGGCATTAGGGTATAAAGAATCATTTTTCTGCCACCATAGTGAAAAGTTAGCACTTTCTTTCATCTTTGCATATTGGTTTGATGATTCAAATGATGCATTTCTTATATTCAAAAGTTCATTACCTTATTGAGCTTCTCTTTTTTTCAAGAATAGTTTAATATTCTCTACTTAATAGGGCCAACCACGTGATGGTGGAAGCTCATTTGGACCCTCCCCCCCTCACATCACTCTCAATTCCACATACCTGATCATATAACATTAATCATTCATTCATCCAAATTAATACCATATAAAATTCATTTATTCATCCATTAATAGCATATGACATTCATTCATTATCATATAACAGTCATTCATTAACATATAACATTCATTCATTAACATATTCACATTCATTCATAATATGATTACAATCACTTTTTTTTCTTTTTTCTTTTTTGAAACTAAAAAAACCTGAAGTGGAGTATTGTTTCTAAATCACATGTCCCCCCTTCAGTTGTTTTTCCCTTTGCTTGTGATCTTAATGTACGCCTAGTCGTGTATTCACGACGTGGACGCCGCTGTAAGGGGGGGTCTACTGCAATAACAAAGAAATGTTAAATTGATATGTTTTATTATTATTGTTACAAGTATTTCATTAATTATAAGAACATTAGAGTGGTTCTCTTTACCTGATGGGGCCACATCATGTTTCCGATCTTCTCTTATAGCCTCATGCTCAACATGCTGAACACCCTCTAAATTGTGATATGGAGTTGAAACACAAAAGGTTACATTAATTAATACACCAATTGCAATTAAATATGTTTAAAAGAACATTAGAGTGGTCCTCTTTACCTGATGGGGCCACATCGTGTTCCTGATCTTCTCTAGCCTGATCATGCTCAACATGTTGATCACGATCTACATGCTCTAAAGTTGAAACATGAAAGGTTACATTAATTAATACACTAATTGCAATTAAAGATGTTTAATTGTATTAATCCATACTGTGTTTTGTATAGCACATGAATACATCCAGTACTGGGATGCACACCATGACCTTCATCTGCAGGTTGTGCTCCACCCTCACCAGGCTGCATTCCAATGTCATGTGTAGTATTATCATTGCATGTCTGTTTAAAACAAATAGGCACATAATTAGTTTATGGTGGAAATTACTATTGAATAGATTGCACAAGTATTCAATTTTAAACAAACTTTATTGAGTTTATTTACCTGCGTGTCAGATGCAGTGGAAGATTGTGTTTGCCCAATCAAGACTCTTAGCCATTTAGCCATGACTCCATAGCCTTGCTGGAAGGCAATCTTCAGGTCCTCTTCTGTGGGCACTCTGTTGAATTCAGAGCCCTGCATTTTTGCATAAGATCATGAATTTTTCTTCTATGGTGTGATAAAACTAAAATTGTTTTCAATTTATTATTTGGATGCAACATTTCATTTATTGATACTTACAATTCATGCGGCTAATTTCATATAACCACCTGAGCCAAGTTTGTGTTGCCCGTGTTTTTCTAGTCTTTCCTTTGTTGCCTTTGATGTGTCAGGCAACCTATGAAAAGTTTGAAATACATTAGATTATGTAAAAATAAAGAGTAATCAGTATATAATTACATTGTTGATAGTATCACATACCTTCTTTGGCCCGATGGTGTCTTTCCTTTTTTATTTTCAACCTTCTCCTTTCCATCTAACACCAGGTCCTTCCACTCCCTCTCCGAAATCATGGGGGGACGCTCGTACTTTTTGTTCTTCTCTAAATGTGACCTATATTGGTCCCTCACATACTTTAGATAGGTAACAACTTTCTTAAGGATCTTCGTTCGGTTGAATGTTTTATCACCAAACAACACAACTAAACGATTAATGAGCTCATCTTTTAAATCTTCATTTTGGGAATTCCACCGTGTACATATGGTGGGACCAAAGAGCTCCAATGTAATATCACTTAGATGTTTATGAAAAACATCATTTCCTGCAAAATGATCATGGATCATTAGTCTAAAAAGAGTGATCAATAAGTAAATTTCAATTGGATTATATATAATAATAATTAAAACATTTTAAAGTACCTGGGACCTTCTCTATCTTTATGGGAATGAAATCCTCGGTCACCACAAATGTGACCTGAAATGTTCCTGTACTAGTAATACGGGAAGATCCAGGAAATGCTGCTAAAACATCATCGGTACTAGCTATGGCCTCTGCATCCCCAGGTACATGTCCTGATGCATGTTTTGGCATGTGTTCGCTGCGAGAGGGTGCACTACCCGATGCCTGCATGCTATGTGTTTCCAACATTTGAGATGACAATATAGGCACAAATGATGTGATGTATGCACAGGAAGATCAGGATCAACACTTGTACCAACCCCTACTCCTCAGGAAACACCTGCAGTACCTTGATCATGGCCAACAACATCATGAGGATGCAAATAATCCTATAAAAACAACACATATTTTAGTTCATGACATAAAAGAGTACAAAATATAAAACCATGAATGAACTTATGTTATAATTAAAGACCTCATGACAACTTACTTGCAAGTTTTGTGCTCTCTCAGTCAATATTTTAACCCTCTCTTATCTCATCTGTTTGAGGAACTATGAATATCAACTTAAGGATTTCTTCATTGCATTTTTTTGGGGTCTTCCTTAACATATCAAGAGGGCTTGTTGAATATGTGATGTCATCATCACATAATATTGAATGCACCTCCCTACGGATGTTCTCCTCTACTGTTGGTTCCTTTCCTCGATCAATCGACTGCATCAATAATATTAAAAATATTATCGGAATTAACCCAAGGAACTTATGAAAAAAACATAAAAATAAAACATTTTGCTCGTATCTGATTTTTACAATTACAATGAGGTAAACTTGTTGAGTAGAAGTAGCTGAAGATGCATCACGATCTGTGCTTTGGGCTGGATCCTTCCCTGTATGATCAATGTTCCGCTGTGAAAAAAATTAAATATAAAAAAGCATTACCGAAATGAAACCAATAGACTTATGAAAAAAAAACATAAGAATAAAATGGTATATTAGAGTCATTAATTGGAGGTTGGGTAAAATGGTACATAGTACGTACCACCCCCATAGTAACTATGTTTGTAACTAAGCGATTCAAATTGTAATTTATTAGCAACTCTTCCCCTACAGTTATTGATTTTATCGCACATACGAATACACAGTTTCCCTTGCGCACCTCAAATATGCAATTGGGTTGCTTATTTGTTGACCTAGGTCATGTACTATTTATAAACCCTACAATATTCCCTGATGTTTTTGGCCTTCCGTTAATGTACATAGCCACTCCTTTATTTTGATCCTTATCTTTTAGCTGTATATAATTTGCTGACAGTGCATACCTACACATACTTTGTGTATATCGAACTAGCTGCATCCAATCTTTGTAATTGTAATAGGGTCTGACATACTCCATCAATTCAGTAACTTTTTTGTAACAGAACTTTATGCCATCCATGCAAAATAAGCCCAAACCATGTAATGACGATGGTGCTATGCGATATATCCTCTCGTTGACACAAAAATCAGTGTTTATTGGAGGAAGTTCCTTGGGTACCCATTGTTTCCGTAGATGTTTGTACCTCAAGGGCACCTTGATGTCACATATTCTCTCATCATCATAAGAACATGACCCCCTTTCAGCAAGAAAAAATTCCATGCGTTTACAAAATTTTCTTCTAATCTTTTGACCTCTAGTTGATCTCACTCTTTTAGACCTACTACATGTCTTGCTTTCCTCTTCTCTTCCTGAATATCCCTTGCTCAAGGAAGATAGATCTAAACAATACCTATTTGGTGGTACCTGCACTCATAAAGATGTTGTATGAAGTTCTTTCATGGTGATGTGATCCCAAGGTGACATTATGATGAATCTATCATTTCATCGCTAGAATTTGATAGGTTATAAGGTAATCAAGTCTTGATAGATTGCAAGTTATTGTTACTACCGTCCAAATGTGTCCATCACAAATCAAATCTACTTAACGTTTTAACTCCCAAACTTTGTAACAAGTGTTAAATGTGACTATGGTCCACCAGTTACACAACCAAGGCCTCAAATGTATTATGTAATTGTAATCAAAGGACTTTTTCTCTTCATTTAAGTAAATAAACTTGAAGGTAAACACCACCAAGTGGTTTATTGGACACCTACATGACTAAAAATAGCAAAAAATTTACATTTAATTTCCATATGTCTAAGTGGTTAACAGGGAGGGAGTGTGTACTAGGCTTGGTTAAGTCATCATAAGTTTATGCTTTGGCAATAAAAATTGTTGAAGTCATCTTAAATCTTCCTATGTCTAATTGCTAGGAGACTTTTGGTATGTTTTAAGGTAGGATGAGTGGTTGCATCAATGTTCTAGTTCTCTATGACAAGGTTTCAACATCTTCAAATAGTGAAGGTTAGTGCTCATAGTCATTTGAAACAACAACATTTTCATTATGTATGATGGTAGGATTTGATAACTTAAAAGAATTGGCTACCCAACAAACTTAAAGTTAAAAGAAAATTTTTCAGTTTAAGGGGTTAGCACTATCTTTCATCTTTTCATATTGGTTTGATGCTTCAAATGATGCATTTCTTATCCCACTTCTATTATATTGTATTCCCATCCCATTGCAATTGTTGATACCAAAATTTCATATCAAATACCATGTTCTTGAATCAATTTTCTATGTTTTTACTATTTTTCTAAAGTTCTTTTGTGTTGTATGGATCCATACAAGCTTGAAATTCTTTGAGATCATTGGTGTAGATAAATATATGTGTTCGTACAAGCTTGATATGCTCTGAGAGCACTGTCTTGTGGGAGAAAACAATCAAATACAGGGACTACCCTGTTTTGCCTCTGTAAGGGTTTGAGGGCTAAATAGAAATGACATCCACCAATCCACCCACTGTCTTGGAACTATAAATTGATGGATTGGTGTGAAACATGGTATGATAAAGGTTCATTGCATTTAGGGGTCTATTAAAGCAAGAAACTTGGCATTGAATTGATGCCCTAGGGTTGACAGGGGCAATTTTCTTGTGAATTTGTGGTTGTTAAGTCAGGGTTTGTCAATTTGATGGATATATTGGTAGAGTCATGGTGACAATATTTGATGGTCCAATCCTACTTTGAAACAAAAATATCTCTAAAAACTCTAAGAGCTATAATGGGATGGCCACCATCTTAGGAAAGATTCTTCATTCTCACTTTTAGGTGTTAAAATTTAACAATACCTTGATTGATGAAAGAGCCCAAAGAGCCTTTCTCCATGGTATCCAAGTACACATAGCAGCGGTCTTCTCTTATAAGGTTGGACATGATTTAAATAAATTAGCTAGGAATTATTCATTTAACCTAAGGTTTTCTCATAATGCCATTATTGGAAAAGTATGATCAAATTCTTCTATTATGAAGAATTGGTTTATGTGCCTCTAGTAATCACTATAAATTTTTGTAAGGATAAAATGACTAATTGCATCAGGTAGGAGAGAATAAAATTTGAGTTCTTCAAATATTATATTCCTCTATTCATAATTTTTAAGGGTTGTGTGTGGAGGAGGTTATCACTACCAAGAAGGGAGGAGACCTTTCCTTGCATATGTTTGTGGTGGAGGTATTAAAGAAGAATTGTATGCATCTATTTCCATCCATTAGATCTATCTTAGCATATCATAAACTTGAAATAAATCTACAATTGCTTCAAAATCATGTGATGAAGGCTATGTGTGATGAAATCCTAGACCTTTGCGAGTGCCAATGTACGAGAAGATCTTTGGAAACTAGGCATGAAAATTGCAGGTTAAAGAGAATGGGGGTACCAAACTTACAATACTCATTGTCCCTTGGTCATTGATTTTCCATGAGTGCCCTCAACCTCATCCTTGGCGCTGGCATTGACCTTTTTTTCACACCTCCAAACTCTTCCTCAACGCTGGTATTGACGTTGTTTTCACTCCTTTGCTCTTCGTCAATGCTAGTATTGACCTTGTTTTAACTCCAAGCTCTTTCTTGGCGCTGGTATTGACCTTGTTTTCACTCCTCCAAACTCTTCCTCAAAACTGGTAGTGACCTTTCACTTCTCCAATTTGACGAGCTACAACCTAGTTTCGTTAGGTTTTAGAGTATGTTAATTAAATTGAAAATTATGGCTCCATTTAGCTAGGTTTTAATATTCCACAATATAGTTAAGTATATATTAGTTAAATATATATTAGCTATATTAGATTTATATTTTGTAGCTCATTCTTGTAGATTAATAATAGACATTCATGTTCTTTCTTCATGAAAGTATATATTCTATATTTTCCTTGGTGTTATCCCAATGCAAAATATAGGCTTTTACCTGATATTTTAGAGGATTTTACCATTAAACTACAATTGGTTTACCATTAAATGGCAATTGAAACTTGTTTTCCAATGACACAATAGTGGTTTCCAGGCATGAGATTTGTTTCAAGCTCAAATCTCACAATATATGTAGCCTATTAGCTAATAGAAAGAGATATAGAAACTAAAAAGATAGAGAATGAGAGAAAGAGATGAACTTAGATAGATAGGGAGAGAGAGAGAGAGAGAGAGAGATATAAGAGATACAAAGGAAAAGAGAGAGAGGAAAAGAGAAACTAAATTTTGATTGGTTGTTTCATGTCAACAATCCAAGGATGGCATGTGTCCTTGGGGAGTTATGCTCAAGGTATCATGCCATTTGATTAAAGATATGATAATTCTCCTTTAAGACCTCTTCAATGTACCCATTGCACACTTAAGGAGACAAAGATAAATATAGGGAAGAAAATATATAGAGAGAGGGAGATAATGAGAAACATAAAAATAGAAAGGGAGACAAAGAGATAGAGAGAGGTAGAGAGATAAAGAGATAAGGATGAATAGATAGAGATATAGGGAGCGTGATTGATATATCTCTCCCTATTGCTCTCTATCTCCCTAAACCATAAACCCTCTTCTCTATCTATCCCCCTCTTCTCTATCTCTCCTACTCTACCTATCTATATCCCTTTCTCTCCCTCACCCTCTCTATCTCCCCTCTCTATCTCTCACCATATCTAGTCCCTCCCTATCCCCCCTATCTATCGACTCTCTATCACGATATCTCTATCTCTTTCACCATCCCCCTCTATCTCTCTATATCACCCTCTTCTCTATCTCTCCCCCTTTTCTCTATCTCTCCTCCTCTACCTATATATATCCCTTTGTCTCCCTCCCCCTCTCTATCTCCCCCTCTCTATATAAATACAACGACACAATAGTGGTTTCCAGGCATGAGATTTGTTTCAAGCTCAAATCTCACAATATATGTAGCCTATTAGCTAATAGAAAGAGATATAGAAACTAAAAATATAGAGAATGAGAGAAAGAGATGAACTTAGATAGATAGGGAGAGAGAGAGAGAGAGAGAGAGAGAGAGAGATAAGAGATACAAAGGAAAAGAGAGAGAGGGGCAAGATAAACTAAATTTTTATTGGTTGTTTCATGTCAAAAATCCAAGGATGGCATGTGTCCTTGGTGAGTTATGCTCAAGGTAGCATGCCATTTGATTAAAGATATGATAATTCTCCTTTAAGACCTCTTCAATGTACCCATTGCACACTTAAGGAGACAAATATAAATATAGGGAAGAAAATATATATAGAGAGGGAGATAATGAGAAACATACAAATAGAAATGGAGACAAAGAGATAGAGAAATGTAGAGAGATAAAGAGATAAGGATGAATAGATAGAGATATAGGGAGCGTGATTGATATATCTCTCCCTGTTGCTCTCTATCTCCCTAAACCCTAAACCCTCTTCTCTATCTCTCCCCTTCTTCTCTGTCTCTCCTCCTCTACCTATCTATATCCCTTTCTCTCCCTCCCCATCTCTATCTCCCCCTCTCTATCTCTCACCATCTCTAGTCCCTCCCTATCCCCCTATCCATAAACTCTTTATCTCCACCTCTCTTCCTTTCTCTTCCCATATATCTCAATCTCTCTTTCTCTTGCCATATATCTCCATCTCTATCTATATCTCCCACTATCTATGTCACTCCCTCTTCCCCCCTCTATATATTGAGCTATCTCTCCCTCTCCCCCCTTTCTCTGTTATTCACTCCATCTCTCCCTAGCTCCATCTCTCCTACTCTATATCTCTATCTATATTTCTCTTTTTATCTCCCTCTCAGTCCTCTCTCTATCTCTTTCTATCCATATATTTCTCTACCTCTATCACGATCTCTCTATCTCTTTCACCATCCCCCTCTATCTCTCTATATCACCCTCTTATCTATCTCTCTCCCTGTTCTCTATCTCTCCTCCTCTACCTATCTATATCCCTTTGTCTCCCTCCCCCTCTCTATCTCCCCCTCTCTATCTCTCACCATCTCTCCCTCCCTATCCCCCTATCCATCAACTCTCTATCTCCACCTCTCTTCCTTTCTTCAATGATTTCACTGTATTAGCAAGGGATGGATATGATATGGTTCTAAACAAATTTCTGCAATACAACATGAAGAAGGGTCTGTTGGAACTATAAATTTTTTCAAAATTTTATAATGATTTACTCATGTAAATTTCTCAATAATAATTAACTACATTTTGAGTAAAAAAAGGATGTAATTGGCCCTACAAAATATAATTACCCACAGTCACCTTGTTATACTCCTGAAAATCCTTCTGATCAAAGATATTGTGGCAAAAAAATCACATCAGCATGAGCTGGTATGGGTCTTCTCGACCTATTATGGGTTACAAGCACTTTTTAGCACATCAATGAGACATCAAAATTGTTGTAGCGATCAGGATTACTAAAGAAGACATATTGGGGAGATTGTCTTATGGTATCATCGATGAAGATAATCTATCGACAAGACAAGTCATCTTGGCATGAAAAATATATGCTGGCCCAAACGTTTAAGGCTCACTAATGAAGTTTCATCGGCGAGACCATCATTTATTTCACCGACAGGAGCACTGGGAATATATCGGAGAGACATGTGCAATCGGTGTAAATCCTGAATGTTCACCCGACCTGCTAAGTTACATCGACATGAGGATATCAACAGGAGTTCTGGTGACATATTCAAGACAAAAAGAAAAGATATCGGTGAGACTTATAACATTGGAGGAATCACTGAATGTGTTAGCGATACTAAAAGTCAGGCCGATGAAGAAACAAATGAACCAAAATGATTGTCGGGGTGACTCTTGGCGATGTATACAGGACAAATGTTAACATTGGTCAGATGTGTAGAGTGTTACCCCGATCAATAGAGTATTTAGTGAACGTTGGTTGGGGCCTAATGTATAGATTGCCCAAAGTTTGAAGGTGTCTTGCCGACCAATTCATTTGATGTGTTATTGGCGAGACTTATAACATCGGAGGAACCACTGAATGTGTTAGCGATACTAAAAGTCAGGCCGATGAAGAAACAAATGAACCAAAATGATTGTCAGGGTGACTCTTGGTGATGTATATGGGACAAATGTTAACATCGGTCAGATGTGTAAAGTGTTACCTCGATCATCAAAGTATTCAGTGAACGTTGGTTGGGGCCTAATGTATAGATCGCCCAAATTTTGAAGGTGTCTTTCTGACTAGTTCATTTGATGTGTTATCGGCGAGACTTATAACATCAGAGGAACCACTAAATGTGTTAGCAATACTAAAATTCAGGCTGATGAAGAAACAAATGAACCAAAATGATTGTCGGGGTGACTCTTGGCGATGTATACGGGACAAATTTTAACATTGGTCAGATGTGTAGAGTGTTATCCCGATCAACAGAGTATTTAGTGAATGTTGGTTGGGGCCTAATGTATAGATCGCCCAAAGTTTGAAGGTGTCTTGCTGACCAGTTCATTTGATGTGTTATCGGCGAGACTTATAACATCGGAGGAACCACTGAATGTGTGAGCGATACTAAAATTCAGGGTGATGAAGAAACAAATGAACCAAAATGATTTTCGAGGTGACTCTTGGTGATGTAAATGGGACAAATGTTAACATCAGTCAAATGTGTAGAGTGTTACCCCGATCAACAGAGTATTCAGTGAACGTTGGTTGGGGCCTAATTTATAGATCGCCCAAAGTTTGGTGTCTTGCTGACTAGTTCATTTGATGTGTTATCGGCGAGACTTATAACATCGAAGGAACCACTGAATGTGTTAGCGATACTAAAAGTCAAGCCGATGAAGAAACAAATGAACCAAAATGATTGTCGGGGTGACTCTTGGTGATGTATACGAGACAAATGTTAACATCGGTCAGATGTGTAGAGTGTTACCCCAATCAACAAAGTATTCAGTGAATGTTGGTTGGGGCCTAATGTATAGATCGCCCAAAGCTTGAAGGTTTCTTGCCGACTAGTTCATTTGATGTGTTATCGGTGAGACTTATAACATCAGAGGAACCACTGAATGTGTTAGAAATACTAAAAGTCAGGCCGATGAAGAAACAAATGAACCAAAATGATTGTCAGGGTGACTCTTGGCAATGTATACGAGACAAATGTTAACATCGATCAGATGTGTAGAGTGTTACCCTGATCAACAGAGTATTCAGTGAACATTGGTTGGGGCCTAATGTATAGACCGCCCAAAGTTTGAAGGTGTCTTGCCGAACAGTTCATTTGGTGTGACAGTAGGAATTCAAAAATCTGTTACATTCGTGCCTGGAGTTAAAACATTAATGGCGCCACAGAGCACATGTAATTTTATAAATTGAAAGGAAATCATTGCAAAATGAACATTGTTGCGAATTGGTAGTGAAGGAAATGAGGAGACAAACAAAGGGCCAGAGATTTTTTTTAGTTGAAAGACCTCAATCAAAACTAGTAAGTCCTCTGCATTTTAACTTTTTCATTTCTGCAATTTTAAGTGAGTAATATGGAAGCCACCAACTCAGGGAAGTTGAAAGGTAGAAAACAAAGTGAGAGCAGTCACCCTAAGAGTAAGAAGCAGAAAGTTGAGTCTAGAATTGAGCCAAAGGGTGCTAAACAAAAACTGAATCAGGATTTAATTGACCAATTGCTTGGCTCTGGGCCCAGAGGTAGGCGCTTTGTGCAACCAAGGGCGGAAGTGGAAAAATTGGACGAAAAATGCAAGCACATAGGAGACATTTGGACCCCAATAGGAGGCTATGAATTGTTTAGATTCCACTTTCACCAAAGAGATCGTTTTGAGCAAGTTTTTAATCCGTGGCGTCTAAATTTGGGAAAAATGGTTTTCCCTAATGTGTTTGTCAATACAGAGTTGGTAAAATTGTTGGCCACCCACTATGACTCAAAACTTAAGGCCATATGCGGACCATTTGGGAAACCCTTCATATACATATTAGAGGCTTCAATAAGTGAGTTTTTTAAGTTGGAAGGGTGGAGTAATGAGAAAATTGTGAATGAAGAGTTGGAAAAGGAGTTTTGGAGAATGGACACCACTTACAAGGGTTGGAGGTTTCCCTTACATAGAATTAAACAAAATGGTAAAACTATCCCACTTGACGATGGCAATGGGCATCCATTCCATGTGGGCTTATTCGAGCCCTATATGAGATATTCCTATTTCTCGGTAGAACAAGTGTTGGGTATGGAAGTTCTTGAGTATATTTCCATTGTTCCCATGGTAATTGCAGCTGACATTCAATGTCATAATTCTAGGTTTTTCGACTATGCTTCATTTGTCTCCAAGGAAATCGACTTAGCATTGATGGCAATCAAGAATAAATCCCTTGTTCTGCACCTTAAGCATTATTCTCTTTTAATGCATCTAGTATTGTACTTCAGACAAGAGTTAGGGATTTGGCCAAAAAAGTTGAAGGTTTCACAGTTTGATAAAGAGGGCAAATTGTTACCCATTCAATTGTGGAATGCCATTTGGGATAGTAGGTTTGCTAATTCCAGTTACCTGTATTTTGAAGAATATTTTGTAAAGCCAGTATATGAATTCTATAGTCATCCTTGTGCGCACTCATTGTCTGATGAAATAAAATGCTTCCTCAGACCTAAGGATTTTAATGGACCAATTGATCACAATTGGGGAGACTGGTATTGCTTGGAAGATGCTACTATTGTAAGGGTGTTTGGTTTTGAGGATTCTCCATTCATTTTGTCTAAAACAGTCCCAGATAGGATTGCATATTTGGAAATTGTAAGACAAATGGATTTTTCTAGTTTCATGAATTTTGGTTCATTCGAGAAACATGCATTTATGCCTAGTACTCTGTGCTTTGGTGATTTTACTGTGCTTGCAAAGGAAGGATATGATTTGATCCTTGACAAATTAATGCAGTATAATATGAATAAGGGTCCACCAAGAAAAGGTTTTGATCCAGAGGGATATATCAATTCTGCCAGAGAAAGGATAAACTTTGGAGGATATGATCATGTGCCTTATCAGTTTGATGACATGATTAGAAATTTGGAGGTAGAGGAAGCAGAGAGAGTGGTGGAGGAATACAACCAAGGGTTGCTGGATACATGGTTCCCTTTTTTTGGAGATGAGGAATCTGGAGAAGATATGCCACGAGACCTACCCAATAGGATTTCCAAATTAAAAACTCAAGATTACAACTACCCTCCTAGAGAACCAAGTGTTGAAGAGAGCCAAGATACAAACCCCAGAGAGATGGAATATAGGTCATTTGTAGCAAAAAATGAATTTGTGAATTCTTCATAATTTAGATCTTTCTTATATAAAAAAAAGGGTAAGGGGATAAGGGAGACAATTGATAATATTACACCAAGCAATGAGGAGCAGCTACTAAATAATTTGAAATTAATTTTGGATAGAGAAATGGCTAATATGACCCCCCATAAAGGAAGGAAAATGTTAGAGGATGTTGGAGTGATGATCTTTCCAGGGTTGGATTTGAATTCTACATTGGTCTTTGATATCTTCTTACAGGATAATAGTGCCACACACAAGCTTAGCCTAGAGGGGGTGACATAAATATATGTTGGATCCAAATATAACCTGGATGAAGGAACAATCATGATATGGGCCTTGTATCCACCTTATAGAAAGTCAGTGGTGATTGATACTGAGAAAGCATTTGGACATGTCATGACTCTGAAGGTTGGAGAGGTAGATCGTGTGGTGACTGCAGACATTGGGATTAATGTGGCAAAATTGAATAAAGCCCAAATACAAATGTTGATCAAAGAAAAGGAAATGTAAAAAATGAGTAATGAAAGGATCATGAGAGAAAATGATCATTTGAAGGACATGCTAGGAGTCACAATGGGGCCTCCTAAATTAATAACACATGGTGAAAGCTCACAGGTAAAAGATCATTGGGATGAGTCAACTGCATATTCACAAGGTAAATATGATACACTTGCTGCAATAATTAGAAAAGGAAGGCCACCTTAATGATTTGGTTGAATAAGATATGGGGAGCATATTCAAAGAACCATGTTACAGGGCAGGAACACAAGAGAATTGATGGAAGGATTCAAGAAAAGATCTAAGAATTAAATGAAAGAGATGTTCCTGACAGTGTGGCCATTGATATGGGTGACCATATTATAAAGAAACATAGGGACCTTTATGAGGAACTGTGAGAAGATGAAAAGGGGTTGGTTGATGTTACGAATATGGGACTGCCTACATTATTTGAAGATGGAGAAAATTTGAAAGAGAAATCCAAGTGGATCAAAGAATGTGAATTGATGTTGAAGATAATTCTGGAAAATGCTACAGGGAAGGATTCGACATTGGATGAGAGCTGCGAGCAGAACGAAAGGATGATAAAGGTGGAAATATCAGCCAGGAATGCATTAGGAGATGTCGATACTCATCAACAGAAGGATTATCTACATCATTTATCAAATATTCATCTATGGCTAAATATTGCCTAATCTCTTGTTTTAATTAGTTAAGTAAAATAAAACATTTGTGAAGGGACATGTCCCTTCCAAGTTTTGATGTATTTATATCTATTCCATAGTAATGTAACATATATAGGCATTAGGAGATATTTAGTAGATAGCTTTCTAGCAAAATGCTTTCATATACAAAGACTTAGATGCATGTATTTTGATGGAGTAAATGAAGATATCTAAGTCGCGGATTAAGATTTTGGTATCAATTGTTTGTTAAATTTATGTAGTTATTTGATTGTCTCCATTCTGATGATTCTCTATTGTTTAAATTGATATAACAAGTTTACACTTTGTTTATCATTTTACATTTGCTATATATGTGTGATCTGGTTATTTGGTTCTCTCAAGTAGGGATTAAAATCTTTTAATCAATCACAACAATTGGTAAGTGTTAGTTGGATTAATCAGAAGAATCACATAACTAGAATTGCCATTCTATCTCAAGAAGAGTTTGTCAATTATTCACTTGCACATTTACACAAGTTGTAAATTTTTTTTATGCCTGACAGTTTGAATTATTGCCATTATAGAAATACACATTTTTCAGATATTCATTAGACTCCATATACCCAATAAGGCACTGGTATCCCCTTGTCCATCCATAAATCTAATTCATTTTATACATCTGTTAACTGAACATATTTCTCATTTAGTTCATGTTAGATTAGGATCACATCTGTTCACTGTAAACTTGCCATTGTGGATAGATTACTATAGTTAAATAACATCAATTAAGTCTGCTCAGTCAGTATAGGTAGACCCGCCTAGGTTCGATAGCACCAAAAGAGAAGAAGGCTTGAGTCATTAAGCCTTGTACGTTACCCTAAAGCGTACCAAGAGATTGGCAACCTCTTATGGTTTTTCAACCAGCATTTTTGAGTACTAATAGGGTCCACTGCGAAAAGGATTTGATCCAGATACATATGCATTTACTGTTTTCATTTATTTCTCATGTAGTTTAATAGTTTGATCGATTTCATATTATATGTGTTGAAGACTTTAGAATTTCAATTACATTAATTTATGGATATGTTGTGTCTATAACACTACAAAACCATATGCTCTTTGCATTTACACTTTCATTTAGAAATACACATTTATATACATAGATATAGATTTATTTAATGATATATTGCATTTATTGTTCTAGGAGAGCATCCAGTAATTGCATTTAAAATTACATTTTCAAATACATATACATACATACATACATACATACATACATACATACATACATACATACATACATACATACATACATATATACATATATATGGGTGTATGTATATGTATATCATTTATATTCAGTGTTCAGACACAACCCATTAGGTCTGCACATTGATAAAAATTCATAAAATCAGATCTCCCATAAGTCAAATATAATTCTATCAAGAAATTAATATCAAATAGATAATATAATCGCATAACTCATACACATGTCGATGTAAACATCATGAATTAATTATGTAACCGCATAAGTCAAATATAATTCTATCAAGAAATTAATATCAAATAGATAATATAATCACATAACTCATACATTTCAATGTCATTGATCTTATTCTTCATCCAACTCTTTGTCTGTATCATCTGATCCAGATTCAACATTGTAAGGATTGGTCATATCATCATCATCGTCATTGATATCAGTTTTGATAATGTCATCATCCACATGATATCATCTTCATGAACATTAACTCCTACATCATCATGATCTAGTTCCTTCTCTTCGACATCTTCATAAGGCACATCATCAACTAACTGTTGATCCTGATCATCATCTACATCATCTTCTAGTTCTTTGGTATCTTCTTCTTCCACCACATTATACTTTATAGGCCTTCTTCTTGGATCATGTCTAACAAAAAATGACCAACCCGGTTTACCTAAAACCTCTGAGTAAAATACCTGCTCACATTTACTTGGAAGAACATAGGGCTCATTTCCAGCTCGCTCGATCAACCTTGTATTAACCATGGCAAATCCATATCATGTTCAATAACAATTCTCTCGAGATCATTTTCATTCAATCTTAGCCTGCACCATAGGATGACGAACAAAACTAATTTGAAGGACTGAAAGTCACACTCAAGTATATCATCCAAAATCCCATAGTATCAATTTTCTGAGACTTTTGGATGTATGCCGCTTCTAGATGAAACATTAGTCACCTGGAAGACTGCAGTTATACCAAAATCACAAGTTTTCTTCATGTCATCCAACTTTTTGATTTGAAATTTACGACCATTGCACCACATAGCCTTGTGTTGTTTCACCTACAATATGTCAAACATGTAAAAATTATTGCAATATCGTGAGTTGATAAACATAATTATTCTTGGCCGAATGTATGCAAAGAAAAAAATCTCAACATATATATTGGTGTAGGAGCACCTAGATCTTGTAAATGCATTCAAAAGGATAATATGTTAAATTTACATGTTCAAGTCTAAATTTGTGTGTCAAGGCCATGAAAAGGATAATTTTAATGTAATCAAATAATAAAAGAAGTCACTAGGAGGTGAAAATGCAAAAAAATGCAAATAATGCAATATTATGTAAACAAAAAGGCATAAATCAAGCATATTAGGAGATAAGAGGAAGTTTGAACCAATGAGAAGTTAGAAAAGGCAGTTATTAAGAGGGAAAAATTTATAAAAAGCATGGCAAGGCGTGGAAGAGCAGAATCTTGAAATTCTTGTAACAAAATCTTGAATAAAAGCCCTATTTTTTTGAGTTATCAAGAATTCTTTCTATTTCTCCTAACTTGTATTGCTAATTTGGTAACATCCAAGAGTTAGTTCTTGTGTAATATCATTTGAGAAATATTAATTTTCATTTTCAGAGTCAGAAAGTTAGTTTTAAGCAGCAAAAGAATCAAAGACAATCATGTGTCTCGAGCAGAGTTAGTTTCACGGTGATTTTGAGAGTCCCTAAAGAAGTTTAAGGCCCATCCCACCGATGTAAGCCTATTAGAAATGGTGGGATGGGATAATTAGGGTGTAATTTATGTGATTTTATTTTGTGTGAGTGCAGGGTATCAAGAATATGGTGTTGTGTTGCTGATTTAAAGTTAATTTTCTGAGTTTTCCTCTTGAAAATGAAGGTTTCCAACAGGGTATTGGAGAAATAACATATGCATGTCCAAGGAGATGTTTCTAAAGGAATTTTCAGACATAATGGAGCATGTTTCAATGGTTTTCCAGAGTATTGGAGGCTTGTAAGGTTGATATTCACAAAACCCTCACTGTTTTGGGTGTTTCCAGCCTAAAATTAAGGGTTTGTTAATACACTTTCTAAATGGGTCTTTCAATCTTTGAAAAGTGGATAAATCTGGTGTTTTGTGACCTTTACTTTGAATTTTTGAGGTTGTCTAACAATTTGGAGTTGGAAAAAAGGTGGATGCTTTGTAAAATAACCCTATTCTAGTAGCCTTTCTTGGGCGTACAGTCTAAAATCTGCTAGTTTCTCCAGTATAAATCATTCTGAGTTTTTAATATGATGATATGGGCATTAAGAGGTTTCTAAATGTGCCTTTGGATCTTGGTTTTTAACCTAGTGTGAGTGGTTCACCCAATCTAGGGTATGGAGGTCTATTGCTAATTAATGTTTAGATTTCATGGATAGTGGAAATCGGTGTGTACAGGGAAGTGAGTGACCTTAAATACTTGAACCTTGTCATTTGGATGGAGTTACAGTAGAATTTATGCTTGAATAAGGTTGTAAAGGCAGTGCATATTGTTTTGAGAATGATGATTCTATTGTGTGTCTTGGTATCTTTACAGAGCAGGCAGATCTGATATTTATACACTAATGTATTGAATTAATTTCTCTCAAAACATGATGAATCTTGTGTCTTGAAGGACTGATTAACTAGTTGATAGCAAGAAGGATTTGTATTTTTTAGTTTTCCTTGTAAGGAAAATGAATTGGTGCTATTTGAGAAGTTTAGACTGTTTTCAATGATTGAAGTTTGGTTATTCACATTTTGGAATCTGATTTAGAATAAGTGTTTTGTTGCTTGAGGATATGATGTATACAAAAATTTGAAGGATTGGTAATTGGTTGTGTAGCAAGTGAGCATAATGTGTTGCCTTATGAAAGGCTGAGAGAATGTATAGATGTTGATATGGTGGTTGAGAATGATGTGAATTTGATTGATTGAGTCAAAGTTTTCTAATATGGTTTTTTCTTTGAATGAGTCAATTGGAATACTGATAATGACATATGGTTTGTTGAAATTGGAGTGCTAACTTGTTGCCTTGAAGTCTTGTAGAATTGAAGAATCAAAAGAAGTTGTATGAGTTTTGAGGAAAAAGAAAGTGAATTAAGAATTTGATCTTCTCCTGATTCTGATTGGGTTTGATTTACCCTCATGAAATGATGTTGTTGGTGTTGTTGGATCCTCTGCATCATATATACATCAATATAATTGAAAATAATTAAATAATATGGGTGATTAATATATTTATACGTACCTGTTTATCTCTTAAACCATATGCTAAATCAATTTCCCTTTGTGTAACATTGGAATCTCCATTACGATGAGCTTCTTTAACCAATGAAGCCACACCTTCCCATGTTAATGTGACCAAATTGTTGACATCGTTCAATCCATATCGTCATCCAATCAAGATTGTTTGCGACGTACAAATGTAGTGCATCCCACTCTCGACCAACTGTATCAAAAAATTTGAAATTCACAAATGACGTATAATTAGTTAATTACCACGATATACAACCTTAATTTATAATTGATGTATATTGAAGATTAATAATTAAATAAGTACAATATACATAAAAACCATATGTAAAATTATTCCAATTAATCTCCATGACCATTTTATAATTACCTCTCACTTTCCTCAATCTACCTTTCCCCATCAGGTACTCCCCTTTGAATTTGTTAATGGAGTTGGGATCCCAAATGCGATCTACATGGATCTTTGCTGCAAACTTAGGAAGATATTCACTAATGTACACCATGGTCTGGTATACCATATATACCTCCACCATAGAACCCTCAGATGTGCTCTTTGTCTAACCAAAGCCTTCAAAAATTTCAAGTGCCTCTCAACCATCCACATTGACCTTGTGTGTACAGGTCCACACAATTCAATCTCCTCAACTTGGTGTATGAGGTAGTGTTCTTGTGCATTGAAAAATGTCGAAGGTAGACACTTTTGCATTTCACACATTAGACGAGGAATTTTTCTCTTCCAATAATTTATATCTTGTTTATGGATTTCTTTAGATGACAAACATCTACAATTGATTCAAGGCACAAATATATTAACGAGATTTAACAAAAATATACAATATATTACATAACAAGTAAAACAAATGGAAATTATAAGATCTATACAACGAATTGAACAAATATCGCTACTTACCTCATGTATTTTCCAAGATCATATATAACTTGCTTGACATTGTTGTCAAGTTGTCTAGGAGAGATAGAGGTAGAACGTACTGCAAAATTATAAAATGATCTTTTCATTATTTTTCCAAAAGTAGTAAACACAATATACTGAAAAGTACATGCATTATACAAGTGTATATAATATACCAGAATAATTACCTTAATGAAGGTATGCCAATTATGTGTTTTCATCCCTGACCCAAATTCACCTTTCTTTGTTATGATATTGTTTATGTTCGCAACAAATCCTGTGGGAAATCAAATTTTTCGTATGACTTCTTTTATAGCATTGCTTTGCTACTCCGTTAATAACCAAGGAAGGGCACTTATATTAATTTTTTCTCCATCGCTATTCAATTGAATGACATTTTTCATTTCATGATTGGCTTCCTGAATGTCACTACAAATTTTGACAATTTTTTTTTTGTCATGCCTTCCATCCAATATTTTCCATAACGTTTCTATTATATTCTTTTCGATATGCATTGTATCAAACAAAGGCACAATTTGTAGCTGCTCGTAGTAGGTCAACCTACTAAATTGTCTGGGATAAATTTTCAATCCCTGTGGAAGCCGACCATTAATGCCTTAACGACCTTCATGAAGCATATAAGTTAAAAAAATTAACAACGATAATCATTGTCAATTACAACATGAGTAAACACAACACAATATAAAAATATAAATTCTAAACATATCATATATGATAGATACAAAATTTGATCCGATGTATAACCTTGATGATTAATTCTATTATATTCCAACTTCCATAGGCGAGGTGTCATTCTTCGTGGTTTTGATGTAGTCTCTTCTTTCCTATTGAAAAGATGTTTTTCAGTAGTTTGATACTTATGATTTCTGTGGAGGAAGTGCCTATACTCATCAAACACCTGCTTTCCTAAACTTGTTGAATGACAAGATTTCATCTTTGGACCACAAATTGGACATGCAAATTTTCCCTTTGTTTGAAGACCTGCAAGATCATATATAATTGGATTAAATATGTCAATTTTTATAATTATATATAATGAATAGATTATTTAAAAACATGCATGATATCTACTTCATCAAATTAAATATTGTTAAAGTGCAGTCGAATGTTATAATATACCACAAAAATGTGTTAGCCCTGGGGCATCATGAATTGTCCATACAAACATTGCATGGAATTGAAATTGTCTTTGTCCTATTGGTCTAGAGACGTCATACATAGTGACGCCATTCCATAACTTTAGTAACTCGTCGATAAGAGGCTCGATATATACATTCATATCTTTAACTTGGTACTTACCTAGTTGAATGAACATAAACATTACATAATTATTATAACCATTTTACTGCAATATATATAAATTAATGTACATGACTATTGAATGAAAAAAATATAAGTCATTATGCAACAAATAAGACAAATGAGATGCTACTACGTTAAAGAAAATTGATGTAAACAAATACCTGGAACAATCATTGACAACATTATGTGCTCCCTCTTTATTGACATCCATGGAGGAATGTTATTGTTGATAACAAAAATAGGCCACACTGAGTAAATAGATCTCAGCTCTCCAAATGGATTGACACCGTCCCTTGCCAATGAAAGCTTGAGATTACAAGGTTCTTCTTTAAAGTGTGGCCATTTTTCCTCCATGTCCCTAAATGCAGAACCATCCACATGCATTCAAGAATGCCATCTCTACTTCTATTCCGTGCATGGTAATCCATAAATTGCGCTAAGCTTTCACACCTAAATAATTGTTGCATATTGGAATAATGGGAATATAACGAAGAACCTCATGAGGCACCTTTTGTTAGTTGATTTGTTCGATATCTACTGATATGACATTCTGGGCATTCTGTTGCAAATTCATGTTGTTTATGATATATAATATGATCATTGGGACATGCATCTATTGCTTGATACTCCATTCCAATATCTTTCATAATGCCAGATAAGTCTCGGTATGAGCAAGGTAAAATATTTGATGGTGATAACAAAAATTCACGAATCAATCTACAACAAAAAAATAATTTGTTAATATAAAGAATATTAATGGTACATATTTCATCCTTTATTTACTGGTGATGAACTAACAACAATTAAAAGAGATAAAAAAGATGACATATATGACATACCTTAACATCAGTGAGATTGCTATGTTGGATAAACCATTCATAACCTTCAAATTCACCAACAACAATCCAATAGAGAGAAGAGTTGTTTGGGAGCCTTCATAAAGGGACTTGTATGCCTTCTCAAGTACAGGTAAATCATGAAGATCATCAAAGTCATCTCGATCATCATGATTAGTTGTGCCACTAAATGTGTCATGGATCAATGCATTTGTACCATCATCTTCAACTGTGTTTTTTGGCGCATGATCATCTTCTTCCATAGGATCATTAACTTCATCTTCGATATTCACAGCTCCATGTTCCTCCGCTTGCAAAACCACATTCTCTGGGCCGTGATAATCCATATCATGTGCCCTAGGGAGCCCCACCTTATAATAATGATAGACACAAATAAACCATGATCATGATCAAGTGATTTTTTATATATATAAAAAATGTTAAAACGATATAAACATTTACAAATTCAATCAATATAAACACATTTAATGAACAACTTACCAATGGACGATAATCATGCCCCCCTTCAACGTGACCATGCTGCCTACAATGTTTCTCAGTTGTTGTTATTAAAAGTCTTCTCATCTTTAAGCCCTTGAAATTATTGCGGACAATAACATTTCACATCACCCTTTCTTTTCAATCTAGCCCACATTCAAGCAAATGTCTCTTCATTTTGTTCTGGACTAATATTATCTGACAAATTTTTTTTTTACCAAGCTTGAATATTTAGATCTTCAAAAAATATCAAACTCACACTCCAATAATTTTTAATCATAGACAGGTAACAAAATCTAATAATTCTGATACTTTACACCAAAAAAAATCGGCATGCAACCACCCTTGCAAAAGAGAAGATAGCCTAAAGTTAATGACCCCAAAAAACACTTTAAAATAGTAATTCCAGAACTTATTAAATTATGATTTTACTATGATTTCCAACCGTTAGACTCCTAAAATCAAAATATTGAACTTGCACAACAAAATCTGGAAATGAAATTCTCAAAATGCACAAGTCTAAAGATGAAATCTGATGAGATGTTGCTTTAAAATATGATTTTCAAACCTGGAAGTACAAATTTGACTTCACAAATGAATTCTGGAAAAAGACAATGACCACCCTCAACCTAGCGATATCTTCTTGATTTTTTTTAATTTTTCCCAAGAAAATCATCCTTAGTTCTCCACAAATTGTCACAAGTAGAGAAAATTTGCAAGTATAGCAAAACACCGTCGCAAGAAATAGGCGAACTCATTTTTATTTATGTCGACCACAAATTCATCTTTTTTCCGATTTTGAATGTTTGTCGAAATCTTGACGAGACTGTGCGTCGAAATTTTGATGAAACCCAGGTTCGTCGAAATTTCAACGAACATCGGGGATAAAATTTTAAAAAATTTAAAATTACACATCAAATTATACATCTTTCGTCGGATTTTGTAGTCAAATGAGTTAGTCATTTATGTCAAGATTGGATTATACATTATAAATTTCAATAATACTGTGAAAAAAGATGGGCATGTCACAAAATTCCATCAAATCATTTTTTCCTAAGTTAAGTCAAAATTTGAGTACCTGATGTCCTGCTTCATCTGTTATGTCCTCATTTGATATGAAACCATCTGTTGCCATGGCCTCGCCTCACCCCTATAATACACAAGATAGTAAATAATTTTTAGTACACCAATTATATCATTTCAACGAATATGCTCTCCAACACAAAACTTCACTTTAGTCATATATTTTCTCAAATTATTCATCCTGTGTACTATAGTCCTGATCAACCTCTTGTTCCACGCAATCATTTGTTGTGTCTGCAAGATCCATTGTCATATCCTCTTCCACCACTATTGTCTACATTATTTAACAGTTTTAGGTCCACGTCCATGTACATATCTTCCTCTTTTTCTAGTTGAACACTCAGGCTTTGTATTTGCTCCAATCTCCATCTAAAATAATCAATAACATTCATTAATTTATGTCAAGATTGGATAATACATTATAAATTTCAATAATACTATGAAAAAAGATGGACGTATCACAAAATTCCATCATATCATTTTTTCCTAAGTTAAGTCAAAATTTGAGTACCTGATGTCCCGCTTCATCCGTTGTGTCCTCATTTGATATGAAATGATTTGTTGCCATGGCCTCGTCTCGCCCCTATAATACACAACATAGTAAATAATGTTTAGTACACCAATTATATCATTTCAACAAATTTGCTATCCAACACAAAACCTCACTTTAGATGACTCATCTAGTTGTATAGGGGTCATTTCTGAGTTCAAAAATATAACCTCTATTAGTTTTGCACCCAAAAAATTGACATGGGATAAGGAATAGATAGAATAGGGAACCATGATTTCTCCCTTAGAACATATGAAGATGAAGTCAATTTAGGATGAATTTATTTATCAACTTCCAAGCAAAACATCATTTTGCACTACTAGGCGCTAAATTAGGTGCACTTTGCGCCGCCTTTTGCACCCCAAACATATTACATTTAGGGTTGAAAGGTGGTGCTAAAGTCAGTGTTAACTACGCCGAATATAGCACCGAATACTGAATCAAGAACACAAATTTAAAACTTCTCGTGTCAAGGAAGAGATGACAGGAGAAAAACACCGCATGAAGAGAGGACAAAAAAGGGAAAAATGGCGCAAAGGAGGGCTATAAGCAAGTAGATTAGAAATTCAATTTAGTTTGCGACACCATAGGTAAGGTTACAATTTTTTTTTTGTTCCCATAAATATATATTTTTGGATCAAATGGAGAGGATTGTGAAGAAAGGGTTGTGAATATTGTTTTGTTTACACTCGAATAGTTCAAGTCTCATGTGGTTGCAAAGGAGGAGGGTAAAATTGTAGACATTGCATTATTTCCTTCGCATTTGAGAGTAGTGAGCGCATTTTTGAAACCCAAATTCCCTAGTTCGCTTATCATTCCCATCCCAAGCTTTCGATTTCCAGTTCAATTTCTCGGACCTTCCTTCCATACCTTTCTCCGAAGACAACTTTCTCGCTTCCTTCCTAAAAAATTAGTCGAGTGCTTTCAAGACAAGTCGTTAAATTGCATCCACCCCACTATAGCTAGGTCCCATGGGAACATAGGTTGGTCGAGACAATACAAGGAGATAGGGATTTTGAGATGACAGTTGAATAATAGATCATTTCCTCAAATTTGTGAGACCTTCGGGCTTAAATTAGCTATTACTAATTTTCACTTATTCTTTTTATAGAACAATGAGCTAGTGGTTTCAAATTGATTATGCGCACACATTCATTTTCTTTCTAATCAGCAGATGCGACTCGAGCATGGGACCTATCTGTGTTAACTCTCAATAAAACCACACTCCGCGCCCTTTTTATCCCCCAAAGATTACCATTCTATATAGGTGCGCAAGCGTTGATTTTTTTACAATACATTTGTTTCATTTTGCATATATTTATATCATTTCAAATATATTTATATTCTATACACATGCACAAGAAATTGACTCATAGGCATTTAAATCTAGAAAGAGAGCCATTCAAGGTAAAAATTTCATACGAAAAACTAGACGATAACTTTCATACCTAACAGTGTGTACTTCATTTTCCTCCACAGACTGGACGAAAATAATTTGCCCTAGGTCACCTCAAAATGTCAAGCAATAGAGGGAAGAGAACAAAGGGAGCAGACTCTAGCCACAATGAGGTAATTTATTGTCAATTTATAGATTTGTAAATGTTTCCATTGTTTCTTTCATTTTTAGTTTTTAGTTTTTTTTATTTTTAAATTTAAAAGAAGAAATTTATTATATATATATATATATAGGGACATGTGACTGACAAAGATAAAGAGGCATTGGATTCCATATTGGGGGCAGAGGCAATGAACAAATTGGATAATCTGCATTGGACAATACTTACCAGATACATAGAAAACCGATCTAGTGAAGCCCCTCAAACATTACAACCAAATCAACTATGTCAAAGGGAATCAATTGATTCCACAAGTAGTCCTAGATCGAGGAAATCAATAACAATAAACTCTAGGAATGTAGAACAAGGAGTAGAGGTTTCCACTATCTCAACCACTCCTAGGACAAAGACTTCTTCCACCACACCATGTTTTCAATCTTGCATTGGTAGCTACAATACCAAGATAGAATACAATGTGGTTTTAGGGGAAGTCCAAATGATAGATGTTGGAAAAGCATTTGTGAATAGGTTGAATGAATCATGCCTTCAACAGTTCAAAGACCATCTACATTTGTTATTCCCAAAGATACCCATACACTTGCAAAAAGTAGTTATCAATGACATGGAGACTGAATTTGGTACAGGTTGGTCTGTGAAGAAGGTAAAGGTACAAATGTCTTAAAATTGCAAGAGATTTTGGTGCAACTAAACAAAGAAGATAAAAAACTCTCTCCTGAGCTAAGGCTCAAAAAAAGGCCAATTGATGTAAGTGTCAAAGTATGGAAAGAGCTTGTAAAAGCATATGAGAAGTCCAATGCACAAATGAAGTCTGGTGAGGAGAGTACACAGGTATTTGAACTTTCTCATAAGATTATATCAAATTTATTAAACAATTTTTAAATTTTATTTGTGCATAGTTAAATTGAATTAGTATTTGTTTCAGGACAAGGCCTCCAAGGCTAGGCTTCAAAAAAATTGTGCCACACATCACAGTGGCTAGAAAGGTTTACAGGCCTTGATCTGTAAATTTGTAAGTATATTTAATATGTTAAATGATTTTTTTTTTAATTTCCTAGGAAAAAGTAAATGATTGCATATTAATTAGTTTAACTAGTCCATGTGCCATGTTTTGATAGGAGGAGAAATATGGCCGACATCCAAAGCAATTTGAAAAGGAAAAGTTACAAAGCAAAAAGTGGGCTGATTTTGTAATCTGGATGGAGAATGAGGTATCAATAGTTGACTTTCAATAACTTAGTTGGATATTGCTGTGTTAATATGTCAATTTTAATTTCTTGTGTTGGGTTATTTATTGATGCGTAGGATGAGTTCTAAAGTGCTTCTCTGTTGGCCCTAGATCCCACTCAATTTTCCCATTATTTCATGTTGAGGAAAAAAACATTGTTTGCCTTAAAGGGTAGTGGGTGACATTCATGCCTTATTTTCATCGCATATTTTAATTAATGACCATGGTCTTTTAATATCTCTTAAGTGTCCTCATTTAAGTTATGAGTTGTATCATTTGAGTAACTTAGTCCCATGTTGATTTAATTTATCTTCTTTTCTCTCAAACATGGTATCTCAAGGAGTGCTTCCTTGGTATCTCAAGGAGTGCTTCCTTGAATTCATGTTTCCATTCTACTAAGTGATCCACATGCATCTTTGCTATCCTTCCTCATGATGCTGCCATTCTTTTAACATGTAAGAATGATTTGATGCATCTTGGTAGGCATCCTATAGATCTAACACATCCTTATAGTGTACATCACTTGGCATAGCTAACCAACCACTTAATTTTTCCATCTAATTAAAAAAAGGTAGTAAATTCCTGTCTTCCAAGTTAAAAAAACTCCATAAATAAAGAAATCAACAGTAAAAAACCTGCAACCTGATTTGATCAACATAGAGAAGCGTGTACTACTAGACTTCTTAACATTCAAAAGATAAATGGAATGTCCTTAACACCAAGTAGAGCTATCCAAAAAAGCCAACTAAAAATACAAACGTGCTTCTGCACACAATCGCCTAATGGCTGGTTGTCATAGAAGTCAAACTATTGAAGTAACAACACTGATCAAGTTAACATATATGCATCATTTGCATAAACAACTGAACCGTTTATGTGCATGAATAAATAGTAGAAGGATGTAGATGAACTCAATTCATTTGACTTTATGCCTCTTGGAAGGAATTCCTCTTGAATCTCTAATATCAGGTGCCCGAGACTTCCTTGTAGCTTTTACCTTTCGCTGCCGCCTTTCTTCTTCACTGTCAGAATCGTCTCCTTTTTCCTTATCTGCATTTCTGGCTTCGACTTCTAATTCATCCCATTTTTTACCTTCCTCCCCTTCAAAATATTCTTCTTCTTCATCCTCATCTAACTCTACAAGAGATTCATCTTTTGAACCTTCCTCATCTGATTCTGATTCCTCTTCTACATCAGAGGGTTCATATTCTTGATCTGACTCTTCTGAATTATCAGAATCTCAATCACTAGCTTCCATATTCAAAATTCCCAACCACCATCTTCAATAAATTTATCTGGATCATCAGTTATAGTCTTCAAAATTGGCTGCTAGTTCAAGTTCATTTTGCTTTCATAATACTTTATATCCATGGAGTTCATCCATTCCTTGATGCCATCAAGTGAAGATTGAGGAATGGAATCAACGCGGAGTACGTCCTACTTGAAGTCTTTGAAAACAATATCCATATCAAATGCATTTTTCCCAAGTCCTACTCTCTCAAGGTTAATCTCAATCTCACTAATAGTGATTACAAAGAAAGGTAATTCCACCAACTCTACCAAAAAATTTATCGTAGGAACAATAAAAGCAAAGGCTTTGAAAGGAACTCCATGAAAACCAAGCTGTCTAAATGGTACATCAAACTCTAGTTCAAAATCTTTTAGATGAGGCTGTTCCCATAGCTCTCTCACTCGCTTGAAAAATCCTTGAAACTTTGCATTGATATTATTTTTCCTATCCCTCTCTTGTCGTTCTTCCTCAATTTCATCAGGATCATACATTGACCTTCTCGCCCCTCCTAATGTTTGGACCACATCCATTACCTCCACATAAAACTGGACATCCTTGGTCTTCTTGGTTCCCACGCCATAATATGGTTATGCAAATGAAAACGAAGTAAAGTAATCATCTCCTTCTTCACTGGCTGGAAGAATGCATGCTTAATGTTTTGATACATGATATCAAATCTCTCTTCTGCTCTCATGGTTGAATACCTAAATCCATTATGGTGGGCCTCAAGAGTTCCAGTCATCTTTCTTTCTCTTCCACCAAATGCTGGCCTGATCCACAAGTCTACTAGCCTAATTGCCTTTGTTTTTGAAAGCTGAAGTTTCTCCTAAGTCACTAGTGTAGCTCTGTCTGCCTTTTCAGACTCTTTCATTGCTATAGGAAATTATCACCTAATTGATTAACAATCTCAATCTAACTAATAGTGATTACTAAGAAAGGTAATTCCACCAACTCTACCAAAAAATTTACTGTAGGAACAATAAAAACAAAGGCTTTGAAAGGAACTCCATGTAAACCAAGCTCTCTAAATGGTACATCAAACTCTAGTTCAAAATATTTTAAATGAGGATACTCCCATAGCTCTCTTACTCGCTTGAAAAATCCTTGAAACTCTACATTGATATTATTTTTCCTGTCCCTCTCTTGCTGTTCTTCCTCAATTTCATCAGGATCATACATTGAACTTCTTGCCCCTCCTAAAGTTTGGACCACATCCATTACCTCCACATAAAACTGGACATCCCTAGTCTTCTTGGTTCCCACACCATGATATGGTTATGCAAATGAAAATGAAACAAAGTAATCATCTCCTTCTTCATTGGCTGGAAGAATGCATGCTTAATGTTTTGATACATGATATCAACTCTCTCTTTTGCTCTCATGGTTGAATACTGAAATCCATTATGGTGGGCCTCCAGAGTTCCAACCATCTTTCTTCCTGTTTCACCAAATGTTGGCCTGATCCACAAGTCTTCTAGCCTAATTGCCTTTGTTTTTGAAAGCTAAAGTTTCTCCTGAGTCACCAGTGTAGCTCTCTCCCTTCTCAGACTCTTTCATTGCTATAGGCAATTAGTGCCTAATTGATTAACAATATCAATCTCACTAATAGTGATTACTAAGAAAGGTAATTCCACCAACTCTACCAAACATTTTACCGTAGGAACAATAAAAGCAGAGGCTTTGAAAGGAACTCCATGAAAACCAAGATCTCTAAATGGTATATCAAACTCTAGTTAAAAATCTTTTAGATGAGGTTGCTCCCATAACTCTCTTACTCGCTTGACAAATCCTTGAAACTTTGCATTGATTTTATTTTTTTTGTTCCTCTCTTGTTGTTCTTCCTCAAATTCATCAGGATCATACATTGGCCTTCTTTCCCCTCTTAAAGTTTGGACCACATCCATTACCTCCACATAAAAATGGACATCCTTGGTCTTCTTGGTTCACACGCCATGATATGGTTATGCAAATGAAAATGAAGCAAAGTAATCATCTCCTTCTCCATTGGCTGGAAGAATGCATGTTTAATGTTTTCATACATGATATCAACTCTCTCTTCTACTCTCATGGTTGAATACCGAAATCCATTATGGTGGGCCTCCAGAGTTCCAGTCATATTTCTTCCTTTTCCACCAAATGATGGCCTGATCCACAAGTTTTCTAGCCTAATTTTATTTGTTTTTGAAAGTTGAAGTTTCTCTTGAGTCACCAATGTAGCTCTTTCTTCCTTTTTAGAATCTTTCATTGCTATAGATCATCTATGGGATTTAATCATTTGTACCACATCGTTGATGTGCTTTGAATCCTTGGATCTAAAGGAAATTTCTTTAAGATAAATACTGCTAGGGAATTTCAATGTTGGCATGTAGTTGGCATTAAAGCCAGTACTTGGTACATTGAAAATTATCCTTATATAAGAATTCTCTCCATCTTGTTGGCTTGTAACACTCTTGATGGTGGCTACATGAAATGGAACCATGATGCCATATATGGGTACCAGAATAATATTTTTCATATCAACTTGAATCATGAGCTCTTTAGAAATGGGGATATCATCCACATTTTTGTATGAAACCATCTCAGTGGATGGCTTGGAAGAGCCATGTCCGTCTCCTATACCAATGCCCCCTGCAGTCAATCTTCTTGCAGTCTCCTCATTCTTTTGCAAAGGGTTGGCACTTAAGGTTATGTAATAGAATTTACAATTGATAGTTAAATTGTATAACGATTTTTTTTTATGATCTTTACTAATGTTTATTAGAATTGTTGCATGTTTTACATCATTGGAATCACATATTAGTTGTAACTTTTTTAAAAAAATATTATGGTATGTGCACTTTGATATGATGTAATATGATTATGGTTTCATCTCATATGTTGTAATATTAGATATATAATAGAAAAATAAATTTTTGCATGAAATAAATAATTTCTCATTTTAAATGTTTTTTTTTGTAGAACACGGGTCTTCCAGAAGATCAAGATGATCCTCATCATGATATAGATCCAAAAAATATTGGTTCTACCGGTACATATCACATGGAAGAGGATGATGTTAACATAAATACGGAAGACATCGAGGCCGATGACAATGATGATCATGATGATCATGATCACAATGGTGATGATGATGATGAGGCAGTTGCTGGTAGTACCCAATGACATTCATGATCATATAGACTGCATCATGGATCATTGCTGATATATCGTTATGATGATGATCACGATGGTGGTGATGATGATGAGGCAGTTGCTAGTAGTACCTAGTGACATTCATGATCATATAGACTGCATCATGGATCATTGTTGATATATTGTTATGATGCCTCTTTTCATGGTTACTATCATATGTATCATTTTCATGGCCTACAGTACCATATTATTGAGTTGTATCATATTGACATGTATCATCTTGAATTGTATCAATTTGAGTTAAATAATTTATCATTTTTACTTATATCATTTGTACATGTATCATTTTGACTTATGTCGACTGTTGGACATGTATCATTTTGAAATATTATTGATCTACTGGCATATTTGACTTTCACTTGTTTTAGTTATATATGATGATGATCTTATCAGTATTGACTTGTCAATTTATATTTATTAAAAGTAGTCGATGATTTTTGGATGGATATTTATTACGAATGATTATTTTAATTTACTGCTTAGGATGGATGTTGTCAAATTCAATTAAATTATAGATATTTGACTCACTTGTTTTAATTATAGATGATGATCATGTTATGATAATTATCTTGTTATTTAATCATATGAGTTAAATAATTAAATTACTTACTCTATAATCATATGAGTTATTTAAGAGGCATCATATATTTAACTAATTAAATTGAAATAAAACGTATTAAATTAATAAATGGAAGCAAAACAAGAAGCATTTTTAGAAGCAACAAAGGAAGCAACAAAGGAAGCAACAATGGAAGCCAAAATAGAAGCAAACCAAAAGTAATCTTGGAAGTAAAACTAGAAGCAAAACCGGAAGCAAAACAAGAAGCATTTTTAGAAGCAAAAAATGAAGCAAAACAAGAAGAATTTTTAGAAGCAATCTTAGAAGCAAAATTGGAAGCAAAACTGGAAGCAAAACCAAAAGAAAACCTGGAAGCAAAACTAGAAGAAAATTTGGAAGCAAAACCAGAAGCAAACCTGGAAGCGAAATTGGAAGCAAACCTAGAAGAAAAACTAGGAAGAAAACCTGGAAGCAAAGCCGGAAGCAAAACTGGAAGCAAACCTGGAAGAAAAACTGGAAGAAAAACTGGAAGCAAAATTGGAAGAAAAACTGGAAGAAAAACTGGAAGCAAAATTTGAAGCAAAGTCGAAAGCAATCCTGGAAGCAAAACTGGAAGCAAAACTGGAAGCAAAACCGGAAGCAAAACCGGAAGCAAACTTGGAAGAAAAACTGGAAGCAAAATTGGAAGGAAATTTGGAAGCAAAACTAGAAGCAAAACTAGAAGCAAAACTAGAAGCAAAACTAGAAGCAAAATTGGAAGCACAACCAGAAGCAAAACTGGAAGCAAAACTAGAAGCAAAATTGGAAGCACAACCAGAAGCAAAACTGGAAGCAAAACTGGAAGTAAAACTAGAAGCAAAACTGGGAGAAATCCTGGAAGCAAAATTGGAAGCAAAACTGGAAGCAAAATTGGAAGCAAAATTGGAAACTAAACTGAAAGAAAACCGGAAGCAAACCTAGAAGCAAAAATGGAAGCAAAATTGGAAGCAAAATTGGAAGCAAAACTAGGAGAAAAACTAGAAGCAAAAATGGGAGCAGACATTAAAGCAAAATTGGAAGCCAAATTGGGTGCTAATTTAGGTGCTATTTCTGATGTTATTTCCTGGCGCTATTTCTGGTGCTAAAGGAGATTCTATTGTTGGCACCACTTTTCTAACACGAAATCTGGCACTAAAGTGGGTGCTAAATCCGGTGCAAAATACGACGCAAAACCAACAATGAAAAGAAGAAATCTTTTTTCACCAAATTTTGCATTGTGAGATGAGTCCAATTGATGGACTCAAATACACTAAAATCTGGCGCTAATTGCTTGTGTTTTTGTGTTAGCAAAGGACTGGGTGACTTGGAAAACCACTTGGAAAAGGACCCAAAGATGGCTAGGGCCGCTAGGGTTATCAGGGAAATAAAATATATGGTCGGAAAAGATCAAACGGGCATAGAACTCCTGGCTAGTCTCTCTAGTCTAATTGAAGCATGTGCTCCTCCAAACAATCCTAACATTGTACAAGGGGCCACTTTCAAAGATCATGAGAGACAACTAGGAATTTTGATGCCTCCTACGTTTGTGTACATGGCCGATGTCCCCTCGATCAACATCCACTGTTCCTTCGAGAGATCTGAAACTATTAAGGTGAATAGAGTACTCTTGGGATTTAGCTTCACCCCTCTTGTCACCTCTAGTGGTGGAGGTTTTGGTGAGATGAGCAGTGGAGGCTTTGGTAGTGGCGGTGGCTTTGGCGGTGGAAGTGGTGTTGGTGGAGGTGGATTTGGTGGAAGCCATGGTGGTGGCTTCGGAAATGGAGGTGGCTCCGGCAGAGGCCCTACTGGTGGCGGTGGCATTGACAGTGGTTCTGATGGTGGTCACACTGGTGGCTTTGGAAGTGGCGCCGGTGGTGGTTCTGGAGGAGGTACCTCTGGCCTTGTGTCTTCTAATGACCCTATTATGAACACTCTTTTTTATAATATGGGTAAGATGCAAAGCTAGCTAGCGAGTCTCTCCCAGGCCTCTGCCCAGCCTATCTTTCAACCATTTTTCTGACATAGCTTGTTATCAGTAGTGATTTTAAACACTCCCTTCCCCAAAGGAATGGAGATTCCTAAATTTGAGAAATATGGTGGCAAAGGGGACCCACAAACACATGTGTCTGCCTTTAATGCCCTATGTACATATTTCTTCCATCATGATGCATTGATGGAGAAGCTATTCCCTTGATCTCTTAAGGATACAACACTTGAATGGTACTGTTCCTTACCCGATAATTCCATTTTCTCATTTGATCATCTTGTAAATCAATTCCTACAACAATTCCAAGCTAACATCAGACCGAAGATGACCTTTTCAGATCTTGTCCAATGTAAACAAGGTGATAATGAAAAGATTATTAATTTTATAGCACGATACCAAGCGCTCTTTTCACAAATATCATATCTGCTGCCCGATTCTGACGTGCAAAAGGTGTTCATAAGGAACTTACAAAGACCTTGGTAGGAGAAGTTTTCCTTTATGAAATACCCTTATTTCACACATTTGTGTGCTGGATTATGAGATTATCAACAAATGATAGATCAGTTCGAGGGATCCTCCTCACGCTCCCATTCAGAAGGAAATTCCATTGTATCGATCTCTGGGAAAGGTAGGGTTGTTGTGAATGTAGTAGCCGCTGCGACTAATAACGGCTTTAGAAGCAACCAAAAGTTTAGAAAGTTAGCATAATCTTATTCTTCCATCTTGCGGAAGATGCTAAAGGATAAGATCATAACTTTGGAGAACCCCAATCCTCTTAAAGAACCATTCCCTAGTTGGTACAATCCAAGTACCTTCTGCCAATACCATCGAGTTAACGAACATGATATTGAACATTGTATGCACCTATGTCATGAGATAGAGGATTGCATTGAGGATGACACTATTCATCTTGATGGAAGTAAACAAAATACAAACAAATCAGTGGCGAAAGTGAATAGTGAATTTCAGATATACACAAACCTATTTCTATCACATTCTACCAACATGATTATTGATCCCTTTGATTCTATTACTTGGCATGAGGCATATGTTAACATGGTCACAATTACTCCTACCACGCAACCTACACCCGACTCCCCAAATGTGACATTCACGTCGCAAGATTTACCCTTAAACAACAAGCCCTCTCCCCTCTACATTCCCACTTGCCTCAATGGCAACATTGTGACAAGGGTCTTGGTCGACCTCGTGAGTCGAGTGAATGTCATTACATAAGAGACATTGTGGCTTAATTCACTGCATAGAAAAGAGTACAAAGAAACAAAATATACCATCCATACACACGATGATCTTTGTGAAAAGCCATACAACTCAATAAATTTGTTTTTCCTAGTAGGACCTAGGGCTATAGACACAGTATTTGATGTTATCTTGAAGTCAGATTTGTTCAGGATGAAGTTAGGCATACCTTGGCTAGCTTCCATGAATGGAATCCCCTCCATTATCCACAAATTTTTAAAATTCTCCCATGAAGGTGATGTTCACATAGTGCATGACACTGGATACCAACCTATGGTATCCTTTGGGGAATATTCATTAGACCACTTTTGGCCCACCCCGGTGGGTCCGCTCCCTCCAAGAATGGACCTACTTTACAAAAACTATGTGAAGTATAAGATTGGGGACAAGGGACAACTAAAATTGGCTCTTCTGGTAGTATAGTAGCTGGCTACCTCCCCTTCTCTAAAATGGAAAGAGAAGCCACCCCGTCCTCGAGATGGCTCTCCCCCTCCTCTTTCTAGAGAAGAGTTTTGGATGAATATGCCTGGTTTTTATCCACTAAGTCTGATGATACCACCCTGGCGCATACCTAAGATCAAGATATCGAACCTCCCTAATAAACCACCTGGACCTTGGTATACTTGTATGGTAGAGGAAAAGGTCCCCATGGGGAATCTTCTATGTCTCAGCCTCCATGACCTCCTACCGCTTCTGCTCCCAAGGCAGTAAACGAGAAGAGGCCCGTTGCCAAGGCGTTAGAGCTTACTCCCCCCACCGCTTCTCAACCTACTCCTCCTTCTCCCATTCAGGAGCCTATCCCTTTGCTGGAAAAAACTATGGTGGACACTCCCATGGTTGAGCAGTAGCCTTCAGTTCCTTCGCAACCTTCAGTCTCTAGGTCGAAGAGTCATAGAAACTGCCTTGCATGTGAGTGCAAGCACCAGCGAAAGGATCTCGCAGTTGAGCAAGCCACCATATAGAGGAAGCAAGAGGAGTCGATCACCCCTATTTCAGGGCCTCCTGTCGTGTCCTCCTCTCTCCTCCCCTTTGCTTCCTTTCAATCTAGTTTAGTCTTGCTTCTGACTTCTGCTATGAGTACAAATGCACCTGACCCTAAAAAGGTGCAAGTGTTCATTGCTCCTTCGGTGGATCCTTCCTTGTTGATGTCCCTTCAATATGTCTCACCTTTCCCAAAACCCATAGACATGCCAAACACTTTAGTGAAGGCCAGAGGCAGAAGACTCAAGAAACAAACTCAGAACAAAATAACTCAACCCAGAAAACTAAAATTTGTATTCATTCATTCATTATATAAATTCATAAAAAAAACATTGAGTTGCTGCTCATAACTTCATTATTTTTTCTTCTGCAGAGCACACAACTACTTTTTCTTTTTCCTTAATAATAATAAAATAAAAAATCCTTACAAAAATTTACCCATCGTAAAAATTCACCTGGAAAGAGGTGAAATAAAAATCATTAATTACACTTCAAGAAGTAACTAATTCACATCAAGTGAAAAGTATTTCTAATTCCAAAAAAATTAAATCCATATTAAATATTGTCCTTTTAAAACATTAAAATCCTGATAAAATCTTCACGCTAAAAATCCCATAAAAAATAAACTCCACCGCTCTACCGCCAAGAGAGAATAAGGAGCACACGGGACTCCGGGGAAACTGCTCTACCACACACCATGGAAGATGAGCTTGTGGGAAAGTGGTAGAACTGCAGTACCACACATAGCAAAAGAGAAGCCCACGGTATGGCGGTAGACACCGCTCTACCGCAGGCAATGGAGGAGAGGCCTGCAGGACCACGGGGTCACCACAACACCGCACAACAGAGGGGAGGAGGCAGCGGTAAAGCGGGAAGAGAGCTAGGAACACACGCAAGAAGTAGGAGTTAGAATTATTTCCAACACTCCCCCTTAATTACAACTACTGCCATCAATAATCCACAAACGATCTCTCTGATAAATGAAGTTATATTTTCCCAGTGCCTTGGTAAAAAAAATTGCACATGATCTTTAGACCTACAAAACTCTAAAAAAATTTCTCCATTGTTGATCAACTCTCTGATAAAATGATATCTGGTATCAATGTGTTTGCTCCTTTTGTGAAAGATTAGATTTTTTGATAATGCTATGGCTGAGTTATTATCGCAATATATTTTTGGTGCATCCACTTGTTCATTCTTTAGCTCTTTCAACACTCTTCTCATCCATATTGCCTGACATGATGCACTTGTGGCCACCACATACTCTGCTTCTATTGATGAAAGAGTGACTATTGGCTACTTTTTTGAAGCCCATGAAACTACACCGGTGCCAAAATGAAAAACATAACTAGACGTGCTTTTCCTATCATCAACACTTCCAACACAGTCACTATCTGTGTATCCTGTGAGCTTGAACTCGTCTGAACTTGAATATTGAATCCCAAAATTCTTTGTTCCACTTATATATCTCAAAACTCTTATCCCGACTTTCCAATGTGTATCTTTAGGAGCTTCCATAAATTTGGAAATCAAACTTATAGCATACATTAAGTCTGGCCTTGTGGCTGTCAAATACATAAGGCTGCCAACAAGTTTTTTATACAGCGTTGGATCCACATTTGCACCTTTGTCATCCTTACTTAACTTCAAACCTGTAACTATAGGTGTTGGTGCTGATTTGCAATTTGTCATGTTAAACCTCTTCAAAACATCATTTGCATACTTTGTTTGAGAAATAAAGATACCATTTTCATTTTGATTCACTTCAATGCCTAAAAAGTATTTCATGAGTCCCAAGTCTATCATTTCAAATTCTTTCTTCATAGCTCCTTTAAAAAGATCAATTGATAAATCACCAATGAATATTAAATCATCAACATACAGACATACAATCAGAATTTCACCTTTTTCACTCATCTTGGTATATAATGTAGTCTCACTGCTACATCTGATGAAGCCATTCTGTAAAATATAACCATCAATTCTATTGTACCAAGCTCTTGGGGCTTGCTTGAGACCATACAATTCTTTATTCAGCTTGTATACTTTGTCTTCTTGTCCTAGTATCTCATACCCAAGTGGCTGTTCCACATAAAATTCTTCTTCAAGATAGCCATTTAAAAATGTTGATTTCACATCCATTTGATGGACTGACCATTTGTTTTGAGCTGCAATGGAAAGTATCATCCTAACAGTATCAAGGTGTGCTACAGGTGCAAAATTCTCATTATAATCAGTCCCGTGCTGTTGTGAATAACACTTTGCCACTAATATTGCTTTATGTTTTTGCACTTCATCATTTGCATTCAATTTGGTCTTATAAACCCATTTAAATCCTATTACATCCTTGTCTTTTGGAAGACTCACCAACTCCCATGTTTGGTTCTTTTCAATTGCATCATTTTCTTCATCCATTGCACATATCCATTTATCTTCTTTAATTGCATCTTCAAAATGAATTGGATCTTCAATTTGTGAATAAAATGCAAAAAGAGAATCTGATCAGTATTATTCTCACCTTCATTTTGATCATATATGCCCCTTATACTTCTAATTTTTTGTCTTCTCATGCTTGCCAATGTAGGATTTGATAAATCACTTGAACTTTTTGAATGTGGACTTGATGGTCCTGCGCTAGAACTTCTTGGTGTAGATGGTGTTTGTTGTCCTCTTGTTGCTACTCTTACATTCGATGATGGTGTCACTTGTTGACCACTTGGTTGAACTTGAATGGGCATGGAAGGAGTCACATTAGAAGGAATATTTGTTGGTACAAAAATTTCATTTTCCTCTTGAGGTATACTTGCTGATACATTAATTATTTTTTCTCTGCTTCCATCCCATGCTTCATCTTCTACAAAATGTACATCTCTGCTGATTATAACCTTCTTAGTTGTTGGATTATAAAGTTTGTAAGCCTTGGATTCATCATTGTATCAAATAAATATGCATTTTTCTCCTTTGTTGTCTAACTTTCTTCTTAATTCATCAGGCACATGTGCATATGCTATGCAACCAAAAACTCTCATGTGAACAAAATTATGTTTTCTTCCAGTCCATGATTCTTCAGGAATCATATTCATGACACTTTTTGTTGGACACCTATTCATTATATATGCTACACATGATACAACTTTAGCCCAATATTCATTTGACAAATGTTTGGCTTTCAACATGCTTCTAGCCATTTCCATAATTGTTCTTTTTTTCCTTTCAACTACCCCATTTTGCTGAGGTGTGTAGCTAGTAGTAAATTGTTTGTGAATCCCATGATCTTGGAAAAAATTTAAAAACTATTTTGAAATATATTCACCTCCTCTATCTGTCCTCAACACTTTGATATAATGACCACTCTGTTTTTCAGCAAGAGACTTAAATTGACGAAAGAAATCAAACACTTCACTCTTATGCTTTAGAATGTAGACCCATGTTTTCCTTGAATAATCATCAATAAAAGTCAGAAAATAGAGACTAACACCAATTGAGGGTGTTTGCATAGGTCCACACAAATATGAATGTACAATCTCCAAAGGAGCTTTTGCTCTAGTTGACTTTCCTATTGGAAAAAATTCTCTATGCTACTTTCCTAAGATACATCCTTCACATACTCTTTCAGGTTTTTCTATTAAAGGTAGTCCCTTGACCATACTTTTCCTATGAAGCAAATTTAGACCCCCAAAATTAAGATGCCCAAATCTTAAGTGCCATAACCAGTTTTCATCTTTTACTTATGCTTGAAAGACAGATTGGATAACTGTTGTGGTTTCTGGTGCTTGTGCATAATCTATATTCAAATCTAGCTGAATCTTCAAAGGAAACATTCTATTACTTGTCATTTTGACCTTAGCAATGATTTGATTACTTGGGTATTTGTATAAAATTGTACACATTCCATTTTTAAAAGTTACTCTATACCCTTTTTGAACAAGTTGTCCTATACTTATCAGATTGTGTTTTAAGCTAGGCACACAATACACATCTGAGATATACTTTTTCTCCCCCTGTTTAGTTAGAATGTTGACATTTCCCTTTCCTTTAACTAACACTTTATTGTCATTACCCAATGTAACATCAGATTTAACATTTTCATCTAAACTTGAAAACATTTCTAGATTTCTTGTCATATGGTTGCTACAACCCGAGTCTAAAAACCAAACATCTTTTTCACTTGCTTGTACAACATTACATGCCAAAAATATTGTGCTCTTTTCTGGTTTTTGATCTTGACTTTCTTTGGTGAAATTTGAATTTTGTTTACCATAATCATATTGTTTCTTTCTACACTCATTCATGTAATGCCCAAAATTTTTATAGTAGTGACATTGGATTTGAGACTTATCATACCTTTGACCTTGTGACTAGTTTTGAGATGGGTTTTGGCTGCTGCCTCTTCCACTTGAGCTTGACGGGCTACTTCTTCCACCTCTGTAAAAATTTCTTCCTCTTCCTCTGAAATTCAATCTTCCTCTGCCTCTTCCTTGGCTAATTGAAACTTGTGATTTGAAAGCATGCTCCAATGACGTGTTTGCAGACCTGCTCAACCTTTGTTCATGAGAAATGAGAGATGCATGGAGCTCATCAATAGAATACTATGTGAGGTCCTTTGTTTCCTCTATGGTTACAAAAATTGTCTCAAATTTTATGGGAAACTCCTTAAAATATTTTCAACCACTCTTTTATCTTCAAGTGTCTCACCATGAGACCTAATCTGGTTTACCAATCCAATAATTTGGGTAAAGAATGAATCTACTGATTCATTTTCCTTCATATACAGAGTTTCAAAATCCCTTCTCAATATTTGCAACTTAGTTGTTTAAACCTTCTCCATACCTTGATAGGTCATTTGAAGTATGTCCCATGCTTGTCTAGACCTTGTTGTTGCTGCAATCCTTGGGAAAATGGTCTCATGCACTCCTTGGAGAATAAAGAAAAGAGATTTTGAATCTTTCTTCCTATTTTCCTTCAATAGGTCCTTCTCTGCTTGAGTCAAAGCATTATATGTTGTTGCATCAATGGGTTCTAGAAATCCATTCTCTACTAGCTCCCATAAATCTTGTGAATAAAACAATGCCCTCATTGTGATTTCCCAATAGTCATAATTTTTCCCATTAAATTGTGGGATTTGAGGGTTAGTCAAGCTTGTGCTTGCTGTCATTCTTTCACTGAAACCTTTAGAAACAACCTTTTACAAATGAACCTGCTCTGATACCACGTGAAGGCTAGAGGCAGAGGACTCAAGAAACAAACTCAGAACAAAATAACTCAACCCAAAAAACTAAAATTTGTATTCATTCATTCATTATATGAATTCATAAAAAAAACACTGAGTTGCTGCTCATAACTTCACTATTTTTTCTTCTGTAGAGCACACAACTACTTTTTCTTTTTCCTTAATAATAATAAAATAAAAATCCTTACAAAAATATACCTATCGTAAAAATTCACCAGGAAAGAGGTGAAATAAAAGTCATTAATTACACTTCTACAAGTAACTAATTCACGTCAAGTGAAAAGTATTTCTAATTCCAAAACAATTAAAACCATATTAAATATTATCCTTTTAAAACATTAAAAGCCTGATAAAATCTTCACACTAAAAATCCCATAAAAAATAAACTTTTCCACTCTACCATCGAGAGAGAATAAGGAGCATGTGGGACTCCGGGGAAACCGCTCTACCACACACCATGGAAGATGAGCTCGCGGGAAAGCGATAGAACCGCAGTACCGCACACAACAAAAGAGAAGCCTGCAGTATGGCGGTAGACACCGCTCTACCGCAGGCAATGTAGGAGAGGCCTGTGGGACCACGGGGTCACTACAACACCGCATGACAAAGGGGAGGAGGCAGCGGTAAAGTGAGAAGAGAGTCAGGAACACACACAAGAAGGAGTTGGAATTATTTCCAACATTCAGTGGTATATGTTGTAGTTTTCTCTTCCTCCTCTTCCTCCGCACCTCTTGCCTTGTCTTTGGGAAGTTCATGTCCCCCAATGGAGCAGAAGGTGGAGAGTGGTCCTTCTAACAATGGAGGAGATAAGAGGAGTCCACCTTCTTTGAAAGGTGGTCCTGTGCTGACTTGTTCTGTTTTGGTAACAAAACCAATCCCGACTTCCCCTGAGTTCATCACCACTCCCAAGTCACTTGGTGGGCCTAAGAGTGAACCTCAGACACAAATTTACCCATTCATTGAGGTATGAGATGGCACTACAATGAAGTGCATGTTTAACTCTTTGGATGAAGTTCCGGCCTTGTCAGCGATCTTCGCGAAATCGTTGACTATAGCTCCACAAGAGCCAAGCGGAGGAGACCTTGCGGGGCCTTCTTTCTTAGCCCTTGCTGCAGGAGGGTCAGAAGCTCCTCCTCTTAACATCCCACCACTACAAGCTCATCCTCCTTCCCCCTATGATGATCTAGAGTGGGAAGCAAATGACCTCTTGGTCAATCAGTGTTAGGGGGAGGCCTCTTCTCTATCTTTAGATTGGATGTGTGTGTGTTGTGATGTGCTCCCCCAGTGATCGTGTTATGTGTGCCTAGATGACCCTTGTCACCCTTGTCGGTGCTTGAATATAGGTGTAGTTTTTGTGTCACAAAACTTCCTCTATTTGTATCATCATTCTTCCATGTTTGTGATTGAATTTCAACAAAATTGGGGATGATGCAAAGTGTTGGGGGCATTTATGCTTCCCTTCCATGTTGACCAATTTTTTTATTTTTACTTTGTCTTCTCATGCATTCTTCACATGGTCTGATATAGTAGGGGGTTGATGACAGTTCATTTTATATACTATTATTATACTTATATATATATATATATATTTATGAGCAGTTCTGACCCTAAAATATTAGATCACCGCTGTGCCCTTTGTTCGTGATGTCTTTGTTTCTTTTAGATTTTATTTTATCTTTCTCTCTTATTTTCTTGAGTTGTCCCTTTCATGTGTGACAATGCCATTTCTATTACACTCTGATTTTCAGAAAATGTATTTGTTGACCAAACAAATCTTTTCTCGAGAATCTTTGCAAACTTGTTCAAAGAGTCGCATTCTCGACTTGAAACCCTAACAGAACATGTTTCCTTCATCATGGGATCACAAAGAAATAACTTGAGACCTTTCCTTCGAGGTGGGAGCAACTTCAACCTTCCCCTCGTGAGGGGGCATTTTCTTCCTTTCAAATTCCTTGATGAAGTGAACATCTCTCGAAAGGATTCCTTGATGATGAATCAATTCAAGAAAGAAACATCTCTTTTGCACTTTCAAAACAGCGCGTCCCTTGAGTGGACCCCTCATCACATCGGGTTCCCAAGGGACCCTTTTGAAATTTTTCTAATCTATCAATGGTCTGCATGATTGTCTGCTTACTTGCCTGCATGGCCGCTTTTAGACATGTTTTATCTACAGGTAAACATGTCGCTTTATAGGTGCACCTGTGAAGCCGCTTTTTGACTCTGCAGAGTCTCCCTTCCTTGGGTTTCCTCCATGTGAGAGATCTTGGGGGATACCTCCCTTCAGGTCTATGGGCTTGTAGGGAACTTCTTCTGAGTTTCCTCCATATGAGAGATCTTGGGGGTTGGTCCCTTGTAGGTCTGTGGGTTTGTAAGGCGCTTTTCTTGGGTTTCCTTCATGTGAGAGATCTTGGAGGACACCTTCCCTACAGGTCTGCGGGTTTGTAAGGTGCTTTTTCTGGGTTTCCTTCATGTGAGAGATCTTGGAGGACACCTTCCCTATAGGTCTGCAAGTTTGTAGGATGCTTTCTTTGGGTTTCCTTCATGTGAGAAATCTTGGATGACACCTTCCTTGTAGTTTTGTGGGCTTATGAGGCGCTTACCTCTCATGGCTTCCCTTCATGTGAGAGATCTTGGGGGTCACCTCCTTGTAGGTCTGCAGGCCTGTAAGACACTTTCATTTTATAGCTCCATAGTTTTGTGGGGCTATGGAGTTCTTTATCTACCCTACGCTTTTGAGCTCTCTAGATTGCAGTCTGCTTCCTCGATGGTTCAAGTATAAATTTCTAACCCTATTCACTCTTTGATCTACTTTACCGAAGCACTCATCAGTTTTTGTGCTTGCTTAAGTGGGGGAAAAATGTATAGGAGCGAATTTGCACCCTTTACACAAATTCCCCTTTTACACACTCTCACCTTAGAAAACCAAATCCGAAGGAGAAATTCCACATTAGCAAGATGCCTTCCTTCCACTTGGAATCTTTATGTTGTGTCGGTAGAAGATTTTTTGTCAAGGACACCCGTGCATCGCGCAGACGTCCGCGCGGTGCACTTACATCCCTGACAGATTCCTGCGTCTGAAGCTAGTAGAAGCATTACACTTCCTATTGGGAACAATTTGTAACATCCCTCTTCAACCAACTGACCCTAAAAATAGTAGATTCTCTCCCTTCTCCTTCAAATTCTTTCATTCTTCATTCAAGTCATAATTTTTCCATCACTTCTTGCATTCTCAACATCACCTCAACACTCCATTGCAGCAAAAACACTCTATCAACTCCATCAAGTAAGTGTGAAGCAAGCCATTACACCAGGGGCTTGAGGTTTTGCAATACCTCCCTTCATCACAGTCAAGGTTGTGGTGATTGTTCAAGCTCTCTTTCTCCATCATTGGTTAGTGAGCTCTTGGTGGAGGTGGTAACGTTTCACTCCTCTCCTTTACAATTTGGTTGAGTAGCTATGTACTGTTTTGCAGTGTTATTCATGGGCTTCCTTTCTTTACTTCTTTATCATACATTTCTCTATCGTTGCTATTTGGTTGTCCGTGGAGGTGGAAACACCAAAATGGGGGTCTAACTGAGGCAGGCCCCTATACAACCCTAAAAAAATTTCCCTCTTTCTTGTGTGTAGGTGGACGTGCAATTAGAGCTAGCTGGTGAACTGGCACTTTTGTGAGATTTTCTTCATCACCCTAGTTCTATTCTATTCTATTTACTTTTTCATTCTATTTTTACCGTCTAGATTGAACTAGCTAGGTTGTTAGTAGGTATTTTTGGCAGTTTTACTATGTTAACTGTTTTATGGTTGTACGAACGCCAGCGCGCTCGAGAGACACCAACGTGCCACATTGACGTCCCAAAACTGCACTGTCATCCTTAGACAGAGAGTTGTCTAAGGCACAAAACTGACTCCAAAAAGCTAACTCGCCTAGCGAAAACTATAGTTCAGGTCTACAAAGTGATCTAAGGACTGTATAGTCCTCATCATTATCATCCCTCATTTCAAACACCCCTTTAGAGTGAGGTAAGTTGGGGAAGCCTTCCGTTCTTGGCTCTCCATGACCTGGGACCTTGACGTGGTTGGTCCCACTCTCTTACAAAAACAAGAATAAGAATCTTGATTTTAAGAAAAGGCTCGAAGAAATTGTAGAGTCTAATCCTATTTATGATATTGAGCATATTCAACTAGTTGGTGAAAGAAGAAAAGAGTCTTGGAGCAGCTATGGGGGCGACGATTGTAAGAAACCTTTTGATTTTTTTCTTGCAATCTATCAACAGTTCACCATCTTTGCATTCTTATGATTGGGAAGGACAATTTAGGGTTTTAGTTGAAAAATAAGTGCAAGCTCTATCCCAATTTGATCACACACAGTTTTATTGAAGAATTCTTATGGAAGGTTCAAATTGAGGAGAAACAGGATGGAGTTAGAAATGGAGTCACTCTCCCTAAGTTGTAACTTGTTAAAGATTCTTTGGAGACATTGAAATCAACATACATACACTTGACCAGAGATTGAGATTATGCCTTTGAAATTGCAAAGAATACCATGGGTGCTTTCCAAGAAAAGGAGAGACAGATTGATGAGCTTACTCTTGAGCTTGAGTCAACAAAAGATATGTTAGAAAACAATCAAGTGGAATTAATGGAGGTAGAAGAATAGCTATCTGATTTCAAACTTTTCAAGGAACAAGAGAATGCACAAAGAGTTGAAGAAATCAAACAGGTAATTGAAGATCTTGATAATCTTCAAGAAGAGTTTGACTTGGGGAATGTTCCACGAAAATCAAAAGTTGTATGTGCAGATTTGGATCAGCAAGATGGAAGTGAGCAAGAGGAAAGGGATGACTTCCAAGTTTTTGACAATCCACTGTTTGAATTGAGTGCAAAAGAAATTTATGATAACCCTCTCTTTGTGATGGACAATGAGACATGTGGTGAAGTGACCGAGCATGAGACTGAGTATCATTTTCAACATAGTGATGATAAGATATCAGACCATGAGGATGTGACACAAATTGTGATTAGTAATCTTCCAAGGCTATTTGATAATGAATGCATAAGTGGGTTTGAGGATCAAGTCTCCACTTGGATAGTGTTAAATCAGGATGTTTTCAATGTCCTTGACATCAAGATGTTGTCCAAACCAGTTTTGGTAGATGCTGGTAATTTCATGACAACAGTAAGGAGTGAAGAATTTAGACTTGTTACTCAAGAGGAAGGGGAGAAAGAAGAAGCAAAACAAATTTTTTACTTCTTTGACAATCCATCCCTTGGGTTGAGTGATGTTTGGCTCATATTAGCCCTTTTTTGGAGTTGGGATTGAAGACAACATTGGTTTCATGCTCCACAAATATGAATGCTTTCATGGTTAGGTTTCAAGGGTGCACTAGAGGAGACACTAATTCCTTGAGAGTGCATTTGGTTTTGATGGACACTTGGGACGTGTTGTGTACTTTTTTCGATGGGTTGGGGATCATTCTTGGTTGGGTATCCTTGTTTTGCATCCTTGGCATGGTATGACAACTTATTGGGTATGGTTGGAGGGATTCTTGGAGGGATGAGGATCAAAATTTCAGAATTAGTGGTGTTGCTAACTTCCTTACCAGCCATCTAGTGGTCCCATTTGTACATCAAAAAATGGATTGGAAAGAAATTTCAAGTGTGGATTGGAGAGATGAATAGATGGTTACTCTTGGGAGTGATCTCTGGCTTAGACAGGGGCAGATTTTGAGTCACGAGCTTGCTGATTCGGCGCAGATCATCCACCTTACATGGTTACTCTCGTTCAAGACAATTGGTTCATCATTTCTTGTCAAACAGGTGTAAGATATCAGTTGGAGATTTATTGGGTGTGTTTTCCAGCCACCTACATGATGATTAGGTGCAACAGGATGCTCTTTTCACATGCTCATACTTGGGAATTCTTATGGCATTGTTATTATCCCCTGTGTAGAGTGATTTGTATGTTGATAATCCCAACCTTGAACAATAGTGATCATTGGTTCCTTCAAACCTTTCCTACTCTCTAAGTTCATCTTATGGAGGTTTGTGATGAAAATTTTGATAGTTTTCTCACAATATTGGTTCAGGATAGCGAACCCCACATGCTTTGGTTTATCATTCAGAGGTTGTTGGAGTGGGAACTGTAAGAGATTTCCGAAGTCTCCATGTTTGTATCATAATATTTCATACGAGGCATAGTAGATTCATATGGAGTCATGGGGATGATTTAGTTGAGCTCTTGCAAAGGATTGTTCTCCTCTTTGCAAGGAGGTTTGGAGAAGTCACATATGCAGTCATGGCTCTGTCAGATGCCATATGGATATTTGCTGAGGAGTTTGATTTTGAGTTGGGTAGATCATCTTTCCTATTTCCCAGGTTGATGATAGGCTATGGCCTTATTGATATTGATTACTCAAATCCTTTTGTGCATGAGATGCTACATGGTATTGATTCCTTCCAGTTTCTTCAGCTTGAGTTTCAGGGATGGCAACATTCTGGGGTTACAAGGGAGGTTAGTGTAGATTTGGCATGATGGTTTCACTTATGTGATCAGAGTGGTGCAACATCGACATGGTGGGTCCTTCCTGAGACAAACATGGGACCCTAGGATTCTACTTGTTTTGGTGTAGATCAGTTTAAATTTTTCTGGAGTTGTGGTGGTATTGCTTGAGGGAAAGCAATATTGGGAAGGGCGGACTATAATATCCCTATTTTTAGCACTACGTTTCCCAGTGACTGCTAGCCCATTCCTAGACACTCATAGGCCAGTCAGATGCAGAATTAGGGTTTCCAGCTATTTGGAGGCTTTTGTTGTGGATTCAGGGGTTTGCATGTTAGAGTTTTGTAGTTTGATTTATGGATTCCTTCTAGGTTTTCAAAAAGCTTTGTAGTGGTATAACATGCATCTACATTTGACAACCTTTTTCGAAATTACTATTTTTAGTAAGTTGCGACGGTTGCCCGATTTGTGGTCAAAATGCATTTGGAATCACTTACTATTTTTAGCAGCTTGGTTTGGGGGTTTTCTAAGGGGTTTCTATTTTTAGCAATGATTGGTTACGATGTTGCTATCTTCAGTTGGTCACATTATTCTTCTATGGTCTTCAGTTTCACTCAGTTTGGGTGTTTTGCATATACTTACTATTTATAGCAGTGCTATTTATAGTAAGTCACCTTTGGGGGAGTTGGTCCTAGGTTAGTGTACTTGCAATAGCATTATTACTTAGTTTATTTTCAGAGAGCCTAAGGTTGCAGTATTGGTTATTTGTTTAATTCGACCACTTAAGTCATTTTATAAAGTTATATTATAAAATTATGTTGAGGAGTAGAAGTGGTCATTCGAAAAGTACCTTGAGCCTGGTGAAGCAATTTAATGTCATTTTTAAAAGATAAATTGATATTATATTTTCCTCAATGATGTGGGACGCCTAGAGAAGGAAAAAGTTGATTTTAAATGTTTTCATATTATATCTCCTCAAGTTTGGACGCCTATGGGGAAAAAAGAATTAAAAAATGTTTAATTTTTCTAAAGCAGTGAAGGGCATTGGTTTCTAGGGAGAATTTGAGAAGCTTTTGGAGTCCAGACGCCCTAGCTTCTATATATTTTCATTTTGGATCTCATTTTCTTATCTTGGTTTTGAAAACATAACATAATGCTGCTAGAGTTCTTCCAGAGTGCTTGGGTTGCGATATGAGGACGGAAACCCTCTTCGCTTGGGCTAGTTTTGGTAGTGAAATATCCTCCCTAATCAGATAGAGAGTGATTCTACAACATGGATCATATAGCACTTCATAGAGTTCACTTTACAAGGGTTTTGATGATTGAAAATGAAGGTATTCAACTATTTTTGATGTGATAGTTTTAGGTTTGGGTGTGTGGATTCTTTGCATCATTTTCGATTTGATTTGGCTTCAATTTGGAGGGCTTATTACCAATGTTTGGATTCTTTCTGTGGATTTTCTGTACTTTCCAATCGTAGTGTTGAAATTGATAATTTTCTCATATTTCCTCATTGGCTAGAGGTTTCATTATGGGTATTGCATCATTGGAATATTTAGCTCAAGGCACCCCATTTTGAGTATTCACTTGCAGTGTTTGGTGAAGATTTGAATTTTCTAAAGCAGGTCAAACTTCTCCAGGTGGCACACATTTTTGGGCATCATTGAGCAGGGGTTGTTGTTGTATAACCTTTATTCCAGTTCATTATTTAGTGTTGGTTGGTAGGTGTTGGAAACTCATAGACAAGCATTTCTTGATCGCCCGAGGAGTTGGAGGTGTTTGGCATCATATTGCTACTGTTACAAGTCATTATCAGGTTTGAAACTTCATATATTAGGTCTGATATAAACATTGTATTATTCTATATAGAATAGAAAATGGATAATTATGATGCTTGTTTCAATCTCCAATGAATGGTTTTAGTTTAGCATCATATTGCTACTATTACAAAGTCATTATTAGGTTTGAAACTTCATATATTAGGTCTGATATAAACATTGTATTATTCTAATATAGAATAGAAAATGGATAATTATGATGCTTGTTTCAATCTCCAATGAATGGTTTTAGTTTCTAGTGTTTACTTTTCACTGCAACTTCTCTATATGTTATATACTTCTGCAAATTCATTGAAACAATCACAAAATACATCACTGAACAAGAAAACCAACAAATAGAAGATTTTAAAAAAAAAAAAATCAGGGGTGTATGTTACAAATTGCATTATCAATATTTTGACAAAAATAGTAGCATCATCAAATTCAAAGTACTTTAAATTCAACTTCAAGAGGTGCTTGGTGATTTTTTCATACAAAGCTTGTGGGGCTTTCTTTAAACCATACAATGATTTTATTAGCTAGCATACTTGGTGTTCTTGACTATTAATCATGTATCCTTCTAGTTGAGTTGTATACATTGTTTATTTGAGATCACCATTCAAGAGTGCAATTTTGATGTCCATTTGATGAACTTTTCATCCATTTTGTGCTAAGAGATCGAACAAAGTACAAATGGTAGTCCATTTCAATTTAGGTGCAAATTTTTTTTTCAAATCTAGGTTCTCTTTTGAGCATATTTTCTTGCAAGAAGCCATGCATTATGTTTGTTAAGTGAGCTATTTTATTTATACTTGTTTCAAAATATCCACTTGCAATCAATAGGTTTACAACCTAGTGGGATCAACCAACTTCAAGTGCCATTTTTTAAAAGATCATCATACTCATTTTGCATGGCCTTCCTCCACATTGTAATATTTTCAACTTCTTTATAGGAAATTGGTTATGAGTCTATTGTTATATTTATTTCATCAATAGACTCCAAGTTATATTCTTTATTAGATTGATTATTTTACCTTACGTTGTAAGAACTTTTTCTTCTCTTACCAATTTTGTTAGGTCTCAAGTGTTTAAGAGCTTGATGGAATTGTTTTGTTTATTTTTGTGAAGATCTTAGTTGGACCACTAGTGCTTCCATTTCTTGATTAGAAGCACCATTTTTGTCTAATTGTTGTTGTATAGTTTCTTGAATCCCATGTTCATATGAAGGTTGAAATTCTTAAGTAGAGGAGTTTTCTTCTAAGAGATCTTGAGTTGGAGATTCCAAATGTGGATCCAAAAAAGGTGATCCAAATAACTTATTCTTCCTTTCTCACCCCAAAAAAGTGTTGACAAGGATATTCTTTCCAAGGAACAAAATTGGAAAAAATTTAAAGGTGTTGTAATTGGTATTCAACACACAATAGTTTTGAAGAATTTACAAAATATAACATCATGCACAATAAGAGATTTCCTTGTAGACTCATTCTACAACCTACATGATTTTGAAGATTCAAAATAGCCCACAAAATGCATTTATAACTTCAATGATGTAACTTCTTTTCTCCTTTAGATTCAATGCATAGTGGTGGAGCCAAAAATTTATAGATGTTGAACATAAGGGGTTAACCAAACCAAACTTCATATGGAGCCACTTGGTGAAGAGCAAATGAAGGAGATCTATTGTATTGATAAACCATTGTTCTAGGGGTTGGGGTCCTAGCTCGGTTGGCTAAATCTTTCCTGTTGCAGGAGGTTGGTCACGAGGTCTAGTCTCCCCCACCCCCGTGGTACCAGAGGGCGTGTCGTGCCAGCGTCGTCGGTCACATTAAAAAGTTTACCAGGCGCACTGCAGTTTATAGGGGGTCATGCTACCCGATTCCTGCAGTCTAAAAAAAAAAAAAAAAAAAACCATTGTTCTGGTTGCTTCTACCTAGAAATGTAATTGTATTCCTTTGGAATATAACATCGCCTAAACCATATTCATGACAATTTTGTTCATGCACTCAACAACACCATTTTTCTGAGTACCTCGAATAGTGAGATGATTTTGAATCCCATTTCGAGAGAGATAATCTTCACCTTTTTTTAAGTAAAATCTCCACCACTATCTATTTTAAGAGTACCAATTTGATATTGACTTTAATTTTCAATCATAATGCAAAACTTCTTAAAAGATTCAAAAGCTTTAGATTTTTTCTTCAATAAATAAATCCAAGCCATTTGACAATTATCATCAATGAACAATATAAAATACTTATATCCTCCAAAAAAAGTTACTTGTAAGAGCACATACAAATCAAAATAGATGAGTTACAATTTCCTATGTGCTCATGAATTTGAATGAGGGAATTGTCTAAATTATTTTGAGAATCATCCAATTGACTGGTAGCCCATGGTGATGAATGATGAAGGAGATTCTATTTGGGAATGAGATTATTCAACTCAAAGCCAATAGAAGATTCCCTAGAGGTCTTGTTACTTTAGAGAGAATGTTTGATAGTGTTGACTACTATAAAACAAGAAGTAAGCATGTAAAGGAGGAAGACATAAATGATATAAATTTGGAACTGAAGAAGCTCCCAAGATGATTTATCTATCAAAGGTTAAAACTAGTATCTAAGAAAATGTTAATTGCATAACTTTTAAAAAATAATGAGTGTTTTTTTTGGTCTTATGATGAATTGAAGGCTTACAAGAAATATTTGTTTTAGCATGTCATTCCATTGGAACTTGACACAAAATCATTTAGACAAAAGCAACATCCTATCAACCCTACTCTTTCCCCTCAAATACAAAAAGAATTGATGAAGCTAAAATGAGGAGGTATCATCAAACCAATTAGACATTTTGAATGGGTGTCTAAACTTGTTCTATTTAGAAAAAGTAATGGAGGCATTAGACTATGTGTGGATTTCAAAAATTGGAATATCAAGTTCCTCAAGGACAAATATCCATTGCCCTATATGAATCATTTGTTGTAGTGAGTAATAAGTTTAGGGTTGATTTATATGATGACAACTTCTCAAGTTACAATCAGTTTATGGTGAAATATTTTGAGTAGCACAAGAAAACCTTCACCATGCCATGGGAAACACTTGTTAATGTTATAATTCCATTTGGAATGGAGAATGTGGGAGCCACTTTCCAAAGGGCCTTAGATGTTGCATTTTTTAGCCTAATATATGAAATGATGGTTGTCTACCAAGATGATCTAGCTTCCTACTCCAAGGATAGAAATGATAATTGCAAAAATTTGGAGTTAGCATTCCAAAAAATGTTTGGAATATGGGATATCATTGACTCCCAAGAAGTGTCCATCTTTGATGTAGAAGAGGGAAATCTCCTTGGGAATATTGTGTCTAAGGAAGGGGTAAGGATTGATCTGGAATGTGTCAAAGCCATATAACTCATCCCACAACCCAAAACAGTGAAGGTGGTCCAATATTTATTTGGGTAGATCAATCTTGTTAGAAGGTTCATCCCCAACTTTGCTGAGAAGACAAAGGAAATTTATAAAGTGTTGAAGAAGGGTCAGTCTTCTACTTGGGATAAGGAATCGACTAATTCCTTCTTGGAAATAAAGGATACACTTAAGAAGGCACCAATAATAGCAAGTCTAGACTATTCTAATCCTTTCCAATTATTTTCTTTTGCATATTTTTACACTATTGTTGTTTTTATACTTTAGAAAAATGAGGATGGATATAAACAACCAATAGATTTCTTCAAAAAATTATTGAGAGATGCTAAATTAAATTATGTAGTGATGAAAAATCACTCTTATGCACTTGATCTCATTAGGGCCAAAATCACCACTTTTGTGCCACATACAATTGTCAAAGATATTTGTGTACAACATGAAGCATTAGGAAAGAGGTGTAGGTGGATCAACAAGATCCAGAGTATGAAATGGAGGTGTAAACTACTAATATGGTCAGAGGTCAAACGATAACAATTTTTGCACTTAATTGAGCCCATTTTTAAAACTAGAGTTCTTGGAGTACTCCATGCCGTTAAATTTGATTTATCCAATTTCCCCAATTTTTTGGGGCCCCATTCCCCCATTTCAAGCATCAAAACTCAATTTTAAAGGTTTTTTATATTTTAAACTTAAATATTTAATATCTTAACATCCAAACTTGACCTTGGCTTGAAAATCATCTACAATGTTCATTTTTCAATTCTATAGCTTTGGAAAAAAAATTAGGTTCATTATGTTCAATTTTTTTTTTTTTGAGAAATAGAGACCCTACTATTATTTAGTCCTTTTTGAACTTTGATTGTTGTAAACCATATATTATAAATTTTTAGAGGAAATAAGCTTCATGGATATTCATCAAACAAAAAATAAAATAAATGAAATGTTTTTGCATGATGCAATATTTCTCTTTCACTTCTGGATGCTCTTGCATCAATTTTTAGCCTATTTAATTACCCTCTGTGTGTACTAGCTTGTGAGTACCCAAGGTGTGAATTATGTATTGAATTATTGATGTTTTTGATATTAAATTTTATTTTATATTCAATCCAAATTAAAGTGTCTATCCATAATGTTTTATGCATCGATTGGTGTTGTGAGAACCATGTATGACCCTTATGTCAAGTTTTGTTTCTATGGCCTTACCTTTGTATCTCAAGGGTTTCCTAAAGTGGCATAGGAATATAATGTTCTTGGAAATAGTTATATGGTAGTATGGTAGGTACATCCCCTATTGGTCCCCTTTGTAAAAATCTCTTGGGAGCTTGAAGAGTTTCTAGTTGTGTTTTATCTAGTGTTTATTTGTCTTGTAATTAGTGAAAGGCTGTAATCATGTAAAAAATATATTTGAACTCATCAAATATTGGCATGAATTTATAATATTTATTTCATTTTTTATTTTAATATAAAATGCATGTGTAAGTGGTTAATTCCTCTTTAGCATAGTTGATGTATTTTTCATGAATATGGAACATGTGTCAAAGTGATATTTTATATGATAGATGTGTTTTATTTTTGTTTAAAAGTCAATAGTGTGGTTGGTGTTCATCCAATTCATATTATTTTAAAGTTATGATCAAATTGACATGTCATTATAGCAAGTTTGCTAGTCTTTTTCTCATCCATTAAATAGAGAAACTTGTCTTTTTTTAGACTATAGGAATCAAATTTCCCCCCTATAAACTGTAGTGTGCCTGCTAATTTTTTTTATGTGACTGGTGACACTGGTGCAACACATCCTCCGATACCATAGGGATTGGGGGGGGGGAGATTGGACCTCGTGACCTCTTGTCTACAACAAGATGCTTTAGCCAATTGAGCTAGGGCCCCCACACTAGTGGAACTTGCCTTTAATTATAAGGAGTGACTTTTTTTCCTTTAATCCTTAATTTTTTTATAAAAATGAAATTAAATTCATCATTTTATCATGCTCTTTCTTAACTATATTACATTCAAATATATGTTCTTAATCATGATTTAGAACTATATGGTAGAGTAAGCAGCTTGTTAACCATGTGAAGAAGAGTCATTTTTACTTGATTTTTAAAATGATTATTATTAGTGGTTTGAGTAAATATTTTGATTATTAGGTATGTAACATCCCATTGATTTTATTTTATTTCACACAATTTTTTGGGTGTGAAAGTTTAGATCATTTGGTATTTCTGGTATTCGGCTTGCATTGCTTGACAATGTGTAGGCTTTGAACCATTTTACCTTGGTAAGGCTATTTAATGCTTAAATCTTAGTGTTGAAGGTTAATTTTTTTATTAGGCTTGTAAAGGATATTTTTTTAAAATATTTAGTTTCAATTGTCGAGTCTCCAAGAATCTCATTATACATTTTAGTCTTATGCACTATCCAAAATCACTTGTCTTGAAAAGGGGCAATTTGCAATAGTAAAAGAGGCGATTTTAGGATATCTAGGAGAAATACAAGATAACCAAGGGTGGTTTTAAATATTTAAAGAGGCCAATTTATCTAATAGGGTTGACCCTAAATAATATATTGTAAAAGATCCATTTAAAAAAATATATAAGGGAAAGTTGTTTCTTAGGGTTTTCCTTGAATACCTATCATCTTGGTGTAATGGTATTTTATACCTCTTGTTATTTTATTTTTTGTGTCATGTAAATACTAGTGAGCAGTAATTAATGACTATTCTCTAGTAAGACTAAGGTTAGAGATTGGATCTCCTTGTCATTATATCTCTAAGGTACATTTTTTTATAAGATGCTAGTTCTCAATATGTCCTTATGGCTTTTTGGTATCTTGGTTGAACCTAAGGTGGATATTATTCTTATTTTTTTCTTTCTTAGTAAATGATGTCTCTTTCTTTTTCATTTGTATCTAGTTGTGATAGGTGCGTTAGTGATCATGTACCCTACCTTCAAGCTAGAGAAGACACTTCCCTCTCATTCATTCATCACACTAAGGTCATCATGTGATATATTTAAGTCTTCTACTTGTATAGTCATACTTTGAACATTGATTTTGTAATGCCTCACCAAGGAACCCCAGAGGACAACACTAACTATGCCACATTTAATGGATTTTTTTTTTGAAAAGAAATAATAGTGGAATGCATAACATAACATAACGTATAATCTAATCCTAGGTCCTCTAAGGTTCCATGACTGCACTACTCACATAACTATCAACCAAGATAACAAGAATCATTTCATTAACTACTATGATAACATGATTTAACTAACAAGAAAAGTTCATTTTAAATCACCACATTAAATGTTCCTACATTATTTACTTCTATATCATGTCACTAGATAAACAACAATAAAGATCATTTCCAACTAATTAACATATGCACTACAAAATACATTACTTAACAATATCCTACAAGAGAGTTCATCAAAATTTGTTACATCATTACAATATTTATAACAACACTTCCCTGAGTACATGTGGGAAGAATAAATCTAATTACAATAAGAGATATAACTGATATACAATCCAATACATATACATAAAATACTGTCTTCTCGAACTGGAATAGGAACTGGAATCCGCTACACAAGGAACAACCTCCACGCACACAAACATGCAACAAGGATACCCAATGGAGGAAAAAGCACCGACATCCCAACCATGTGGAACCTTGAGGTCCACCCCCCGTTTTAGGAGATAACACAAGGTCCCACTACAAATAGACAAATAGGACAATCAGGGGTTTTACAAGGACTCCAACACAACACAACATCACTTACAATACTGACTTCACTTACAAAGGCACTCACACAACAAAAGGGAAAAGTACAACTAGAGAATGCTAGACTACAATAGGGAGGAGTGTCATCACATAGCTTGATATGAGTTATCTTGGAAGATCTTCCTAGGTCCCGAACCACATCCTAGGTTGTCTTGGTAGCCTCTATCAATCCCCAGCCCCCATACAAACTCATGCGGAATCAATGTACCTTTCATGAGGACAAGGAAATTGATCTTGCCATTCTAGGCCTTCGCATCTCATCTCAAGCCTAAATGAACACTTGAGCCATGAGTGAGGTATATCATTATCTTGATTAATGTGAAATCTACCAATCCCCCTAATTCATTATTAAGGTTATCACTAGATTAAGAAACTCTCCAATGGGTTATCCTGGATACCACTTTGGGTTCTTGTCCCCATTGAGAGACACTCCCCCTACTTACAACTAGTAAACCCTACACAACAAGCAAGGCATTTACCATCTTGCATACTTATCATAATCACATGAATCACTACATAGTGCAAGGCATTGATCATCTTGCACACAACTCAAAACTTACCAAACCACTTCCAAAGTGAATCGTCATAAAACCATACATACAAAAATACTCCCTCCTAGGCCTTTGGAATTCAACCTTAACAACTTTGCACAAATGATTCCCACTTTTAAACAATTACCAAAATCACCCCAATTTCCAATAATCAAACCCAAGATTCAATACAAGCAATCACTCAAACATAACAACCATGAAATAGACATTATTTTCACATTTCATATTACTCTTTAACTTAGCCACATAATTCACCTAGTTGGGTCATTTACCACAATAACAATTATTCTCAATAACTAATTACATGGTGAATTTACAATTCAACTATTAAATAATTATAAAAGGAATCAACCTTCATTAATTAACAAAAGATAATCTAATTCATCTATTTAAACAAATCCTTTAATTATCTAATTATGAGTAACTAATTTTCCCTACTCATTATCCATTTCACTATCTACATAATCAATTAATTACATTGGAAGAAGTATCCTTTTGCTAAAATCATAATATATTTATGTATTTATATATATATCTGTATATATATACATACATATATATATATAAGTATATACATTATTAACAAAATGCAATTTTCAGTATAATATACCAATTTATGGTGTGGAATATATATATATATATACATACGTACATACATACATATATATATTTATATATATATATATACATATATATATATATATATAAAATTGAATGTCGGTTATATAAAATATTCATTGAAATGATAACACATTAAAAAGTATCGAATACTATGCATATAAAATCGTAGTTTATAGTATGAAATTGCCATACATCGAATTCAAGAAATAGTAGGCCGAACACTAATATATCATACATAATTCACAGGAACTAAATTCGCCATATGCAATATACCATGAAAAAGCAAACCAAACACAGATGTGTTGCTAAGGCAACAAGTCGTTGGGAGAATAGAATGAAGTTTGCTTGCCATTCAAAAGACATATTCACCAAATAAAAATCGCAGTACCCAGAATTGAATATTCAACGTAGGAAATGGATTGCAATGTATAGCATCAAATAAAAAATGCAGACTTAAACCCTAATGTGCTATAAACAACGAGTCTGCCAGGAAAAGAGAGGGGCATCCGACCTGTTGGAAATAACTGGGCTATGCGTTGAGCCTGGTTCATAGGATGACGATAGCAATTAAGTCTTCGCCCTCAAGAACTTTTGTATATATGAAGACATGATAGCAGGGTGCAATTAAAACAAATATTGAAGGGATTTAATAAACTTGCAACAATGCAATCGACATAAGTAGTCGATGAATTAAAAAATGTGATGGATACATAACATGAGTTAAATGTTGATGGGAAAGAAATGAAGGGGAGGGCGTGCAACATGATTCAATGAATAGGCTTTAGAAACTTTCAAGCAAATGCATTTAGCAAGTGAAGATAGATTTTATCTCATTGAATGCAATGGTTGCAAGATATACACAAATTGGATTTATTAAAACATTCAAGAAAGCAATCGACATAAGTAATTAATGTTTTCTTAGGAATGCAACGATTACAGGATATGCATAAAATATATTTGCAATAAGATTATAAATAAAATGATTAAATCGCTAAACAATCAAAACAATAGCACTATCGTAAGAACGAAGACTCACCTGTAAATTAATTTCCCCAAATTGATTTGATACAATGCCTTACTTTGCCTATCCTTCTATGTTCCTCTCTTCCAAGAATCAATGATGGAATGTGATTTTTTTTTTGTTACAAAATTTTTCTTCCCAAAACCTTGAATCAATTTTTCTCCAAGAATCCCAATTTCCCCACAACAACAACAATAAAATAAAATTTTGTAGACATTTACTCCCTTTAGCCAAACAAAATCCAAACTCTCCCAAAAGGAAAAATATTTACAAAAGGAAGCATGTTCATTTTTTCGAAACCAAAAAGCTAATGAAATCTCTCAAAATCCCCCAAAAAAACATTAAGTTTCTTTTTCAACAATTTGTTCAATGTTGTGCATGAATTGCATGAAAAACCTTTCTATTTTTCCATATTATTTTTACTATTTATTAATTGTAACATTCTATTAATTTTTTATTTATTTTAATATCACATTACACATTTATTTTATTATAAACTATGATTATTAATAAATATATTTATACTTATCTATCAAAGTACCTTTTTACTTAGTAACTTATTTTAATGCATCAAATAGCCAAAAACAACATTTATCAAACAATTTTAAATTAAACAACCAAATGCCAAGCAATTACCTGAACCCTAACCCAGGTCGAAAAACAAGACCAACTGACCATAGACAACACTAACACACTAACAAGGTATCAAACTAGATACTCATCCTCTTTGAGGATGATGGCTAGGGTAGGGGACCAAGTCCTATCTCTGATCAACTGTTCCATTGGGTTTAAGGCACACTCAAGCCTACCAATTCAGGTGGAGTTGATGCCTAGTACCTGCAACCTGCAACACATAAAACGATCGTACATAAACATATACATATAGTCAGGCACACCATGAAGGGAATCGTAGCGTCGCAGGGTACTCACAAGTGAGTGATGTGACACTATCCCTTTCACCCAAATATATCAGTAAGAACATCACCAAGTAATCACATCAACTCATAACAATTAGTTACATAACAATCAAATAAGAACAGTCACAAGATAATTGCATAATAATCATGATCAAATAATCACATAGTGCTCATGATAGAATTAGTCCACATAATCAAATAAATCCATATACTAGTCATAACATATGCATAAAATTCAAGTAACATAAGTGTCATCAAAGTATCATCATAGAAATAAGTCCAACATCAAATAATGTATCATAATGTCTCGTCCTAAAGTAGATCAACTATTAGTCTAACAGAGAACAGTAGGAGGGGCACTACAAATTTTATATTATTAGAGTGTTAGTGTTGGGTTATGGAATCTCTTTGTATAATTTTGAAATGTTAGAGTTACAATTGTATCCCAAAAATTGTGTTCATTTGTTCGTTAACCATTAATTTCTTGAATTTTTTTTGGAGTATTACACTTTCAATTCCAGAAGAACTTCAATCTTCAAGAGTTTTTAAAATATATGTTCTTTTCCTCTAAAAATAGAAAAAAATATCTAAAATAAAGCATGTTTTTTTAATAATAATTATCTCATATATTTCAAAACTTTAATTGGAAACCCAAAATAAGATATTATTATTTTACTCTATTAAAATAAACTTTAACATCTCATCAAAACTTGTATCTTATAACACTATTATATAATCAAAATAATCCATAATTGGAATTTAATTAATATATCATGTCAAGCTAATCACTTGATCAACAACCAAGTACACAAGGAAGTAAGCACGATCTATAATCTCGTATAACATAATTATCCAAGTCAATTAACTACCTCTAAATTATGATTAGATGAGACACATATAACATCATAATCAAGTATCTAAAAGAAATCAAAATTATGTATATGTGTATGTGTGTGTGAGATCTATTATCTAAGAGCTAGAAAGGATTTACCTTAGAACATATTTGGGGTGTGTTGGTTGACAGGTTTATCACCTAACTCTATATTCTCACGCCCACTAAGGTGACAAATGTAATCACAGTTGAATCAGTAATCATGTAATTCTCAGACTGATTCTCTGCTTATTTTAAAAGGTGGCAGCTACCTTCGTTTGATATTCAAGGAATAATTTTTAACTACTATTGCTTTTAACCAGAAAGAAAATAAAGGAAGGGGCTTTTAACCAGAAAGATTTAAAGGTATTCATCAACTTTAAATGCTAAAAATGAAAATACTTCACAGCTAGAATGAAATCAAATATCACCATAAAAACCTTATTCATAGATAAACAATACCACAACGATGTAACAATTCAAAATATCTATTATCCCAATCATAGATTAAACGTTGGTAGAACATTCAACATAAGCATAATAGATTCATACACCATAATTCAAAGATTATGAATGCATAAATTCCACCATTGTCTTCTATATCAAAATAACAGAAAGCAATAATTCAAATAACATAGTTTTTTCTCTAATGAGTAAATCAATTTTTTCCCAAAAGATCTGAAGCACATCAGTCAAATCCATACTTAAAGCATAAACAAATTTTCTTTGGTAACGGTTTCTTGAAAGCAACCGCACCGAATGGTTAAAAGAGTTTTAAACTTAAAGAGCCAAATTAAAGAAAGTATCATGAAATACTAAAATTAACTATGCATCATCTTCCGCCACCTCAGTCTCTTTGTCTTCCAAATCTTCGATCGCTTCTTGCTGCAACTATTTTTCTTGTGCTTTCATCTTGGTTTTGTAGTCCCTGTACTTGGTAATAATTGCAAGCAATTCTTTTCTCCCTGGAGTTGTGGTAATCTGCAAGCCAGTTCTTACTTTGGTTAGAGCTACTTTAGAATCGTTTAAAGTGTCAGAACTTCTACTTGCTTCAGTTTTAAAGGAAGTGATATAAATTTGCAATCTACTTGCTTCAGTGTCTTCCAAATTTTCTTTGGTAACGGTTTCTTGAAAGCAATCGCACCGAATGATTAAAAAAATTTTAAACTTAAAGAGCCAAATTAAAGAAAGTATCATGCAATACTAAAATTAACTATGCATCATCTTCCACCACCTCAGTCTCTTCATCTTCCAAATCTTCAATCGCTTCTTGTTGCAACTATTTTTCTTGTGCTTTCATCTTGGTTTTGTAGTCCTTGTACTTGGTAATAATTGCAAGCAATTCTTTTCTCCCTGGAGTTGTGGTAATCTGCAGGCCAGTTCTTACTTTGGTTAGAGCTGCTTTAGACTTGTTTAAAGTGTCAAACCTTCTACTTACTTTAGTTTTAAAGGAAGTGATATAAATTTGCAATCTACTGAGCTTCAAGTAAGATTCTTTAGTCATGGTGATAGGATCGGCCATCTCCTTGTTGGATATTTCTTTAAATTTTAGACAAATTTCCTTTGAATCTAGAATCTTCTCATCAAATTCATCAGTTATCTCAACTTTAAGGTCATGACAATGTCCTTTGATCTCCACCAACATGTCTAGGTACCTTTCAAGTACTATGGAAATCTCCTTTACCAAGGTGTCATAAACACTTAATTTCCATTCCAATGAATTGGGCCATGAAGGGTCTAACTCCTTTGGATCACTTACAATTTTTTCATTGATTAATTTCATTCGGTCCATGGAAATCAACTCTTTGATTTCTTGTGAAAGCACATAGAGACTAGTCTGATCTTTTATAATCTGTTGCAGCTCTACCATCACTCCTTTCTTTTATCAACAACTTGGGTATAGAAAAGCATAGACTTACTAATAAAGAGGATAGTTTCTTCAAGCATTCCATCAATCCATTCGCTGACACTTTTGGAATATCTCAGGTTCTTTCTGATCAATTGTATTGTGGACTCATCAATAACTTATGCCTGAGAACTTGAGGCTCCACTAGATATAGAAGGGGGAACTATAGAAGAAATAAAGTTCTTCAAATCAAGAACCTAGGATTGTAATGCCACTTTTTCTTTCTTTTCTTCCTTTACCTGCTTAATAAAGGCATTGACAAAATAATTAGCATGATACACATCCCCTTCAAGTGTTTGAGGCCCCATGTCGACATGTGTGATTTTGTAGTCAGCTACTATTATCTCATTCTCATTTTGATCTTTTATTGGATCTGCAATCTCCAATACTTGATTACCAGATGTAGGATCAGTCAACATCCTTGACATCTTCTGAGCTTTCTTCATCCTTGAAGAAGTATGGAACAACTTTATGACTGTATCTACTCCAACTATTGTTGTAGGAGTGTATTTCCTCTTTTTCTCTACTATTTTTCTCAACCATACTGGGGAAGCTTCAATCAAAGCAAAATCCTTATTTCCTAGAGAAATTTCTCTAGACTCACCAGGAGTAATGGGTATATTCTCCCTAATGATGTGCCCACTGTGATTGTCTAAGTGGACCCTTGTTCATTTTTCTAAGAAGATTTTGGTTCTTGAGTAGAACCTACAACTTTTTTCCATTTTCCTTCTAGCCAATCCTTAGTTCTTTTCATCACCGGGGCAGCCCATATATTCATATCCAAGACTTCATCCTTAATCTAGTCAATCTTGGGATGAGATTTATCAAGTAGTTTTTCATATTCGGGTTCAATGACCGCCAAATCATCAATTTTACCCTCAAGAATCTCGAAAGGAAGACCAAAATCATGTATCTACTCGAGGGTTAACCTCATGTAATCTCTTTTTTAGGATTTCACTTTCATCAGCACAATCTTCCCAAAAGTCCTCAATAGAAGGTCGACGTTGATATGAACTTCCTCCATATAAATTATGTTTCATGAAACCCTTGCTATCGAAATTAGCCCTCATGAATAAATGCGACAGGTTATACTCTTGAGAAGTCCTTCAACACATTTTGCCATCTAATTAGTTTCGCATATGAAAGAAGGGGTTTTCAATGGGAAAGGATACCCCTTCTTCCCCATATTTATGTATTTTACATTCACAACACCATTTTTCTACATACCTCCAAGAACACCAGCAAATCTTCAGGATATCTAGGCAATTTTAATGGTGCTTTCTCAAAACCTCCTATCCTCAAGTAAGAAAATCTATCAAATTGAATACAAAAGCTTCCAAATTTTGATACAAGAGACATTGACTCAGAAGAAAAATGTATTTCAGGATTTCCATCCAATTTTCTCATAGCTTCCATTAAAAATGCATCATTGAGAAGGGAAAAATCTCCCATCCCAACTTGCTTAATAAACTGTGGATAACACTTATATATAGGCATGCCAGAAGTTGGAGGTACCTGTGGCTTTAATCCTGGCCAAAATGACCTTTGACTGGCTATAATATATATTAATCAAGAACACAAATGGAAGGTAGCAGTTTTCTAAAAATTGATTAATTACTCATTCAAATGGAAGCAAATTATTTTCACCCAATCAATGAACCCATTTTCATCACAGATAACCAAAATGAACTGACACATCCAATCTTCAAAGGACTCTATTTGTGCATTCCCAACAATGCGATGCGACAAAGCAATGGCGTCTGCAATTTCCTCTTTGAAATACATTCTTTTAAGTGTGACAGGAAGCTTTGACTTACCTCTTTTCTCTAATTTCAACCACCATTTGGCCATAGAATTCTTGCACCAGTTCTCATTGGCTTTGAAAAATTCACTAGCCGCTACAACAGACATGTCCTTCACGGGAGCCCTCTCAGGAATCCTTAGCGCGTGAGAAACAACTCTAGGAGAAATCTTAGCAACAACAGTCTCATCCATGGATTTGATCTCTTGTGTTTCTATAATGTATCTTCCCATGCATGTGCCTATTAGGTCCACGCTCAGAACAACTTTTGGAAAACCCTCAGCGTGAGCTAATCTGCTTTCTAACAATTTTGTGTCAATAGTAGCTCTTTTTTCACTTTCCAAATGCACCCAGAATTCCTCCAGCTTAAAGGATCCCAACTCTGTGTCCCTTACATCGAGCCAATGATTTTCAATTCCATCATGCATGAGCTCATAGTACACAAAGGAACACTCGTACACTTGAAGAAATAATTGCAGATGGCAGAGGTGCTATTACAAGCGAAACCAAATAAATTTTCACCACCTGAAGTTAGATAAAATGACAGGATGTGTGTTTTGTGTTGAATTAATATGGCGCTATATTTTAATCCTTGGTAAAGGAAACTCTAAGATTTGTGTGCTTTACAAAAATCCTTGATAATACATCTCCAAGTTGTACCGTATGCCTCATTAAATGCATAGGTGTCGCCTCGAAACACATGGGTTAACATATTACCTTGTCGAGGAAAATTGAAACTTTAGAACTCAAAGTCGGGAATTACGAAGTGATGAAAACCTCTGACTCCCCAACTACACAATGGACTGACATACTTGAAACCACAAAAGATAAAGGAGAAGTCTGACCATCGGAAGTCAGGAAAAACACGAACCTGCCAACAAGGTTAAGGACACCGAGCACCAATAACTTAGGTTTCAAAACTTATAAAATGCGTGACAAGAAGTTAGAAACTTAAAGGAACCCGTGACAGACTAAAATGAAGGCATGGACTTTAGACTTGGGTGGAAAATAAAAGATTAAAGACCAAGGAAGACAAAAATTAAAGGAACATGATACATAGTATACCTACAAGTAACATTGGCTCTGAATGGGGACCAGGACTGACAGGATGCAGAGAATCCAGAAACATGGCATAAAGCCTTATTCATTGGGAAACGGAGTCAAAACTAGACAAGCTAAAAACCAAAAAAAACAAACAAAAACTATGTACAAGGACAGACCAAATAGAACAATTAATCAAGAAGTTTCAAATCTTTCCCATTGTAGGCAAGAGGTAGAACAATACCATCAGGATAAGCCAATCGATAAGCATGATCACCAACAAGTTGTTTGATCAAGAAAGGTCTTTTCTAGATAGAATCAAACTTTTTATGTGCTCCTTTTGCCTCCCTTCTCCTATCCCAGAGAATAATTGAATCACCAACTGCAAAGTCTCTTTGTCTAGCCCTTTTATCAAAAACCTTTTTCACCATCTGCTGATGTTTGGTAATCCTATCCACCACAACTTCTCTTTCTTCTTCTGGTTTATTCAAATACATAATCTGCTTTTCCAAGGTAGTTTGAAATTGCTCGTCTTTTATAGCCTTCTGTAAATTGAGTGTTGAAATCTCCAATGGTGTAGGCAGGGTGCTATCAATTCCATATACTAATTGAAAGGGGTACATTTTGATAGCTCTTTTATAGGTAACCCTGTCAGCCCACAGAGCATCATATAACTTTTTATTCCATCCTCTTTGATTTTCATCAACCAACTTATTGATGATGGAGATTAAATTCTTATTACTTAGTACTCGATTCAGCTTGCCCATTTCCTTGAGGATAATAATCAGATGAATGAGCAAGAATAATGCCATAATCGTAGCAGAAAAGAGTAATTTCAACAGAGGAAAAAGAACTAGCATTGTCAGAGACAATTTTCTTGGGCACTCCAAACCTTACCAAAATATTCTCCTTCAGAAAATTACACACAACCTCAGTGGTGGTATGCTTCACTGGAATAGCTTCCATCCATTTGGTGAAATAGTCTGTAGCAATCAATATGTGTGTGTCTTTCACTAGAACTCAGATTGATTGGCCCAATGAAATCCATACCCCATTGTTGAAAGGGCTCATCAATTACTATTGGTTTCAAGGGTAAAGCAGCAAGCTGTGGTATGCCAATGAATTTTAAACACTTCTCACATTTCGATACCCATTCATAATCATCTATGAACATTCCTGGCCAATAAAACCTATGATGTAGAATTTTGAAAGTTGTCATAGAAGCGAAAAAATGTCCACCACATGCTTCATTGTGAAAGACTTCTAATAACTTATTTTGTTGTTCCTTATCAACACACCTTAAGAAAGTCCCATCCACACTTTTTTTATACAAATTCCCTTCCCAAAGAACATACTTGTTTGCTTTAAGCTTTAAATTTATCTTTTCTTTTGATGACAAATGTGATGGGAAATCACCATAGGTCAGGAAATAAGAAACATTATAAAACCAATTGTTAGTTGTGCTTGTGAATAGTACTAATGGTAAATCTTCTTCTTCAACCATTTTACTTTCAACAATCATTTTGGCCAGACCCTTTCCCCTTACTAGATTAGTGGGTTTAATATCCAGATCATATTCTTGGATTTGGGCTATCCAAGATCCTCTTTTATTGCATCCAATTTCTTGTTGAGTAAGAATACTTTTCACAACAGTTTCAGGAACAAAAACAGTAGTATGAGAATGAAGAATATAAAACCTGAAACTATTAAGTGCCTTCACAATAACATATGCATGTTTCTCAAGCGGTGAATATTTAAGCTTATAATTATTTAGAGGAGTGCTCATAAAAGAGATAGGGGCTTCAATACCTTGTTCATTCTTCTGTAGTAGGATGGCTAACAAGGTGTGCTCAAAGGCATAACTATATATAATGAAATCTTTAGTAAAATAAGGATGAACTAAGGTAGGAGCATTTGCAATTGCAATTTTAATATCTGCAAAGGATTTTTTCCCTCATTGCTCCATTTAAACACTGGGTGATCCTTCATCATATCAGAAATGGGCTTAGTCAGCTCAACAAAATCAAGAACAAACCTCCTTAGAAAGTTTACTTGACAAAAGAAAGACCTGGTACCATCTTTGTTGGAAGGTAATCCTATATGCATGATTTCCTTCACTCTTTTTGGATCTATTTTGATTCCATCCTTTGAGAAAATGTGACCTAAGAGTTTTCCTTCAATTACCATGAAAATAGACTTCTTAGGGTTTAAACAGATACCTGGGTAAGTGCACCAAGATGGTTCCCAAAAAGGGGGCTTAAGTGGCCACTTTTTTTTTTTCTGAAATCAGGAAATGCTGACCTTGGACATGAAATTGAGGATAGTTACACTCAAAATTTTGAGATGGAACAAAAACAAGGATTGAAGTGCTCCGAGTCTACTTTCTAAACTACTAATTTATTTTGAAAATGGTTGAGATTAAGGGGTTCAAAAGAGGGTTGTACACAAATTGGTGTTGTAAACATAACATAGCAACTCTTGTACGACCTGAGCACGGTGAACTTTTTGTAGTATTTTTAAAATCGCTACGGTCAAAAGTTAGCTAACAGCATCTAGTTGATGCACAATTTTTTTGATAATTTTTTAATGAACATTTGATTTTTTACTAATTTTCTAAGTGGGCACTTCCTGAAAAGCAGAATTTTGGCCATGCTCCCACTGCAAATTTTTGAAAATAATTGATTTTCTTTTTCTTTTCTTTTTTAAAATTTGTACAATGGAGTCTAGTTTCTAAAAATGTAATGTATTTGAAATTTTGATGAATGGTTAATTTATAACAAAAAAAACACCAAACACTACTTTTTAGCAAAAAATAGACATACAAACAAAAGAAATTATGGATGAAAGGCTTAACATTGTCAAAAAGTGAAAAAAGTTACATCGTTGGATAGCTAAGAGAGAACTTAAAATTACCCATGTGTTCGATTTTGTCGATTTTGGCGAGCACATTTTTTAAAAAAAAATTGAAAAGTGGCCACAAAATTGGTACCCAACTTCATGCACCCGCCCACCTTCTTCTTTGTAGTGCTGCAACACTACTTCCAAATCATGTAAATGATTGGCTCTCTTTTTAGAAAAAACTGTTAGGTCATCCAAATAAATCACTATAATCTTATTCTTGAGATCACCAAAAGATAAGTCCATGGCCCTTTGAAAAGTGGCCGCTGCATTAATAAGGTCGAATGGAATTCTATTGCAGGAAAAAACACCAATGGGCGTGGTGAATGTCGTTTTATGCTGGTCTTCTAGAGCTACTTCAACCTAATTATAATCTGAGAAGCCATCGAGCATGGAAATCATTTTAGAGCCAACAATATTTTGCATAATATGATCCATCACAGGCAGTGGGTAATTATTTTTCAGAGATGCCTGATTTAAGTTTCTGAAGTCAACACATATCCTTATTTCCCCGTTCTTCTTCCTCACAAGAATTGTATTAGCTACCCAAGTGGAATGATGGATGTGATCAATAATCCTAGCCTTGAGCAGTTTATCAATTTCATTGAAAATAGCTTCTACAACCTTGGGATTATAAGTTCATTGTTTCTACCTGTAAGGTGTAGCACTAGGTTTCAATGGAATTTTATGCTGAAATTCTCCATTTCTAAACTTGTTTAAATCTATATAACACCATGCAAAAACATCCCTGTAACGTGTCAATAGAGAGAGATCAGTCTCTCCCTCTCTTCATGGGAATAACACTTCCCAATACAAACGATCTTAGGATCATCTTCTGTACCAATATTCACCTTATCATATTCAGCAGATGTTTCAACAGAGACCTTTTCCTTTTGTTTCAAATATTGATCATGCTTGTTGAATAAATGTTCAAGAGAAACTAGACCCTTTGGAATCTTATTACCTTTCAATTGGATAACCTATGTTTCCTTTCCATTAGGGGCAACAATGTCACCTTCTAAAAAATCATTGTTTTTATCATCGCTGCCTTCAAAATAAATATGAGCAAAGGCTTCAACTTTCTCTAAAAACTCAATAATCTATTGATCATTATTGAATACTTGCCAATGGTTTACATTATCAGGAACACTAGGTCTGTACATAATTTCAATTCTATAAGACTCATCTTTAAAATCTGGATGCAGTAAGAGCAATGATGTTGAGACTACCAGGGAATCAGCCCTAGCATTCCATTTCCTGAGCACAAACTCTATGGAAAAAGCATCAAAATATTCTATACAATCCCAAACTCTGTTCCTATAATGCTTAAGCCAGCCATTTTTCATAGTGTACATCTTTCTCACCTGTTTACCACTAATTCTGTGTCTCCTACAACCTTTAATTGTTTGATACCCTTTTCTTTAGCTACACTTAGACCAAGCAATAGAGCTTCATACTCAACCGTATTATTGGTATTAGCAAATTCCAGTTTGAAAGGAAAGTGGAATTTATAGCCATCAAGTGAAATCAAAACTACTCCAACACTTGACCCAACACTAGCACAACTTCCATCAAGTTCAAGTGTCCACAATTCATCTACCAAATCAGGGCTAATAGGATTTGAATTTTCTCCTTGATCAGAAGTGCACATATAGGTTCCTGGTCCATTTTCAACAAACCAAATATCTACTCTTGGATCGCCAGACTTTAAGACAGTGAACTTGGCCTTAGGTTCAAGATTCAGACGTATTTTCTTTCCATCCAAAGGTATTAAGGCATGACACCAATCCATCTGAATTTCTCCACCCAAATCTTTACAAAAACTCCTACTCAAGAGCATACCATAACTTGCAAGAATGTCAACAACCAATATAGTCAATTTCAACCTCTTTTTAGGAAAATCGCTAGGGCTACTTGGGCATCTTTGATTTGACCAATAATAGGAACAGGGGATCCATCCATGGAATAACATTTTCCTTGGGAAGAGGTATAAGATAAACCCAAGGATTTGGCTATTTGGGCAGGAATCACATTTTTGAAAGCTCCAGAGTCAATAATACAATTACTCAGTCTAAAACCAACGATGTATAATGATATATAGAAAAAATTTGGTTTCATGAATGGGTTCTATGAGCTTGAAGGTTTGTCTACGGTATTAAAGCAAATCTGATTCCCAAGATTGGCTTCATTATTATCAAAAATTTGGGCATTACATTGGGACGGTGAAGGCTCTTGTTTAACATATCTCACCAGCCTATCTAGTTCTGAGGGATTGAGTTTCAAGTATTCAGCTTGTGAAATTTGAATTTTGGTATTCTTGTAGGACTCAACTATATCAAATGAACCAAAAGGAAGCATGAAAAAAGATGAAGAAGATGGTACCTCAATTTGTGCATTGTTGCGAGCATTTTTCCCTTACTTCTTCTGCCTTGTTAAAATGTACTTCAGGGCTGAAGATGAGCCAACCTAATCAACTTTGGCATGTTGTGCTCTAGTGAAAACGACACAATTAGGATCGTCAACTCTGACATATACATCCTCTCTTGCTTTGGCCTCTGATATGAACTCAAAGAAGTTCATGCCAACATCATGGGACGAATTAGGTTCCTCCACATATGGTTCGATAGTATGTTCATTCGTTGAAATCATTTGCATGAATCTAATCATCTCAGGACAAGTAACTCCATCATGATCTGAAGTCAAATGAAAATCACAATGATTCCCTTTACTAGAAGAAGAAGGACCTTCAAGTGCCAGCCTTTGGTTTGGAGCAGGCAATGAAAGTGTTTTGTTGGGAGCTTCTTGGTAATTCTTGGAAACATCTTGATAAGGTGTCTATGTGGAACCCTTTGGCATTTTCCTCTTAAGAGTGATTATGTCATTAGCCAATCTTTGAATGACTGGATTAGTAGAATTTACTGGTGAAGGCTTGCCAATTTGTAGTTATTTCTTCCATTTTCTAGAGATAACCAGATCATCTTCTATGGATACAGTTCTATCTTGTGCGGAAGCTAAATCAGCTGCACCTTCCCTTTTAATAATGAAACTTACATCTGGTGGAAGAGTGTTAATGAACATTGCTTTCAACAATTTAGCACCAGGCCTCATGTTTGCAGTAATTCTATTATACAACTTATTAAACTTTTCCAGAAAATCCCTCATTGACTCATGAATCTCCTTTTTCATTGAACCCAATTGAGCAACTAGGACTTGGTCGTCTTCTGCAGACTTAAATATGTTCTCAAATCTTGTTCTTAGGGTAGCCCAATTGTTAATAGAGCCATTGGGAAGAGAATAAAACCAATCAGCAACAACATCCATCAAAGATTAGGAAAAGAGCCTCATAGCCACATCCTCATGTTGTATTGCAATAATGAAAGAAGCAACAAAGAAAGCTTTCATATGCTCATTAGGAGAAACTTTTCCATCTCCACTGAATTTGGGTATGATCTTTCCTGAACCTTTGGGTAAGTCATGGAGTTGTGCACCGACTCCAGAAGTTAGAGGACCTATGACGACCCCCCATGGGACCGATTGGGGTTGTGCCATTACTAGAGGAAAATTTACTTGTGTAGGAAGAGTAGTACCACACAAAAGAAGAGCTTGGCAATATATTTTTTAAATCTCAATTACACTAGGTTTAGGAGGAGGAGGAGAAGATGTTCTACTAATAGACTTAACTTTTCGGGTGGGTGGAAAGTATGAAAAATGAACGATTTCTAAGAACTCAAAATATTTATCCACAAGCCCTTTTTTCTTATCACTCCTAGTATACCTTTTAGAAGCCAAGTTTTGATAGGACAATGATAGGACAATGGAGTCACCAACTTTTGTTTATTGATGGTTTCGTGGGGGATTTTGCCTATTGTTTACCTAATTTCTAGGAGCCTATGCAGGAGGAGCTCTTACTCTTCTATCTAGAGGCAGAATGTTTTCTATGAACACAATCTCTTGAGCATTCTCAAAGCGCATTGCATTTTCTCTAATAATATCTCCAAGTTCCTCTTCTTCTAATACTTCATTAACTCTGTGATATTGGTAGTTAGTTCTTCTTTGTTTCCAAGCAAATAGCCTAAGACCAATAATTATATCTTCTTGATCACCTACTAACCAATCTATGTTAGGCTGAAGAACAGGAGCATTATGCCTCTAACGAACCATTAGTACTATCCATAGAGTAACTCATCATACAACAATTATTTTTCTACGTTATTCCCTACTAAAGTCGCCAAAAATCTATTGGGTGACAGGTTTATCACCTAACTCTATATTTTCACGCCCACTAAGGTGACAAATGTAACCAAAGTTGAATCAGTAATCATGTAATTCTCAAACCGATTCTCTGCTTATTTTAAAAGGTGGTAGCTACCTTCGTTTGATATTCAAGGAATAATTTTTAACTACTGTTGCTTTTAACCAAAAAACAAATAAAGGAAGGGGCTTTTAACCAAAATGCTTTAAAAGTATTCATCAACTTTAAATGCTAAAACTGAAAATACTTCACAACTAGAATGAAATCAAATATCACCACAGAACCCTCATTCATAGATAAACGATACTACAATGATGTAACAATTTAAAATATCTATTATTCCAATCATAGATTAAACATTGGAAGAACATTCAACATAAGCAGAACAGATTCATACACCATAATTCAAAGATTACAAATGCATAAATTCCACCATTGTCTTCTATATCAAAATAACAGAAAGCAATAATTCAGATAATAGAGTTTGTACTCTAATGAGTAAATCAAAATTTTCCCAAAAGATCTGAATAACATCAGCCGAATCCATACTTAAAGCATAAACAAATTGTCTTTGGTAACGGTTTCTTGAAATTAACTGCACCGAAGGATTAAAAGAGTTTTAAAATTAAAGAGCCAAATTAAAGAAAGTATCATGGAATACTAAAATTAACTATGCATCATCTTCCGCCACCTTAGTCTCTTCGTCTTCCAAATCTTCGACCACTTCTTGCTGCAACTATTTTTCTTGCGCTTTCATCTTGGTTTTGTAGTCCTTGCAATATTTGCAAGTAATTCTTTGCTCCATGGAGTTGTGGTAATTTGTATGCCGATTCTTACTTTGGTTAGAGATGCTTCAGAGTCATTTAAAGTGTTAGACCTTCTACTTGATTCAGTTTTAAAGGAAGTGAGATAAATTTGCAATCTATTGAGCTTCAAGTAAGATTCTTTAGTCATGGTGATAGGATCAACCATCTCCTTGTTAACTATTTCTTTAAATTTTAGAAAAAATTCCTTTTAATCTAGAATCTTCTCATCAAATTCATTAGTTATCTCGACTTTGAGGTCATGAAAATTTCCTTTGATCTCCACCAGCATATCTAGGTACCTTTCGGGTACTACAGAAATCTCCTTTACTAGGGTGTCATAAAAACTTAATTTTCATTCCAATGAATTGGGCCATGAAGGGTCTAACTCCTTCGGATCACTTACAATTTTTTCATTGATTAATTTCATTCGGTCCATGGAAATCAACTCTTTGATTTCTTGTGAAAGCACATAGAGATTAGTATGATCTTTTCTAATCTGTCGCAACTCTGCCATCAACTCCTTTCTTTTATCGACAACTTGGGTATAGAAAAGCACAAACTTACTGATAAAGAGGAAAATTTCTTCAAACATTTCATTAATCCATTCGTTGACACTTTTGGAATAGCTTAGGTTCTTTCTGATCAATTGCATTGTGAACACATCAATAACTTTTGCTTGAGAACTTGAGGCTCCATGTAATGTCCCCATTTTGGCCATACACTCTTCTTTTGGATTTAGCCTATTTTTGGAAATCCGTAGGCTAAGCTGAAGTATAAAACTAGGGTTTCCTCTTTCAGATATTGCTCAGTTAGCGTTCAAAGGACGTTGTGCAGACTTACTATTTATAGCAGTTTGCTATTTTTAGCAAGTCTATCTTTTGGCAGTATCTATCTAGCAGCAATTCAATCCTTTGCAGTTCAGTGTTCAGTTTGGCTTTCTGATGGTTTTGAAGTTAACTTACTATTTTTGGCATTTACTATTTTTAGTAAGTTCATTTTTGGCAGAAGCATCATCATCAACTTGGTTCAGTTTGGCATTTGTCAGTTTGCTATTTTTAGCAATTCATCAGTTGCAGCTTGGGCATTGTATTTGGTTATCTCCTTGGTGAGTTTCAGACTTAGTCAATTTTCATGTCTTGAAGTTGTACCCCACGCCTAGGCTTGATGACTTCAAGTTGTTTTAAAGAAGGGGACATAAAGGGGTCAAGTGAGCATTTAATTATTTAATAAATGCTTTATTGTTGCAATATGAAATGGATGCCTAAAAGGGAAGTTGAATGATATTTTATTATTTCAAAAAGTAAAAGGCAAAAAGGTGGCGTCCCTTTTGGAAGTTGAAGTGATTCAACTTCTTGGAATTTGAAGAGTTCTTGTTGCTTCATTTGCCAACTAAAGCTTATATATTGCTGTTGTTTGAAGAGCTGATTAACGAATGTTTATGCTAATGTTATGTTGTCAAAATGACAACTTGTTTAATACTTCGAGGGATGCTTACCTCCTAGTTCCAATCCAATTTCGTGTTTGAAAGACAACACCTAGTTGGTCTTTTTGCTGCTTCTCAATCAGACTAGCAGATTGTGCTTCAAAGTTGGTGAATTTTGGTGAGAATTTCAGTTTTAATGTTGCTGGTGTATACACAGCTGAAGGTGTTTTTCATTTACAGCTTTTGATGTGAATTTATTTTGGTTATGGGTATTTGATCCTTGCAATTCTATGCTAATGGCGATCATATTTGGAGAATTTCAGAATTTAATTCCAAGTATTTGATTTTTAGCAAGAGAAATCGCCCCTCTTGAGGGCCGTACCATCTTGAGAGTGCTTTGGGATTCGTGCAAAATAATATCTTGAGTTTTGATGCAGTTTTGTGGTTTGAGTTTGGGCGCCTATCCTCCAAAGAGACTTTGCATTTCGTTTCATTCAATTCAGAGGTATATTGAAGGAGTTGTGATCATTTTTATGAGTTTGCTGTTTGCTGATAGACATTTCCAGATTGCAGATTTTTATATCAGACTTGTTAGTTTTTGATATAATGCTGGTTTGAGCTTCAATTCTTCATCTTATATCATTGTAAATGTTAGAGGAAGTGATACTCTAACTGTTTAATGTTCTTGGAAGATTATCTATTCTATTTGCAGCTGTTCTTATTCTTTGTAAAGCTAGTTAGTAGTACTAACAACTCTTCCTTTACTTGCTGCAATTTTATATCTGTTTTACACTCCCACAATTGAGTGGTTGAGTTTTAGAATAAACTTATATCTTGTTTGTAATTTCCCCCCACGTTATAAGTGGTTGTGTGGACAGTATTCCCCCCACGTTAATAAGTGGAAGAGTGGATTTAAAGGCTGGCTTGCCGCCTAATAATTGTTGTAAACTCACCCACTGAATAAGTGGAGTATTCCCACCGCTTGTGGATGCCTGCACCAGCAGATGAATTGTACTTTCAGCTCTGTTTATGCCTAACGATCCTCTGACCATATGCTATCACCTCGCCCACATTGGGATCTTGGTGAACATTCTTGGTTAGAGTTATCTTCTTTGTTGGTTTACATTTTGGAGCTAACGCTAATTAGTGTTTGGTTGCTGATTTGAATGTTAATTTTGGAAAAAAAATTAGTGGGGAATATTTCAGTGGTATCAGAGCCAAGATCTTGCCATCCTGTGAAAAAAGACAAAGTCAGTTGACAGATGAGTTACAGAGAAAACAAATTTTTCACCTGAGTTCAGTTTAGCTTTCTGAAGTTCTGAAGATGTTGCATTTTCTGAGGTCCAGGAATCGTGAGAAGTCAGATTTGATTGTGGCTTCTGAAGAATGTCAGTTCAAGAGGCAGTGTGAACATGAGGCTTCCATACTCCGTAAAGAATATCAGAACATGACATATGAGTTTAAGAACGATGTTTCATTTGACACCTTTTTGAATTGTGCGGTGATTCATAACCCTGGAAAGTTGTCTATGGTCAACTACATCAAGAAAATGATTAAAGAGGAAGCAGAACATGTCATGGTTGTAGGTGCAAGGAAGGAAGAAGAAGTGCCTGTTTGTGGATTGCAGCCCACAAATGAACAAGTTGAAGAGAAAAATCAGTCAACTAGTATTGAAGAAGACACAAGCAAGGTGCACATGTCACCTCAAAATGATTGTGAGCTTGATGAAGATACCTTGGCAAATGAGGAGATTAAGTTAGAGTCCCAAAATACATCCCTAGACTTGCATGGGATGGGAAATAATGAAGATTATTATGGTAAGAAGATCATTACAGCAGTCTTGAGTCCTAATAAGGATTCAACCAATGAAGATCTCGAGACAAATGGCTTCTCAAAAGATGTGGTGGAACAGTTGTGTGGGATAAGTACATTGAAGAAGAGCAAGATGAAGCAAATACTAATGGTGTCTTTGAACCAGCTTATGACCATTACGAAAGTGATGTTGTTGATGGTGATTCCGATGTGTTTTTATCTCCTCTTGTTGAAGATTTAGTGAAGGATAATTCTCTACTTTATGTTGAGCCAATTCCATATGAAGAATTAATGACAAGTGTCCAAGAAGACTTCTTTGGTATGTATGTGGGCACTAATGATAAAATCAGCAACACATCTACTCAAGATAATTTCATTGAAGAAAAGAATGACAAAATATTCAAAGCAACCAGCTTTGATGATTCTTTAATCCGATATAATGCTAGTGACTTGGGTGGTAGTGGGTTTGATTATCAAACTACATCTGTGGAGAAAGTTATAGATGAAGATTTCAGTTCAAGTGGGTTGAGGAGTGACTCATTCAAAGAGTCAATAGTTCAAGAGGAGCATGATGATCTCTTTCCTATTGATCATTGCAATCAAACCTTTCACATTTGGGATCCGGGCGCGATGTCACCAAGGTATGATAAAGAACCGGAGTGGGATAAATTCCCCTTTGATCCTGATGAAGTTCAAAAATCAGTTTGCAATGCAAGTAATGAAGTGATCTTTGGAGGAGAAGTTGCAGCAATGGCTAATGAGAACGTGATTTCTTATGTTGAAGAGAAGAATGTTTTAAAATCAGCAAATGGTTTGGATGCCTTTCAGAATTACGCACAAGAAGAGTATGAGAACTTGAAAGGTCAAGATAGAGGTACTAATTTGTTTGAAGAAGTTGTTGACAAGCCTTCAATTCAGGAGTTATGCAGTGATAAGATTAGAAAGGAGGCTGATTTTGAGAATCAAATCAAAGAAAATAAATCAGAAAAGTTGATGTTTGATGAGCAAAGCTTCTTTGCTGATTATGATCATGGGCCTAAAGAGCTGCAAGTTTTGAAGGATAACTTAATGGTTTCAGAAGAGAAAATTGTTAAAGCATTATCAAGATTTGATAGCACACACAATTTTGTTGAAGAACTCTACTGGAAGTTTCAGTTTGAAGAGAGACAGAATGGAGTTAAAGGAGTCACTCTTTCCAAGTTGCAAACTATCAAAGAAGCATTGGAATCATTAAAGATAGATTATTTGCATTTGCTCTCAGATAGAGATAATGCTATTAAGTTTGCAGAAGAGACCTATGATGCCTACCAAGAGAAGGAGAAAGAGGTTGATCGTCTTTACCTTGATCTTACCTTAGCTCATCACTCTTTTTGCAAAACAGAAAATCAATCATCTATGGCAGCCACACTTATGGAACAAGAAGCTAATACAAGGCTAATGGAGATCAAGCAAATAGTTGAAGGAATAAATGAACTCCATAATGTTGAAACAATGCAAAATGCCAAAGAGATTCAATATGTTGATAGTGATTGTAAGGTAAATCAAGAGTGTGAACTCTTGAGTTGGGAAGAGAATTTGCCTCAAGAAGGGATAGCTTGCAGCCATGAGCTAGATGTGATGACTGGTAATGTGTGTGATATTCATCACGCTACATTCTATGGATCAGCAACTAATGATGGGCATCTTCAAGTTGAAGAAGATGTGCATGAATTTTTTGAAGACACCAACGAAAGGGATGAAGGAAATATTGTTTCTATGATTGTGTACAACAATCCACCATCTTCACATGATTTGTTAAATTATGAGTTGATTGACAATTTCTATGTGGATGGCATTGGTAAGAAGTTTTATGTTTTTGACATGCATAATTTTATAGTCAAGCATAAGATAATGTTGGTGGATCCATTCTATATGTCAAGCAACACTCTCTTGGGATGGATAGTAAATGAGCATTTAATGGTGTTCAAACTTGAACTGGCTGGTTTTCACTCAGCATTAACCAATGGAAGAGTACCACCTATCTTAAAATGGTTGATGAGGTCAGGTCTTGGAGAGATGCATCAAATTGTGGGAGAACTTTCAGACTTGCCCCTTTGGTTTCTAGATTGTGCATTGTTGATGAGTGATTATTCTAAAATGCTGGTCATGAAAGGTTCAAACTTTGCATTGATGGTTGCAGCTGATTACATGGGTTTGTGTGCTCGAGACTTTCACTATGGCTCTTGGAGATATGTTGGGAATTCTTCCCAATGTGTTGGAGATTATTTGCAGTTGGGAATTCATGCTTGGAATTCTCAACATGGCTTGATGGAGATTGTTGCAAGTAGAAAAAAGGATCTTTGGAGAGATAAGGATTCAATTCTCAGAATCTTTGATGCTGCCCCCATCTTTACCAATCATTTGATGATTCCTTTGGTTCATCTATTGGTGGATTGGAAAGATACTTCGAACAAAAGATGGCTTAATGATGGGTTGGAGTCTCTTGAGGGGATGTTTCCAGCCTTGGGCAGGAACAGTTGTGATATTATGGACGCTGATTTCCAGTGTCAGAATAGTTGTTCTACTCTTTGTATGCTGATTTTCCTAAAATCAGACTTTAATTGGTTTACTTCAGATGTCATGGGCAGCTGGTATACTTATTTTTTCTCTTCACAATCTCTTATCAATGATGGTTTTTGGTCCCAAAGGTGGGAAATGATGTTTCATAGTGATTTGGATCAGTTTTGGATGGTGTTCAAATTATTTTTCAGTGATCATCTTTGTTCAATCTCTAGCACTAGTGTTAGGGGCAGCGAACCTTTGCTTGATTTGGTTCAATTTTTTGAGACTATGGGGGAGAGATTGGTGGAAATTTTTAGAAATTTTCTTGAATATGTCAGCATTATTCAAAGGGGGTATTATACATCCTTGTGGAGTTTTGAGGATGCAGCTGCTATGACTTTGCAAAGAGTTGTTTTTTCCTTTGCAATTAGCTATGATGGACACACACTTGCTGTTGTGACTCGGTTTGTTACTTTGAGGAGTTATGTTGATGAGAATATTTTTGAGTTGCTTAAATTATTCTTCATTGTTCTCAGAATGGTGATTGACATTGACATTACAGATGGTAATTCCTCAGAGTTTATTGATCATGAGACGCTGCTAGATTTTGATTCAATTCCTTCCATGTTGTTCGACTTGAATTTCAGGCATGTTATCACTTTGAGGTTGCAGGGATGGTTAGTGCAGTTATGGTGCAATGATTTCATTTGTATGATCAGAGTAGAGCAGCATCAGCATGGTGGGGTTTTTCAGAGATGGACATGGGACCCCGGGATCCTATATGTTTGGTGGGATCAATTTGGAGTGTTGTGGCATTGCTTGAGGACAAGCAATTTTGGGAAGGGCGGACTGTAATGTCCCCATTTTGGCCATACACTCTTCTTTTGGATTTAGCCTATTTTCGGAAATCCGTAGGCTAAGCTGAAGTATAAAACTAGGGTTTCCTCTTTCAGATACTGCTCAGTTGGCGTTCAGAGGATGTTGTGCAGACTTACTATTTATAGCAGTTTGTTATTTTTAGCAAGTCTATCTTTTGGCAGTATCTATCTAGCAACAATTCAATCTTTGCAGTTCAGTGTTCAGTTTGGCTTTCTGATGGTTTTGAAGTTAACTTACTATTTTTGGCATTTACTATTTTTAGTAAGTTCATTTTTGGCAGAAGCATCATCATCAACTTGGTTCAGTTTGGCATTTGTCAGTTTGCTATTTTTAGCAATTCATCAGTTGCAGCTTGGGCATTGTATTTGGTTATCTCCTTGGACTGAGTTTCAAACTTAGTCAATTTTCATGTCTTGAAGTTGTACCCCACGCCTAGGCTTGATGACTTCAAGTTGTTTTAAAGAAGGGGACATAAAGGGGTCAAGTGAGCATTTAATTATTTAATAAATGCTTTATTGTTGCAATATGAAATGGATGCCTAAAAGGGAAGTTGAATGATATTTTATTATTTCAAAAAGTAAAAGGCAAAAAGGTGGCGTCCCTTTTGGAAGTTGAAGTGATTCAACTTCTTGGAATTTGAAGAGTTCTTGTTGCTTCATTTGCCAACTAAAGCTTATATATTGCTGCTGTTTGAAGAGCTGATTATCGAATGTTTATGCTAATGTTATGCTGTCGGAATGACAACTTGTTTTTTACTTCGAGGGATGCTTACCTCCTAGTTCCAATCCAATTTCGTGTTTGAAAGATAACACCTAGTTGGTATTATTGCTGCTTCTCAATCAGACTAGCAGATTGTGCTTCAAAATTGGTGAATTTTGGTGAGAACTTCAGTTTTTATGTTGCTGGTGTATACACAGCTGAAGGTGGTTTTCATTTACAGCTTTTGGTATGAATTTATTTTGGTTATGGGTATTTGATCATTGCATTTCTATGATAATGGCGACCATATTTGGAGGTTTTCAGATTTTAATTCCAAGTTTCTGATTTTTCCAAGAGAAATCGCCCCTCTACAGGGCCGTACCATCTCATGAGTGCTTTGGGATTCGTGCAAGAATAATATCTTGAGTTTTGATGCAGTTTTGTAGTTTGAGTTTGGGCGCCATCCTCCTAGAAGGTCTTTGCAAAACATTCCAGCTTATTCGGAGGTATTTAGAAGGAGTTGTGAACATTTTTATGAGTTTGCTGTTTGCTGATAGACATTTCCAGATTGCAGATTTTTATATCAGACTTGTTAGTTTTTGATATAATGCTGGTTTGAGCTTCATTTTTATATCATTATTGTATTGTAAGAGTTAGAGGAAGTGTTACTCTAACCTTTGATGGATTTGGAAGCATATCTTTCTTATTTGCAGCTGTTTAATTCATTGTAAAGCTGATTAGTAGTACTAACAGCTATTTATTTTATTTGCTGCAATTAGTTTAAATTTCATACTCCCACGATTGAGTGGTTGAGTTTAAATAATCATCTTTATTTAATTGTAAGTTTCCCCCACTAAATAAGTGGTTGTGTGGACTGTATTCCCCCCACGTTAATAAGTGGAAGTGAGGATATAAATGGCTGGCTTGCCGCCTTTAATAATGTAATAATCTTACCCACTGAATAAGTGGAGTATCCCCACTGCTTGTGGATGCCTGCATCAGCAGATGAATTGTAATTTCAGTTCAGTTTATTCCTAATGATCCTCTGACCATATGCTATCACCTCGCCCACGCTGGGATCTTGGTGAACATTCTTGGTTAGAGTTATTTTCCATGCTGATTTGCATTTGGAGCTAACGCTAATCAGTGATTGGTTGCTGATTTGTGTGTTAAATTTTGGAAAAAAATTAAGGGGAATATTTCACTCCATTGGATATAGAAGGGGGGACTATAGAAGAAATAAAGTTCTTCAAATCAAGAACCTAGGATTGTAATGCCACTTTTTCTTTCCTTTATTCCTTTACCCGCTTAATCAAGGCATTGACCAAATAATTAGCATGATACACATCCCCTTCAAGTGTTTGAGGCCCCATGTCAACATGTGTGATTTTTTAGTCAGCTACTGTTATCTCATTCTCATTTAGATCTTTTATTGGATCTACAATCTCCAATACTTGATTACTAGATGTAGGATCAGTCAACATCCTTGACATCTTCTGAGCTTTCTTCAACCTTGAAGAAGTTTGGAGCAGCTTTACGACTGTATCTACTCCAACTGTTGTTGTAGGATTGTATTTCCTCTTTTTCTTTACTGCTTTCCTCATCCATACTGGGGAAACTTCAATCAAAGAATAATCCTTATTTCCTAGAGCAATTTCTCTAGACTCACCAGGAGTAATGGGTATATTCTCCACTGGGGAAGAGAGTACTTCAGACAATGGAGGAAAAGTATTATCTTCGACAATTTGCTTTAAAATAGCATCAAAATCTTCACACACAGGATTTTTTTGATTAACCTTCTTTCTAGGAGTAGGGGTAGATGGGTTGTTCTATTCACATACTGACTTCAGTTTAACCATCTCCTCGGGTTTCTCACCATCACCTCCAAACTGTGAATTTGCACTGGAAGACCTTGTAGCCATTCTCCCTGATGATGTGCCCACTTTGATTGTCTGAGTGGACCCCTGTTCATTTTTTTGAGAAGATTTTGGTTCTTGAGTAGAACCTACAACTTGTCGCCATTTTCCTTCCAGCTAATCCTGGGTTCTTTTCATCACCGGGGCAACCTGTATATTCATATCCAAGACTTCATCCTTACTCCAGTCAATCCTGGGATGAGATTTATCAGGTAGTTTTTCATATTCGGGGTCAATGACCGCCAAATCATCAATTTTACCCTCGAGATTTTGGAAAGGAAGACCAAAATATTGTATCTGGTCGAGGGTTAACCTCGTGTAATTTCTTTTTAGGACTTCGCTTTCATCAGCACAATCTTCCCAAAAGTACTCAATAGAAGGTTGATGTTGATATGAACTTCCTCCATATAAATTTTGTTCACGAAACCCTTGCTATCGAAATTAGCCCTCATGAATAAATGTGATAGGTTATACACTTTGAGAATTCATTCAACACATTTGGCCATCTGATTATTTTTGCATGTAAAATAAGGGGTTGTCAATGGGAAAGGATACCCCTTCTTCCCCATATTTATGCATTTTACATTCACAACAGCCATTTGTCTACAAACCTCCAGGAACACCAACAAATCTTCAAGATATCTAGGCAATTTAAATGGGGCTTTCTCAAAATCTCCCATCCTCAAGTAAGAAAATCTATCAAATTGAATATAAAAGCTTCCAAATTCTGATACAAGAGACATTGAATTAGAAGAAAAATGCATTTCAGGATTTCCATCTAATTTTCTCATAGCTTCCATTAAAAATGCATCATTAACAAGGGGAAAATCTCCCATCTCGACCTGCTTAGTAAACCGCGGATAGCACTTATATACAAGCATGCTAGAAGTTGGAGGTACCTGTGGCTTTAATCCTAGCCAAAATGACCTTTGACTAGCTATAATATATATTAAGCAAGAACACAGATGGAAGGTAGCAGTTTTCTAAAAATTGACTAATTGCTCATTCAAATGGAAGCAAATTATTTTCGCCCAATCAATGAACACTTTTTCATCACAGATAACCAAAATGAACTGACACATCCAATCTTCAAAGGGCTCAATTTTTGCATTCCCAACAATGCGTTGCAACAAAGCAATGGCATCTATAATTTCCTCTTTGAAATGCATTCTTTTAAGTTTGGCAAGCAGTTGTGACTTACCTCTTTTCTCCGATTTCAACCACCCTTTGGCCATAGAATTCTTGCACCAGTTCTCATTGGCTTTGAAAAATTCACTAGCCACTGCAATAGACATGTCCTTCACGGGTTCCCTCTCAGGAATCCTTAGCGTGTGAGAAACAACTCTAGGAGAAATCTTAGCAACAACAGTCCCATCCACGGTTTTGATCTCCTGTGTTTTTGGAATGTATCTTCTCCCGCATGCACCTATTAGGTCCATGCTCAGAAAAACTTCTGGAAAACCCCCAGCGTGAGCTAATCCGCTTTCTAATAATTTTGTGTCAATAGCAGCTCTTTTGTCACTTTCCAAATGCGCCCAAAATTCCTCGAGCTTAAAGGATCCCAGCTCTGTGTCCCTTACGCCGAGCCAACGATTTTCATTTCCAAAATGCATGAGCTCACAATACACAGAGGAACACTTGTACACTTGAAGACATAATTGCAAATGGTGGAGGTGCTATTATAGGCGCAACCAAATAATTTTTTACCACCTAGGGTTGAATTAATATGGTGCTATATTTTAATCCTTGGTAAAGCAAACCCTAAGATTTGTGTGCTTTACAAAAATCCTTGATAAGACATCTCCAAGTTGTACTGTATGCCTCATTAAATGCATAGGTGGTGCCTTGAAACACGCGGGTGAACAACATATTACCTTGTTGCAGAAAACTAAAACTTTAGAACTCAAAGTCGGGAGTTACGAAGTTATGAAAACCTCCGACTCCCCAACTACACAATGGACCAACATACTTGACGCCACAAAAGAAAAAGGAGAAGTTTGACCATCGGGAAGTTAGGAAAAACATGAACTCAATGACAAGGCTAAAGACACCGAGCGCCAATAACTTAGGTTTCAAAACTTATAGAATGCGCAACAAGAAGTTAGAAACTTAGAGGAACCCGCGACAAAGACTAAAATGAAGGCATGGACTTTATACTTGGGCGGAAAATAAAAGATTAAAGACCAAGGAAGACAAAAATGAAAGGAACATGATACATAGTATACCTACAGGAAACAGGGTGCAAACTTAATATTATGCATGTTTATGATCTGATTAGGATCTAGACTAATTGCATTTGAATGCTTAATGTTTACAAATCATGTAATCCAAATTACATGAACAAAATTAACACATTAACATGTGAATTAAGCGAAAATACAATTCATGCATACATTATTGAATTTATGCATTAAAAACTAAAGGTGAAAAGAACGAAATTGAGAAGGAAGAAGAGAGAGAGAGAGTGCAAACGATCTAATAACGAAGTTCGCCACAAACGTGACTACGTCTCCAGGTCCGCTCCAATAGAGTGAGACCGATCCGATTAATCTCCAAAAAATAGAATTACAATTGCACCAAGAGCACTTCGGCAGCATGACAATACTCTGACTTGCAAAAAGGCTCAAAATAATCTCCTTAGAAAATCTCCCTGTTTCTCTGATTCACAGCTTCACCACCTCGACTTGAAAAATCTGATTACCAAACTCACTCCTAAACTCCCCTTTTATACATCAAATTTACCAAATATGGTAGAAAACCATATGATTTACCAAAATCTCCCCATATCTCCTAATAACCATTTAATCTCCCAATTTTACAAAGAAATCCCCCATTTACATATAAAAATCACAAATAATTGATTTAAGCCTCTTAATTTTGTCATTCTCGAGCTTATATTGTTTTGGAGGTTTATTGTTAATCCCTAAAAGGATTAGGAGATTTAATTATTTATTTTTGGAGGGTATTTGTTTATATTTTAAGGCATTCGATTTCATCTCACTTGATAAAAACCACCGATGCCAATAATACATTAAAGTTATTCGGCGGTTCAACGGCCAGCGACCCTATTAGAGGCCCGGACATCGCGGGTTCAACTACGGCGGTTACCATTTTATCCATATTCAAAACTAACAATATATCAAAATAAAACGCCTGCCAATAATATTTAAACGCAAGTTGTATGGTGTCGCGCGGTAGTTTCGGTCATGTGAGGTGGGGGGATTGAATCCCCCCAACCCACCAATATTTTTTATATAAAAATAAACTCAACAAACTCCCCCATGAGAAGATAAGAAGACGGGCCACGTGTCGCACCAGGAGGGTGCCACGTGGCGAAGCTTGCTTGGCTAATTCCGTTGACTCACCCGCTGACGTGATTGCCACCTGTGCTGCCATAGGAAGTACGAATGTACGGAAGGGACACGTGTCACAATCTGATTGGACCGTACAGATGACTCAGCCGCCACATGTCACGCCAAGTTTTTCCACTTGGATTTCGTACAATACGGACTAGTTGATGACGTCACCTCCACAGTCAACCTGAAACTTTGACCAACCGTATCCTGTGCCTACGATGTCGGATTTCGATGAAACGAGTTGCATTGGAAAGCTTGCGACAAGATCTTCGTGATGACACTAATTTTGACAACTTTTGACGACGTCATTTTTTACACTTCCTAGATGCCTTTTGATGCCAGTTTGACCCAAAGTTTGACTAGCCATAACTTGTGCAAACGGACTCCTTTTCGCTCCGTTCAAGTTGTGTTGGAATCAGGACATTGAGCTCTTTCTGATGGTGCTAAAATCTAGAGTATTGGAGACACTTCAATTTTTAGTGAAAATATCCCCCAGATCAATTTATTACACACTTGAAACTCTAAAAAATAAGGTTATGTGGGTGAGAGCAATATTATGTTAATATTATGCATGTTTATTACACACTTGAAACTCTAAAAAATAAGGTTATGTGGGTAAGAATTTAATTTGTGTTAATCACTCTAAATTAGGTTATGTGGGTGAGAGCAATATTATCACTTTAACAATACTTGTGTGACCATATGATATATCACAAAGTTGTTAATCAGCATGACCCAATCATTTAGTAAGCCTATTCATATACAATGATGTTGATAATTCTATTTAATTCTAAAAGTCTCATGAGATCTTCTAACCTTCTATTTTTTATTCATAGATTCACTATGATTGTCATGCATTGTTAGATTTTAAAAAATGATTATTTAGCATAGTAATAAGGTTTATTCAATGGATTATTTCATTGGGATACAGTGACCTAACCTCTAATAACATGGGTTAATTTGGATATAGTATGGGGTGGAGATTTATGTTAATATTAAATTGTAATCAACTATTGATTTTTTCAATGTGGTTACATTCTTTGATAATGGAATTGTCTATGAGTGTGATCATGATCAATGGTATCTTTATGATTTTTTTATTTTTTTATTTTTTTTTTATAATCTAGGGTATCCATGTGGCACATATAAACCTTGTAGTCTCTGTGTCTAAACAGCTCATCCAGACCTTGCCTTGGGCTTAGATTTGTGTTGAGTTGGAGTTTGATCGAGGTGAGACTAGTCCCTGGGGTATAAGATCTGGTGTGAACATACCCACAACCAATTTTATTCGGGTGGAGAGAATCAATCTCAAGACCTACATGGGATGAACCCAAAGCCCTCAACCAACTACACCACCCGTTCAGACTAATGGAATATTCATTATAACATATAATGCTTTGTAATTAAATAAAATCAAATAACTATAAATGATGGTAGTGCTAATCTTATTGAAGGTAAGAATCTTGGTAATTATATTTGGGTAAGTTGTGAATGTATGGTATCTTGATAGTTACAGTTTTCTTGCATGTAATTATTCTAATTCAAATTGAATAAATATGAAATGTTATATTTAACCTCAACCTTTTTTTTATGTAAACACTTTTGATCCAGAGCTATGAAGTGATGAGGTCACAAATGAGGGACCTCATCCCCAACATAAAAACTCAACAATAACACCCCAATGAGGTTTGATCCTTGTGATAAGAACAAAAAAACCACAATTAAACCATCACACATTTAACTTCAACCTTCATATCATTAATTTATTGATAATTTAAATGATATTATGATTAACTAAGATAAATATAGATTAAAAGTAATATATTATATAATGATTTTAAGTTCCACCCAATAATGGGCTGGAAAATTAGATATTATGAAGGTCATAGAGGTTGGTGGAGGAGATGTGGAAGGTATGTCACTTAGATTGTGTTTAGTTATTATAATTATGATTTGGCATGCTCTGAGTTGCGGTGTGAGAGGCATTGGGAGTGTCGACATAAATGGGTATTCTTGCATTCAATGAGTTCATTATGCTTTGGTTTCTTGGTTTCTCAGGTTGTCTTTGCCTTTGGTTTTGGCATCGATCGATGATGTGGTTGCACCATGGGATGCTATGGGGGTTGGGATGGTTGTTCAGGCAGGAGTAGTTCTCTAGGTGGCCCAAAGCAGCTACTCAAGATACACTGCATTGGTCACACGGTGGGCCGGAAGGATTGATTCTACTGGGGAAAGGAAGAAAGTTTGAGATGGGAGAAGAGGTAGGAAGCGTAGAATTATAGCTTTGTGAACTATGTTGATAGGGAAATCAAATCCCCCACCTTAGGAGTGGGCTAAACAAGATAATGGAAATGACCAAGAAAATTGATGGTGAGCCTGTAGTGAACTTTCGTTCTTCCATGGCTATGGTCCTCCTGGATCCCGGGAATACACGTGTTAGTTGGAATTTGTTTGGGGCGGCTCAGTATGTGAAAGGGGCTTCATTACTCTCTATGGTGAATTTCTCAATGTTGGCTCATGATGATTACTAGAGAATTCATTGGCAGTGGAGAGGAGCTCAAGGGATATTCTGGATCATTTGTGTGGCATTCAATTGATTTAGTTTGTCTCCCTGGTGGCGCTGGAGTGGATTGTTGTTTGAGTTGGTGTGGAGCTTCCTACCAGGTTGTGGTTGTGATTTAGAGGATGGCATAGTATGGGATGTTGCCATGGTGAATGAGGTGGGAAACAAAAATTATATTGTTGATGTTGTTTAGGGAGGGCTTGTGTAATTTTTCTTCCCTGTTTTAGCTTGATAAACTTTATGACTAGTTTTAAGGGTGGGTTTTTTTAAGCTATGGGTTCTAGGGTAGTATAGGCTGAATTTTGGCAGTTTGGATGGTAGATGTTGAATCTTGATAGTTGTTTGTGAATAGACATATGATTGGTGTTAACACCTATTTTCTCAGTTTCTAGACTTATAAGCAATTTAAAGAAAAATGATGATTCAAGTTAATTATTAAAATTATGTTTCGTATAAATAATAACTATTTTCAAATTTATATCAAATTTATAATGGGGATTAAATGGAATACAATTGGTATAGATAAATCATAATTATAATATGATTTTAATTCTAACTATTATGATTATTCATAACTATTATGTATGTGATTTACTAAAATTATTGTGGTTGAATGTAGTATTTTTAATTATAATGATTTGGCTATATATAACATCAATGTCTTGATGTTTATAATGAGATGCAAAGTGTATACAATCACTAATGGGAGAATAGGATGATCACCAAAAATTTGAATTTCTATCTCACTTCACATTATGGAACAATGGAATTTTGAACATGCATTTTACTTAATCAAAGATATTAGCATGGTGTGGAATAAGATCTTTAAGTTTGAACCGTGTTATATTTTTAAGTGTCTTTAGTTTATTTTAAATATTATATTTCAATGTGATAGTGTTTAAGTATATTCCCATATGCTAAAATGTGAATATAATAGTGCAAACTTAGATGGAATTTTTTATGGGTGTTGTGTGATCGATTTTAGGTGTATCAAATGTAAAAACAATAAATCAAACACACCAATGAAACTTTAAATCAAAGCATAAAATAAAGAAAATAAATGCAAACTCAGTTTATGCTTCAAAGACGTTTCATTGTCCTCTATCTCCAGTGTTTTCATCGATTCCAGCTTGCTCTCAAATCTTGGGCTAGGCTCAACAAACGGTCTGACTAGAGAACGAGATTAAAGATGGATGCATGCTATGCTAAGATATGATTAAGATGCTATGAATATTAAAATGAAAGATTACAAAATTACAAAAGCTAAAGATGATAATGATAATACTAAAATGATAGAATGCTAGAATGCAAGTAAGCTCTAATGTACGTATATGTTGTGTGTAACCAATGCTTGGATTCACAGGGATATTTATAGAGTTTTTGAAAGATTCTGATTGGATGATGTGATCAACGACTGTGAAAATTCCTAGAAGATCGAACGGTCGAAGGTGGATAAGACTGGAGAGAAAAATAAAAGAAAACAGAAAACAAAATTTGTTTCCTTTTTCGTAGAAGAGATAAGATGAGATGATAAAGATGAATTGTAAAAATCATCTTTTTGTGAGATTTTGGAAATATTTTGAAGATAAATAATGAATTTATCAAATCATTATTCATTTATTGGTGACATGGAAGATTTTCTTAAAATAGAATATTTTAATTAAGATTTGAAGAATAATGGAGGATTTCATAATTAAATAAGTAGAAATATGGATGTGAAATAATAAAATAAAATTGATTTATTTAATCATGATAGAAGAATAAAGTGAATGAACAATATAATTAAATTAATTAAATTTAATCATATGTAGAGGACTTTAGAAAAATTAATTAAATAATAAAATATTTAATTAAATGCCAGGATTAGACATGACCAATTTTATGCATATACATTTTTCCCCTCTTTGAAGTGATGTGTGAAACACATTGCTTCAAAGAAAATATTCCTACTTTTGAAATTTTGTTGTGTTTGATTTTGCCCCTGATCAGAAAATTTTAACTGATATGCCCCTAATTAACATGCCTAATATTGATGATGCCCCCTCGGGAGGTAAATCACTAATGATGAGAAAAGTGTTGAGTTGATGATGCCATTCAGATAATGAGAGGGATGCAGTGATTTAGCTCCCAATAATTGATTAAAAGCTGCCCCAGATTGAAAATAACAAAATGCCACCAAAAAATCACCTTGTTTGACCCTTAAAAGGTAAAAGGGTAAAAAGGACAAGTCATTATCACCTTTTGACTTTAGAAACTATTTGCTCTGACAGTGACTTGGCGAGATGGAGATTCCTAATCATAGGCATAGATTCGAGCGGGCCCACTGATACCAAAGACCAGCCACGTATGGACCACCAGTGAGTCGATTCAACCCACTTTACTATGAAATTTTTTGTTTTTAGTTGATATTTGATGCATTTTGGTGCCAATTTAGGTTGTCACGGTCCGTTTTAGCACTTTTAGGGAATAAAATAGTGCTTACGATGTGTCCTTTAGTGCATATAGGGAATAATTCAGCACTTTGAGGGTTTAGGTAGATTAGTGCATTCTATAGGTGAAATAGTGCATATAGGATGTTGATAGAAAATTGGTACATTAGCGCATTCGGGGAACAAATTAGCACTTTTAGGGATTTCACACATCAGGTAGATGAAATGGAGCATTTGATTAGGGATTTAGCGCATATAGGGAAATAGCACATATAGGGTTTGATTTAGCGCTTTCAAGGCACATAATGGTGCATTTGGGATTTTAGCACATCCGGGGGAAACTTCAACGCATTTAGGGTTTTAGCGCTTTTAGGCCATAGAGTAGCGCATCTAGGAAAATTTAGACAAAATGTTGTATGATAAAAAATGATGATGTATTATTGCTTCTTTGGTCAATAGATAGAAAGATAAATTGTCTTTGTCATCATGTTGATATGAATAGAAATGATAGAAAGTCTTGATAAATGATTGATTGCTTTGCGATTTGCTGATAACTTTGCTTTTAGAAAACAAAGAGTAGATGACTGATATGACTGCTGATAAATTTGCCTTCTATGATAGAAAACAAATAGTAGATGATGTGATTGAAAACATATTTGCATTCGTGACTAAAGTACAAATAGGATGATGATTTGAGTGTTGATAAATTTGTCTTCCTAAAAAAGAAAAACAAATAGTAAATGATGATAGAAGAAATTGATTTGATATTCAAATAGATAGATTTGATATGGTTCACATGATATGATGCACTTGATAGGAGTCCGATATGTGTCACTTGATATGAATTTGATTGATATGGGTCATTTGATATGGGTCACTGATATGTATGATGTGAAGTAGATAGATTGTTTTGATATGAGTCTAATTGATTGTCAGTGTGATGACCAAAAATAGGAGGTTTTCAAAAACCTCCAGATTAGAGAGCGTTTCTTTGCAGGTTGGGATTGGATACGAGATCTCACACCTGCAAATGTGTAGTTGATAGTTGGATGTGGGTTGGGACCATTGTTGTCGATGCCTCCTATTCGGGTCAACAGGGGACTGTTGATCGCGCTAGCAGAGAGATGGCATTTTGAGCACAATACTTTTCATTTGTCGACAGGTGAGATGATGGTGACCCCAGAGGATGTATACAGGATTTTGAGGATCCCAGTGGTAGGTGCCCTTCTGTTCTATGACCACAAGGAGTTAGGTGGTACAGAGGCACTGAGGAGAGTGTATGGTGATGTGCATATAGCAGGGTATTGGGTGCCATGGGCAAACTTTAGGGGATATCCAACCTTACCTGCAGTGTTGGGTGCATTCATTGGAGGCTTCCTTTGTATGGATCATTGGTCAAAGGGATTATCAGTTGGGTGGGGGAGGATCATCGATCAGATGATAGTTCAGTCATGGAGATATGCCTGGGGGAGTTGTATGCTAGCTCATTTATATCATGACTTGCACCAGGTGGTATATAGAGGATCATCGAGTTTGTCGTGTGGCGTTACCCTGCTCCAGATCTGGGCATGGGAGCATATTGTTGTTATGAGACCATTGTGTCTGAGAGTTAGGCCACCGGGTAGGCCATATGTATATGCCTATTCTATCACACTTGTCCAACCCAAGCTGGGCAAGTTAGAGTATTGGAGACAGATCCTGGATGATATGGATTCAGTGATATGGAGGCCACACACAGATTGTGAGGCGTGGGATACGGATCAGTTGGAGATGTCGTTTGTATGTATACCCTATTTTTTGATAGGTCATACTTCATTCATCATAGAGAGGTTTTTGGCCTTGCGAGTACAGAGGTAGTTTGGATTTACACAGGGGATTCCTTAGGGCGTTGCGCACTATGGACGGTGCAAGGATGAGCCTAGATGGGGGCCCTGCATTTCTTATCAATTTGCATATACAGAGTATACAACGTTATAGCCCAAGGTATGGGATGGCAGACCTGATATTGTTGATGTGGGCATGTCGAAGGAGGACTCATTTTACTATCACACACACCCATTTCCATGGTTCACATGTCCAGATGAGTCAGCTCCCATTTTGGTGGCACCGCAACCAAGGATTAGGAGGCAGGAGAATGTGGTAGGTGGGGAGCAGGCGGTTGGCGGAGGAGAGGAGGAGAGTGGAGATGGGGAGGAGAGCTCATATGATGGTGATGGGGACGACAACGGAGATGGCAGAGGGGAGGAGCAGAGGCTAATGAGGCAGAGGACCGATATCGCGAGTAGTGCTCAGGGCATGCAGGGGCCGAGGAGTGATACTAGATGACAGACAGTGATCAGGGTCACCTCTTTAGTGCAACAAGTGCAGATAGATACGCTACAGGCCCAGGTACAGACACTTCAGGGGCAACAGGTGCAGTTGCAAAGCTAGTTGGCTCAAGATCAGAGTTTGGCAGTGCAGTTACAGGCACAGCTTGCACAGGCATAGGCACAGGCATAGGTACCTCCTCCTACCCTAGACCCACAGGTAGCCCAATTGATAGCAGAGAGGGATTCTTTTAGACCGAGGGCAGTGGAGGCAAAGGGTGTGGCACAAAGACTCATGGGAACTGTTGAGAGTGCATCTTTATGAGAGGCCATTGCAGAGGGGTTTGAGATTGCTAGGGAGGCCGAGTACTACTGGGTGAGGTATGAGGAGTTGTGTCCTCCCGACCGTAAAGAGCCTTACCCTCAATCCCACAATAGGACCAGGAGCAGATCACGGACAACCACACACAGCAAAGGGATCATAGGGCCACGACAGGATCCTAATGTAGGGACTAGTGGCAGGCCATCATCCTCGAGACCAGCTCCATCAGGGGGGTCCACCAGCCAGCCTTGAGTTATTGATACATGATTATTGATGTATCTGATTTTGTGGGAGCATGTATATTTTTTTTATCATATCTCATGTATCTATCTATACTGTTTAGTTTCATTGGACATTGGACATTTTGTATGTACTTTTTGAGGAGCGATGATATGCAGCGTCGATGAGTTTTGATGATGTGCGTGTTTGATGTAGTATGGATTTTGATATGCAGGATGATTCATGCTATGATGCTGATTTTTGATGTGTACTAATGATGTCATGCAGGTGGATGACCCAAGATGTTTGATTATGAGAGTGCGTACGGAGATATATGATATGTTTATGAAAAATGATGTGGAAATGTAATGTATGCATGGAATGTTTGTTTTTGGATTTTTCAAATGCAAGAAATAATGATGATGGGATGGAAAATGGTGATGCATCATGAATTTGTAGTATGTATATGATTTAGGAAAAGAAATGATATGTGATATGGTTCGAATTTTTATGGAAAAATGTCATGATATGAAAATGATAGATGAGTGCAACAATGAGATGAAATGTATGATGATAAAAGGATTATGAAGATGAAATGATAAAGGATAAATGAGGATGAAATGATAAATGATAAATGATAATCGTAATGAAATGGAATGAAAATGAGAAATGAAATGAAATAATGTTGAAATGATAATGATATGAAATGATAATGAAAATGAAATGGAAATGAAAATGAGATAAAATGACAATGTAATGAAATGATAAATGAAACGATGACGAAATGATGATGAAATGATAAATGATAAATGATAACCGTAATGAAATGGAATGAAAATGAGAAATGAAATGATAATTGAAAATGAAATGAAATAATGTTGAAATGATAATGATTTGAAATGATAATGAAAATGAAATGGTAATGAAAATGAGATAAAATGATAATGATAAATGAAAATGAAATGAAATCATGTTGAAATGATAATTAGAATGTAATGATAAATGAAATGATATGAAATGATAAGTGAAAAGGATAAATGACATGAAAATGATATGATAAAACAGTGATAAATGATGAAATGATTAATGATAAATGAAATGTAATGAAAATGAGATAAAATGATAAGTGAAATGAGAATGTAATGATAAATGAAATGATATGAAATGATAAGTGAAAAGGATAAATGACATGAAATGATAAATGAAATGATATGAACTGATGTTGAAATGATAAATGATATGATATGATAATGTTAAAATGATAAAAATGAAAAAATGAAAAAAAAATGATATGATAAGATAATGATAATGAAGATGAAGATGAAATGATAATGTAATGAAATGATATGTACAGGACCTAGATGAAATGATAAGGAAATGATAGTAAAATGATAGATGATAAATGTCTGAATGTCCTCCACAAATAGTCCAAAGAGACATGACAACTGTTGATGTCATTGGTTAGCCCTTTAAAAACTCTGATGCAAATCCAATATGAAGATATGTACAATTATCTAAATGAAACCAACTATTTGTTGAACCTTCTGTTAGCTTTCTTGAATCATCATAGAGCGTTTTTTTTTTTTTAAATGTTGGAAGTATGTACAAGCATCAAAGGGGAAATTAGCGCCAATGATGACCTAAGTACAACTTTCATGATTTTTGATATAGCAAGTGAACATAAGCATCGAGGTATAATTGAACCGAGATGACCTGAGCATTTCTTGCATAAACAAACAAAGATTAACTACTTTTTGATGCAAATGTGGAACTGTCATCAATGATACGCTTTGGAAATCATGTCTCGCGACATATTTGCACCAAATTGATAATTAACCTCAAGACAACAGACAAAGAAAAATCATCCTCTTTCTTCGCCACTCTGTTTAGTACATCATCGAGTGTGTTCTAGAGAGATGCTATCAAAAATTAAACAACCATTGTTCAAAATATAATATTGCTATTCCAAACATTATTCAGATTTTAGATCATCCAGATATGAGTCATGATATGGTACTTAGCTGAAAATTGTTGTGATATGGATCAATTATTGGATAGTTGTTCATGTGATTTGATTTTTCTTGCATGATTGGATTTTATGTCATTGTCTAGCTGCTTCGGTAAAAACTGAAAGTTGGTTGCCCCTAGTATGTCAACGTTTCCCCCCAGTATTAACACAACTTGTTCAAATGAATATGTACAATGATCAAGCCATGGTAAGACGTTATCGCTCTAAGAAAATGATGACCGCATGATGCTGGTATGGCCCTAAGATGATGGATGAAATGAAGGCTAAGAAGCTAAGTGCAAAACATGAGCTAATATATGGAGAGCTACAAATAGCGTATTTTTGCCAGATTTTCACTATTTGTGTTTATTGCATTTTTCTGATTTCTTTTTTATTATTTATATTTTTTATTTTTTATTTTTTTTAGGACATTTTTCCAATTTTATAGATTTTTTCAAAACTTTTTCTACTGTTTTTGTATTTTTTTGGACTTTTTCTGCTATTTTTGTATTTTTTTAAGGACTTTTTCTACTGTTTTTGTAATTTTTTGGGACTTTTTCTGCTGTTTTTGTATTTTTTCAGGACTTTTTCTGCTGTTTTTGTATTTTTTCAGGACTTTTTTTGCTGTTTTTGTATTTTTTTTAAGGACTTTTTCTGGATGATGATAACTGCTTCAGACATAATACTTTTTTAGGTGCATGTTGTTAATGGGTTCATCAAACAGGTCCCCTTCTGGCATTGACAACTTGTATGCTTTTGAACCGAAGACTGCGATGACCACATACGGACCCAGCCAATTTGGTTCAAATTTTCCTTTCTTCTCTCTGTCTTATTGATTTCGTGGGTTCTCTTTTAAAACAAGATCACCAACCTGAAAGGTACGGGGCTTGACTCTATGATTATAGCTGTGAGACATCATTTTTTGATATGCTTTCAAATGATTAGCTGCTTGTTGTCTCTTCTCATCAAGGAGTTCCAGCTCTTGCAGTCGGGAAACTCTGTAGTCATCATCTGTTGTGAGACCCTTCAATGATACCCTGAGTGAGGGAATCTCAACCTCTAGTGGAAAAATGGCTTCTACTCCATAGACAACAGCATACAGTGTTGCTCCTATTGGAGTTCGGATACTAGTTCTGTAGGCCCATAATGCAGGATTTAGTTGAACGTTCCAATCTTTCCCTGCATCATTCACAGTCTTCTTTAGGATTTTTAGTATTGTTTTGTTTGAGGCCTCTGCTTGGCCATTCCCTTGTGGATAATAAGATGTTGAATATCTGTGTTGGATATGGAATCTCTCACAAAGTTCATCAACACCCTGATTCTTGAATGGTCGTCCATTATCTGTGATAATGGAGCTGGGAATGTCATACCGACAAATGAGATAGTTGAGTATGAACAACGAGATTTGTTTGTCGGTAACCTTAGTGAGAGGTATTGCCTCAATGCACTTGGTAAAGTACTATGTCATTGTGATGATAAACTTGTGTTCGTTCGATGATGAGGGATGAATCTTTCCAACTAAATCTAACCCCCATTGAGAGAATGGCCAAGTTGGCGTGAACGGTTGAAGTTCTTGTGCAGGAGCATGAATGAGATTCCCATGAATCTGACATTTAGAGCACTTTTTCATGAAAGTGAATGATTCCCTCTCCATAGTTCGCTAGTAGTAACCCATTCTAATCAATTTTTTGGATAAGGTCAGTCCACTTGAATGAGTACCATAAATGCCACCATGAACTTCTTGTAAAGCCTTGTCAGATTCGTCGCGTTCAAGACATCAAAGTAAAGTATCATCAAGACCACGGCGGTAGAGGATGTCGGCGATAAGGGTATAGCGAGAGGATTGGAAAATAAAGTTGCGCTTTTGGTTACGAGATAAGTCAAGTGGTAAAATTTTGTCTTTTAGGTAGGCATAAAGCTTGCCATACCAAGGTGAATCGGATCCTACTAAGTGGAAAATTATTTGGCTTTCAGGTGTGTCATAAGCAGGTGTAAATGATTGCTCTACCAGAAATTCATAGCGAGTCTAATTTTCTGGGAGTTGCAATAATGATGTGATCATGGCCATGGCGTCAACTGCTTTATTATCAAGTCTTGGAATCTGTATGAACTTGATATCTATGAAGTATTTCTTGAAATCATCACCCATCTTCTTATACGGCAACAATTTGTCATCTTTGGTTTGATAATCATCATTGATTTGATTAATGACTAACTGTGAGTCACCATAAACTTGTAGTTCTGTAATCCTCCATTCCAATGTGATCTTGAGCCCAGTGATTAAAGCTTCATACTCGGCTATGTTGTTAGTGCATGGAAACATTAGCCTATATGACCGAGGAATGGTATTTCCTTGAGGGGTGACAAAGAGTATGTCTGCCCCCGATCCGTGTTGAGTGAAAGAACCATCAAAATATAATGACCATGGTTGTTTGGATTCCGCAGTGAAGACACCAACATCTGGAAATTCAATGTGCATGGGATTCTCTTCTTGTAGTGGTGCTTCGGCCAGTTGATCAATGATAACTTGTCCTTTGATTGCTTTGCAATCAACATAATGGATGTCAAATTCGTTCATGATCATAACCCATTTTGCTAACCTTCCTGTCAATGTAGCCTTGCTTAGCAGATACTTGAGTGGATCAATCTTTGCAACAATATTGATTGTATGAGCTAACGTGTAGTGTCGAAACTTTTGTGATGCAAAGACTACTATGAAACAAGCTTTCTCGATGAAAGTGTAGTTGATTTCATGACCTGTTAGCATTCGAATGATGTAATAAATTGCACATTCCTTTCCTGTGGAGTCCTCTTGTGCTAATAATGCCCCCAAATATGTCTTTGTTGCAGCAATATATAAGATTAGAGGTTTGTCCAAATTTGGCGATACTAGAACTGGTGGGTTTATTAAGTACTGCTTGATTTGTTGAAAGGCCATTTCACACTTGTCATCCCACTTGAAAGGAACATTTTTATGCAATAGATGTGTGAAAGGTAGGCTTTTATCTGCTAGTTGTGCAATGAACCTTCATATAGATTGAAGTCATCCCTGTAATGAACTCAACTGACTGATATTCCTTGGTGGAGGCATTTCTATGATCTCCTACACCTTGGCAGGATCTACTTCAATTCCTTTTGTTGATACTATGTATCCCAAGAGTTTTCCAGATGTGACCCCAAAAACACATTTCTTGGGGTTGAGGTGAACTTTGAACTTTTCCAACCTTACAAATATTTTAGATAACACTTCGATATTTCATTCTCTTGTGTATGAATTTTCTAATATTTCATCTACATAATCTTCCATGAATGTGTGTATCATGTCATGAAAAATTGTAGTCATAGCTCTTTGGAAAGTAGCCCCAGTGTTCTTTAGACTGAAACGCATGACATTCCAAAGTAAGTTCCCCATGGACATGTAAACGTTGTTTTGTCTTGGTCTTCAGGTGCAATCTTGATTTGGTTGTAACCAAAAAAACCATCCATTAGTGAATACATGCCATGGCCAGCCGTTAGATCAACTATAGTATCGATGCTTGGAAGCGGGAAGTCATCCTTAGGACATGCCTTATTAAGATCTTTGAAATCTATGCACACTCTGACACTTTTGTCAGGCTTGGACACAAGAACGATGTTGGAGATCCATTCTGCATAGTTGATCGATCTTATAAATCCCACATCAAGGAGTTTTCAGAGTTCTTTAACCAGTAGTGCAACATGAGGATGCATCTTTCTGAGTTTTTGTTTCACTGGTTTGACTCCTGGTTTGATGGACAAGTGATGCATTATAAGATCAGGATCAAGACTTGGCATGTCTGCATAAGACCAAGCAAAGTTGACTTGATTTGCTCTGATAAATTCCATGAACTCAAGTATTTCTTTATCTGTCATTGAGGCAGCTAATTGTAGGATCCTTGGTTTTTTTGTAGTTTCAAGATTAATTACTTTTGTAGGCTCAATCAAGATATGTGATCGCTCATGATAATGCTCTGGGAGAGTGTCAAGTATCCCATCATCAAGTGCCTTAAAAATGTTTTCACCATCTGATACGCTCTTTATTTTATCTTTTGTTTGATCTAACACTGCCAAATTCTAGTTTTCACCATTAGATCTTTATTTTTGACTTTTATTTTTGCAGCTAGGAGACTTGACACTCTCCTAATTAAAGACTATATGCCAAAAATCATTAGTGGAACAATCATTTGTGTCATATGTGGAAAGGAAGTTCACGATAGATTCATCACTTGGGAACATAGGTAGATCGTTAGGTCCAGATGAATCCCAGTCAATGAGATCGGGATGAATCAGTGGTAGCGGGTCATTGGGTTGCATGAAATCGGCTATGGTTATGGTCATAACGGATTTTTTGTAGGATCCGAGGTATGAGGCAAATCAATGATGGTACTATTATCACGATAATCTTGTTCGATTAAATTTGACTCGGTATCACTAGAATCATAGTCACCTTGTAGTTCAGATTCTTGTGGTTGGGACCCTAACCCTTCACCTTCAATTAGAGTTGGGGTGTACTTGTGTACCACATCAACCTTTTTGTCCCTCCAGAACTCATCATTGTGGATGGTGTCCCATTCATATTCACCATAGTCTGTGTCAGAGTTATTATCCACGAAATTTTGCATTGTTGTCAAACATGCTTCTCTTGTATCAGACCCTTCTTGCAATGTGAGAACAGTATCATGCAACTGCTTAGATGTTACTTATTTTGATTTAGTATCATAGCCTAGTCCTATTTTATCTTTTACAGCAAGTCTTGGAAGTTGAATAGGCTCAACTACTCCTTTTCTCTTTCCGATAGGACCATTACCATCATAGCCCATCTTTTGCATGATTGAATATCCTTTACCATATTGATTAGTAGGTAGTTTGGCATTAAGAACTGTTTCATCTTCATCTTTATAGAGCCAACTTAGAACTTCTCTATCATCAGAATCTTCCATGGGGAATTTTTCTTTGATAAATCATCCATTAAACTTTGTATTTGGCTTTGTTGGTGGTTGCGTTGATGTGGATGGTACAAATATTTGTTGTTGTGCGATAGAGGGTTGTCCATGTGATTGAGGCGATATAGGCAGATTATCAAGACAGATAGAGTACTCCCCTACTCCATTGTCCTTGAACCATAGTTGCTTGTCAAAGCTTTTGGTTAACTGACTGATTTGTGTATCAACTTTGAGAGAAGTACTAATAGGAGCTTCTCGATTGTTGGGAACCAAAGTGTCTTGACTAGCTTTGATGTTGGTACAAGTCTGACTGTTTGAATTATCAGTTGGTACTGTGATATCTTGTCTATCATAAGGAAAGTTAAGACATTGATGATATGTGGATGGGACAACTTGAATTTTGTGGATCCAAGGTCGACCCAACAAGATGTTGTATGCAAGATCACAATCTAACACTTGACAGAAAGTATTTTTGATAACAGGTCCCACTTTGAATGGTAGCATGATTAAACCCTTGGACATTGTCTCCTCATCATCATAGGATTTAATAGTAATCTTTCTTCTCGGATCAATGGAGTCCTCAGAAAATCCTAAAGCCTGAACTAACTTCATAGTACATATGTTCAAACCAACACCTCCATCTATTAGTACACGTCTGACACGAAACTTGTGGATCATGACTTCTAAGTATAGCGATGAATTATGGGGATGTGTCATGGAAACATCATATTTTTTAGAGAATGAGAGGCATGTGGGTGAGGATAAGTGTCCCACCATGGCTTGAAATCAGTCCACATCCAGATCAGTGGATACAATTGTTTCAATGAGGGCATTTTCTAGAATTTCTTTGTGTGCTGGGGAAATCTTCAGGAGTTCTAAGAGAGAAATCTGAGCGGGAGATTTTCGAAGTTGATTGACTAATTTGTATTGATGTTGAGGTAGAGGTACAATGGATTTTGAAGAAGCGCCCTTTAAGATAACTTTAGCTTGTGCCCTTGTTGTTGTGTTAACTTCTCTATATTCCATCTTTTCCTTAACTTTTATAGCATTGATCCGCTCGTCATCAGTGTAGATATGATTGATTATAAGATCATTGATATGATTCACACTTTTTCTAGAAGACTCACCCTTTTGATAGTTGGGCAAAGGGTTTCGAAATGCTTGGTGGTCTTCGTTTGATTGTTGGTGTCCTTCTATTGTGATGGTGCCATTTTTTATTAAGTCTTGGACTTTATTTTTCAGGGCTTGACAATTATTCATGCGATGGCCCTTGCATCGATGATAATCACAATAGTATGCATCATTCCATGATGGAGGCTTCACACTGGGTTCAAAGTTGTGTTGAGGTGGAAAAGTAAGAACATTTTTAGCCATCAATTCTTTGAATGCAGATTCTAAGGATTGACCCAATGGAGTAAAATTTCTTCTACTAGAGAAGGATGAAGATCGTTGCAGATTTGTGTTTAAGGTATTGCCTAAGGCATTGTTGTTGTTATCATTTCCATGGTAACCTTGGTTGTTGGCATTCCCTTGGTTGGGAGTAGAATTTTGATTCATGTTATTCCTCGGAGGAGGAGGATTGTTTCCTTGATTTGTGACCGAGTTGACATTGTTATAGTTATTGTTGTGAGGAGAAATTGGAGCACTAAGAACAAATGGCTTAGTCAAGACATGATTTGCATCTACAACACCATCATTCACCACGTTTTTGTTGTGATTCCAAAACTTAGCTTTATCATTGTGCTGCTTTGACGAGCTAGGATTGTCCTTATCAAGTTTTATTATCCCTCTATGGACCAAGGCACTTTCAATGGTGATGGAATTTTCAATCAATTTTTGAAAAGAGGGAGGACAATGAAGATTATGACGATAGCTTATATCTTGATATAAGTTGTTTATGAAAGTGGTGATCTTTTCCTTTTCAGGAACATGGCGCAGATATCTAGCGAACAATCTTCTCCATCTCTGAAGAAATGTAATAAATGGTTCACCAAGTTTTTGTTTAGCCTTGTAGAGATCAATCATGATTATTTGATGTTGTATGTTGTAGGAATATTGTGATATGAAATCATTAATCAATTCCTCAAATATCTTGACAGGCAGTGTGATTTTTGATAGCCATTCCATAGATTGGCCTCCAAGACTTCTAGGAAACAAACGCATCAAGTATGTGTCCTCATGAGAAAACTCTAAAGTCATATTTTGAAAGTCCCTAATATGATCAATTGGATCCGATTTCCCATTGTAATGATCAAACTTTGGGATTTCACAATGTTTAGGAAACAAGATCATGTTGAGACGTCGATCAAAAGGATAAGGACAGATGTCATCAAGATCATATGTCTCCGTTGTGGTTCCCCCTTGTAGGGATTTAATTTGTCCTTGAAGTGCCTTAACCTATTGAGACAATGCACTAATATCAGACAAGGGTGTGTCATCAAGACTTTTCTTTAAGTTCTCAGTATCAAAATCATGAGGCAATTTAGCTCCTTTGTCAGCCAAATATAGGAAATATTTCTCTTTGTTGCGCTCTAAGATCTTTTCTAAGGCTTTGTGAAATTTAGGATCTTGTTCAACTTCTCTAAGGCGATGTTCTTCATCCTGTTCATCATCACTATCTACAAGATTTCTGCTCATGTCTCTGTTGGAAGGGAACATATTCTTTTCTCTTTCACCCATGTCGTCGTTAAAGAGGGGATTTTGACTCACACTATAAAGGGGATTACTATTCTCACCTTCTTCTTGAGTTCTTTGGGTATGATCTTCTTGATGAATATCCTCTTTCAGCTTATTGTATTGAGATCTTGTAAAAATAGGCATATGATTTTGAAACGTTCTTCTAGACTTAGATCACAATTTGATAAGTGCAAAAATGATGATGTTTTGATCCGATAAGATGAAAATATTATGATATGATCAAAAGACGTTCCTAATTCTTGATTGTGGCTTCCAATGATAAAGGATATCAAAATCCTGTTGGGGAAATTGAATTAATAATCAAAAATTTGCTTGAAAGGTGCACTTTTAAGATTTGATCCTTGTTTTTGAAGAATGATAGCCTAAATAATTTCACTGAAGGATTTGACTGGGATGTGTTGGATACTCAATGGAAGGTTGTGGTAGATAATCGAAGTTGAGAGGTTGATTGTGATTGTGTTGTTGTGATACAGCTCTTCTCTGGAAATAGGCTCGTGAATATAAAGGCTCTACAGCATATTCGCCGGTAAATCCCATAGCAAAATCTTGGTACCTATGGAGAAACTTACAGTAATGGAGCAAGACGTTTCGACTGTTATACAAAAACTTCCTACATCGTAAGGTTTTCTTGTAACCTAGATGTTTTTTGGGTTTCTTGATCCTATTGGCAATTGACTTCCTAACAAATTTGGTTGATTTCCACCCTCTAAGCATGAGAGAAATGTTAGAATGCTACTGGACCAAGGATGTTACAAACTCAAATCTGTCAAAAATAACAATTCTGGAAAATTCACAAATGTGCTACTCTGTACCCTGTATGCGCTGCAAAAACAAGCATATGCGCCAGAGAAACAATCATATGCGCTACTCTGTGTCCTATATGCACTACAAAAAATGCTTTGACTGTGACAAAAACTGTTTGCAGAATATTCAGTCTATGCACTAAAACAAGCTCTAAATGAGTTGAACTAACCAGTGAATGCACTAAAATAGACCTTATATGCGCTAAGAAATCCCCTAGATGTGCTAAAACAATTTTCCAAAGTGGTTTTTTGAACAATCTTTGAACAATTTCAGCTGAATTTTTGCATGTTCATCTTGGATGATCTTTTATTTGAGTTAATCTGATTGAAAACACAGCAAACACTCTTAAAACAGTTGTTTTTAAGCCCTATGCTAAACATCAAGTGTATGTTCAAAAACATTTTTCAAAAAGTGTTTTCACAAGTTTCACACATAACAGACAATTCAAGAAGACTCACTCTTAGTACTCAAGTAGGTCATCATAATAACCACAGCCCACATCTTAGAACTGTGTCAACTCACACAGCCGTGTCACCCCCGAAGGGGCGCCTGTGTTTTTGTCTTTTCTAGGCGCGTACTCAGAGTGACGGAAGTGGATATTGGATCCCTTGAGCAAACTATCCTTGGCAGTTATATGGTGAGTGTCTTGGGGGAAGATTCTTCCCTCCCCTTGCACTGTGATTATTAGGATGTTCGGAAACTAACACGGTTGGCTACTACACTAGGTTCGTAGTAAGGGTTTCCATTCGGTGCGGAAATAATAAACTCCCTTAGGAGACCTCCCAACCTTTAGAACAAAGGCTTTGGGGATGGTTATCTTGCACACTACCGGAAAAAGTGGGTTTCCCTAGATTCACTTTAAATTTTATAGTGGGGTGGAATAGCTTGGCTTTGGCTTGAACCCACTTGGGTCGTTCCTCTTGGGTGAGTACTTTTTCCCACAAGAGAAGGCCCTCTAAAGGATGTAACAAAGCATTAAAATTACAGAAATTGAAAAGGAAAGTCTAGTATTCTGATCACCTAGTAAAGGGGAGAGCATAGACCTATTGCCACAGACAAAGAAAACAATGTTCTTTTTAGAGCACCAAATAATAATGACTTAATCTATATGAAGATGTTGCTTCACAACAAGCATGGGATTCATTTTAACTGCAAAAATCAATGTGTGGTGGCTATCTTAGAATTGCTTCTTTTTAAATTCCATATCTATCCTAGGATTGGTTCATTTTAAATTGATGTGTCTACCCTAGGGTTGCTTCTTTTTAACCAAAAAAAGCTCTATCTGCGAAAGGCATCAGACTTAGAACTTGTATTAGTTACAACCTGTAAGTGCTAAGAGATCCTACATATGCGCTAAAACAGATAGTAAATGCACTGCAGAAAACCTTAAATGCGCTAAAATAAATCCTAAATGCGCTAATCTAAGAATGCAAAATTTTATAATTTAAATAAATTAAGTCAAAGGATGCGCTAGTTTGTTCCCTATATGCGCCATTTTGTTCCTTATATGCATGAAACAGTTCCTGAATGTGCCAAAAGACCTGCAAAAGTGCTGAAAGAAATCTTGATGCGCTACAGAAACCCACGTATGTGCTAAAACGCTAATTTTCATCAGAAAGCCAAATTCTAGAACATAAAAACCTGTCAGAAAACCTACAAGTGGATGTTAAAAATGGGGTAAGGCCCCACGATGGGCACCAAAAATGTGTGATCATTTTAGGTGTATCAAATGTAAAAACAATAAATCAAACACACCAATGAAACTTTAAATCAAAGCATAAAATAAAGAAAAGAAATGCAAACTCCGTTTATGCTTCAAAGACATTCCATTGTCCTCTATCTCCAGTGTTTTTGTCGATTCCAGCTTGCTCTCAGATCTTGGGCTAGGCTCAATAAACGGTTTTCCTAGAGAATGAGATTAAAGATGGATGCATGATATGCTAAGATATGATTAACATGCTATGAATATTAAAATGAAAGATTACAAAATTATGAAAGCTAAAGATGATAATGATAATGCTAAAATGCTAGAATGCTAGAATGCAAGTAAGCTCTAATGTACGTATATGTTGTGTAACCAATGCTTGGATTTGCAGGGATATTTACAGAGTTTTCAAAAGATTGTGATTGGTTGATGTGATCAACAACTGTGAAAATTCCTGGAAAATCGAACGGTCGAAGATGGATAAAACTGGAGAGAAAAATAGAAGAAAACAGAAAGCAAGATTTGTTTCCTTTTCCGTAGAAGAGATAAGATGGGATGATAAAGATGAATTGTAAAAATCATTTTTTTGTGAGATTTTGGAAAGATTTTGAAGATAAATAATTAATTTATCAAATTCATTATTCATTTATTGTTGACATGGAAGATTTTCTTAAAATAGAATATTTTAATTAAGATTTGAAGAATAATGGAGGATTTCATAATTAAATAAAATATTTAATTATGATTTGAAAATATATGAAAAATAAAGATATTTAATTAAATTGTTTAAGAAATGACATGTGGATGAAATTAATTAAATAAAATATTTAATTAATTAGAAGAAAGTTTTGAATAGGAGAAAAGAAATAGTTAAATTTAAATAAATCAAAAGACTTAATCAAATTCAAAAAGGTGATAATTAATTAAAATAAATAAAAGGGTATTTATTTAATTAATTAAGTAGACATATGGATGTAAAATAATAAAATAAAATTGATTTATTTAATCATGATAGAAGAATAAAGTGAATGAACAATATAATTAAATTAATTAAATTTAATCATATGTAGAGGACTTTAGAAAAATTAATTAAATAATAAAATATTTAATTAAATGTCAGGATTAGACATGACCAATTTTATGCATATACAGGTGTAAAAGGTAAAAATTTGTACTGTAAAGTCATTTTGGAACTCCAACTTAATACTTCTGAATAGGGTACTTAGATAAGTGTGTAAGTTTTACTTATGGTTTTATGGTGTACTTTAGGAGTTAAAATAAACAAATATTTATGACAAAATGGGTGCTTAGGTGGAGGTAAACCAAGTCAGCCTATGATCTTCCAAGTGGATTAAATGGGGAAATGAACCATGTTCTTGGGGAAGGAGACATGTGTTGGTTAAAATGGGTAGCTATGCCCAACTTAATGTGATGTAAGGGAGGTTGGTGTATGGGGGATAATTCCATGTGTTTATATCCTATTGGATGAAGAGGAGTGATATGGAACTCCCATATAAATTCCTCTCCTTTATTATTCTTTGTGAGTAATTCCTCTTATTTTAGAGGGGGGAGTTGGCATTTTTTTTTTGGGTATAGAGATAGTAAGAGAAGTTTAGATGAAATTTCTATGTTTTGGGGGAATAATCCTTGGGATCTCTTGGGGAGATTTAGTGTGGTTAATTTTGGAAGAGTGGAAGAAAAAGAGGATTCAAGTGAAAGAAGAGTGCTCAAATCCCTTCTTTTTTACCTATAGAGCTAAACTTCTTCTTTTATTATTTTTGTTTAAATATGTACATTATATTTTTGGAATAGGAAGAAGAATTATTATTTTAGATGGTTGGCTTGAGTAGATCTTGTGATAACTTTATAAGCTAGGTACAATTTTTATTTGATTGTTTCCTGTGTTTGAGAAAGAAATGTCCTATTACATGGAAGTGAGGTGGAACTCTTATTTTTCTTGTATTTTGTGTTTTAACATTGTGATACCTAATGTTTAAGATCTTTGTCATATGATTTACAATGTGGGTGTAGGTACTTTTTGAGGTTCTAGCTTATTCTCTTAGCTAAATGGATGGAAAGAGCTATAAATGACTTAATGATGTCATATTGATTTGATGGAGATAACTCTTTGTTGGAATTATTTCCAAAGTTTTCTTGGATCTTGGATCTCTCATACATCAAAAATATTCTAAGGTATTACAATTGTTCAAGAGAAATATGGCTTTAGAATACCTAAAATTGTATGTTGGCACTAATGATATTCTTGTAATTTCATAATTGTAACAAAAATAATAGGTAGAATCAAGTGTGTTGTATAAGTTTTTTAGTTAAGATTAAATTAATTATAGGAGTAAAATAATATTATATGATATAATTGTAGGGTAAGTGCAAAAAGATGGGGGGCCAAAAAGGGGGCTTAAGTGGCCACTTTTATTTTCTGAAATCAAGAAATACTGACCTTGGACGTGAAATTGAGGATAGTTACACTCAATATTTTGAGATGCAACAAAAACAAGGATCGTAGTGCTCTGATTCTACTTTCTAAAATACTAATTTATTTTGAAAATGGTTTAGATTAAGGGGTTCAAAAGAGGGATGCACAAAAATTGGTGTTATTTTTTTCAAAAAAACATAACATGTAGCAACTTTTGTGCATACCTAGCACGATAAACTTTTTTTAGTATTTTTAAAATCACTTCAGTGAGAAATTAGCTAACAATATGTAGTTGATGCACGATTTTTCTGATAATTTTTTAATGAATATTTGACTTTTTACTAATTTTCAAAGTGGAAACTTCCTGAAAAACAGAATTTTGGTCATGCTACCCCTACAAATTTTGGAAACTAATTGAATTTAAAAAAAAAAAATTGTGGAATCATGGAGTCTAGTTTCTAAAAATGTAATTTATTTGAAATTTTGATAGACGGATAATTTATAATGAAAAAACACCAAACACTATTTTTTGCCAAAAAAGAGACACACAAACAAAAGAAATTATAGATGAAATGCTTAACATTGTCAAAAAGTGAAATTAATTACATCGTTGGATAGCTAAGAGAGAGCCTAACATTACCTAGGTGTTCGATTTGTTCGACATTTAAAATACATGCAATCCTAACGGTGAGCACAAACCCAATTATGTGAAACATTGTAGAATTTGCAAAAACACATCTCTGGTCATTGGGAAGGCCCTCGAAGCCTTTGGGTTGGTATTCCAAGGAAAATACCAAGCTTAAGGCTTGGGGATTCCCAAAGCAAGATATAATGCGAGCGCATTATAATGCGCGTGTGTTATAATGCGCGTGCGTTATAATGCGCATGCGTTATAACGTGAACATGTTATAACGTGAGTGCATTATAACGTGAGTGCATTATAACGTGAGTGCATTATAACGTGAGTGCATTATAACATGAGCGCGTTATAACGTGAGTGCATTATAATGTGAGCGTGTTATAATGCGCTTGCGTTATATCTTAGTTTTGACATGGTTTTTTGCATTTGTGCAAGACATGTCTAGCAAAACATAACGCGAGCACGATATAACGTGCTCACATTATGTCTTGCTTTATGCTAAATGCTATTGTATTGAATGTATGTTTATATATTTGTATGTTTGTATGTACATATATGCTTGTATGTCATGTATGTATGTATGTATGTATGTATGCTTGTATGTATGTATCAATGTATGTATGTATGTATGTATGTCTATATG
>VDFB02047230.1:78475914-78638687 GCA_007258455.2 Sequoia sempervirens | reverse complement strand
TGAGGGTATAGGGTTGAGGGATTAGGGTTGAGGGCCCACTGTATAGGGTAGAGGGTATAGGGGTTGCGGGATTAGGGTTTAATGGTTTAGGGTAGAGGGTAGATGGTAGAGGCTTGAGTGTAGAGGGTAGAGGGTTTAAGGGTTTGGGATTTAAGGGCTGAGGGTTTAGGGTTTAGGGTATTGGGTTGAGTGAGATAGAGGGTAGAGAGAGAGTGAGTGGGATAGAGGGTAGAGGGGAGAGATAGAGGAGGAGTGAGAGAGAGAGAGAGGGAGGGAGGGGGAGAGAGATAGAGGGTAGAGGGTTTAGGGTTAAGGGTAAAGGGGAGAGAGGCCCCATTTCTTGGACCCATTTTTTTCAAATAGGCCACTACATTGTCAATTTCACTGAATTGGCAAGCAGTGGGCCCATAGCTTGCCAATTCGGTGAAATTGGCAACCTAACTTGCATGTTTGAAAAAATGGGTCCAAGAAATGGGGTCTCCCGATAATTTACATCACCAGCAAACCCCATTTCTTGGACCCATTTTTTCAAACAAGCCACTACATTGCCAATTTCACTGAATTGGCAAGCTAGTGGGCCAGTTCAACCAATAGCGAGTTCACGAGGTAGGTTCCTTATCGGGGGTGAGGACAGGTAATGACACTAGATTTTATTGTCAAGATGAAGATGTTGGGCTCACTCAACAACTATAATAGAGGGCCGAAGATGTGAGAAGCTCACCACCTACCTACACCCTCGATTTTCCTTAGGAAATAGGATAGGCTTTCCTTCCTTCACCCCCGGTTAGATTGATTGGATAGTGCCCCAAATGGTGGAAGGTGGCCTGCATTGGGAGGAGTTAACGAGAAGGAAACTAAAACAAAGCAGTAGGGAAGGAGGCAAGCAGCTGGACCGATGGTTCCTATCCTTCCTACACCCCTTGGGTAACGAAATAGAATCATAGACAGACCCCCATCTCCTAATCGGAAGAGAAGTTTCCCTAATCCCCATCTCCTAATCAGAAGAGAAGTTTCCCTAATTGATTACACCCCTGCATGCATGAATGGTTGTTGAAGGGAATATCGTACTTATTGTTGGGGAGGAGCCATCCAAAGTGAACTCGACCAAACAAAATAGTTTTGAGAAAGAGATGGAAAGTTCTTTGTTGTCCTACCTTTCTTTCTTTCTCCTACCGGGGGTGTGCTCACTTGTAGTTATCCATCCTTGACTAGATAGCTAGACCATCCATCCTTGTTTATAAAACATCTCTTTCCCGGTTCAACTAATCAACTTTCGGTTGACCTAACTCTATGGGCTGGTGGTGGGAGGCTTAAGCATTGATTCTCTCCACAGAGTCTTGATTATGTTAATTTCCTTTTTTTGCAAGGACAGGGGTCTTGATTAAACAACACTTTAGGGAGAAAGATTAAAAATATCAAATCAAACCCAAAATTTAATCTACAACTTGGATCTAATAGATTAAGCTCAATATTGATGGAACCAGAAATCAGATCACAAATTAGAGAGAGGTGAGATGATGTTTACCAATCACCAAAAGTTAGTTGTTGAAGTTGATCTCAGACTCATTTTCCCAGGGGTGAATGGTTCCTGAGTTCGGGTTTGTATGCAACTTTTGGGAGCCTCTACTCTATTTTTGAAAATCTCAATTTTCCTAGGTTTTTGGTTTGGAAAGCTGAAAATAAATTTTGCAAGTGAGTTTATGTGAGATGACAACTTTTTCAATTTTTCTCTTCAAGAGATCTTCAAGATTTCTTCCACCTAAATCTACAAACACAAATAAAGAGGGAAAAATGTTTTATTTTTGGTGAATGGGCTTTGCCTTGGTCAAACCCCATTTTGGTAATAAAACCTTGAAATGAAACAAAATAGCATGAAAGGAATGATGAATGAACAACTCAATGTCACAACTCACCAAACCCTTGAATAAACTTTGGAATGTAGATTTGCAATTTGCATGAAATGGTTTCAATGGATGTGGATCTTGAACCTTGAATCTTGATTTGAAACAATGCTTTGAATACTTGAATGGATCATGAAACCTAAATCATCATATTAGCTCCAATTACATGCATGATGCATGAAGACTTTGATGTGACAATTGGATCTTGGTTTCTGCAATAAATCTTCACTAAATCTACTCTTGAATTCCTTGCAATGCTCTCGAATTGCTCTTGAAAGTTCTCTTGAACTCTTACTTGATCTCATGAAAATATTCTAGGTGAAACATAGTGAAATGACCTTCTATTTATAGATATGTAACCTCAATTTCTCAAAATTTAAATATCACAAGCCAACATCTAAATATGGATTTGAATATGTTAAAATATTGCCAAAAACATAATTTAATTTTAGGTCCTAGGCCACTCACCTAGGACACACATTGCTCAATGAGAAGTGTTATTTTAAGGCATTAATGAATGTTGGGTTTCCTCTTCGTAAAATGTGATTAAATAGGCTTGGATTTGAATTAAAGGGGCCAATTAAGGAAAATTAAGCTCAATTAATCAAGAGAGCCCTAAATAAGTGTGAAAGTGTAAAGAGGTACACTTTACAACACCAAAAGTAAGGCATAGTTAAGTCCATTTTAATATTAATTCCAATTTAAGTGTGAAAATGTAAAGGGATACATTTTTCTACACTACACCACCATAATATTTTTATATTAGTACATTCTTCTAGAAATTACAACTCACATGTACCCTTGAAATCTACCTCATTGAACTCTATTGCATTCACACTTGTACCAATACCTTCCATAATCATAATCTTATTTTTACATGGTAAACACCTCTATTTATCATCATATGAAGGCATACTCATTAATATAATAGGTTTTTCCTTCTCATATTCATCTTTTTGGATCACAAAAACAATAGCATATGATATGGTAGAGGAGATAAGACAAAATAGTTAGAAAAATTAGAGCTTAATAAGGTTGATGTATCTTGAAAAACTTCCTAAATTTTCCCATGTACATCAATTGGCTCCTTTATTCAAGTGATAGATTCTTCATTTGTATCTTCAAGAGGAGCAAGGAAGCGTATGAAATCAACAATTGTGTGATATTCTTCTTAATTACTACCAAAGAGAAAACTAGGACTAGAATCAATGTATATAACTTCATTTGCAACGTTTCAATGTTCCTCCTCAATGTGTAGGCATTCATATTCCCTCTATATATTGATCTCTTTATAAGAAAGGTCCATTTAATCATATGGGAAGTTCAATTCAATTATATTGGGAATGTAAGACATGACTTGACTATAAGGAGGAACATCCATTTCCTCCTTAAATTCATTTCCTTTAAATTACACTTCTAATGGTAGGTTCCAAACCAATTGTGTATTATGATATTGCTATCAGGATTCAACCGTGTAGTTTTTGAGTCAAACTCCTTATCCCATGTTTCATGAGTAGTGGTTCACAAGAACCCATCTCTCATGATAATGAATAGTCCACTTATGCATTTTATCTAGGATTTATGTTACTTCATGTTGACCTTCACCGTGAATGTTCTATACAAATTAGGCACGCAAATAAATAATAACCAAATTGTTTTGCTTGAATTCCATGGGCCCATGTTCAAAAATTTGTAACAAGAAAGAAGAAAAAAATTTCAAAAGCTCTTTCAAAGACTTACAATACCTAGGTACAACTTATTCCCAAAGAAACCCAAGAGAGGTGATGTGGGGTGAAAAGTCATAATTACCAAAAGGAGGCCCTAAATTTAATTCCCTTAGAGGAAAATGGTACTATAAATCACCTTTGAGAAATCAACATGTGTGTGTATGTAAGTGCATACATGTGTTTGTTTGTATATGCATACAAAAATATAGTATGTACACATGTGTGTGTATTAAGAATAGTTTCAACGTATGTGTGTTGATGTTAAAAATAGTTCCAACATATCAAAATGTATAAACACATAAATACATGTATATGTGTGTTTATATATGCATTCATATATGGTAGATGGTAATAATGGTTATAAATATCATTGCACATTAAATTAATTGTATATATCATGATATGAGATCATTTGTACATAATATCACAACACATTCAACCAATAGTACATACATAATATTAATACATATTAAATTGATGGTAGATGTGAATGATGGTATATATAATGATATGAGATCATTTTTATGTTGGTTATTGTTAGCCGGAAAGTAGGGCAGTGAGGACATTAGCTGGTAAAACATACTACATCTTGGTGCAAAACATTTGTGGAGCATAATATTGTAAATACATCATCTAGACTAAGTGTGTCATACATGGGTCACGCTCCATCCCATAAATGTATGTATAAAAGAAGATATGAATGACAGAATGTAAGAGAGAGAGAGAGATGGAGAGAAATATACAAGTGATAGAGATATAAGGAGAATTATATATAAATATATGAAAGAATAGATGTATAGAGATTAGATAAGGACTTAGCAAGAGAATAGGAGAAAATATAATAATGTACCATTTTGATCTGATTAATATAATGGATAAAGAAATTCTATTTATATGATGGTATATTATATTTTGTGATTATATATAAGTAATTAATCATATTTATGATGTTATCGGTGTTCACCTTTATATGAATGAGCCCAGAGTATAAACTACAACACTTATAAAATAATTGGGGCTTAGAACTTTGGTTTGTGTTTCCCCATATTTCTTGCTAACATTGGTTTTGTTTCCAAGACCCTGGTTAGGTGATATAAAGAACATAACACCCAAAAAAATTAAAATTTAAATCAAACATCAAAGAAGAAAGATAATCAATGAATATTTGAAGATTTGAAGACCTATCCTCTTAGTGCTTACCCTATGAGAAGGGGTTAGGCACCAAGGGAATGGGGAAGGGAAATGGGGAAGATTCCAGAAGGGATCTCCAAAGAGATGTGACTCCTAAAATAAAAGATACTAAATAACTACCATGGGAAATGATATAAGGAGTAATGGAACTCCAAATGAATCACACCCATGGTAAAAGGAGATAAAACAACCACAAGAAAGATTAGAGAGAAAATTGAGTTGGTAAGAAAAGTAAACATGGCTAACCCAAATGGAGAAGAGAAAAGACAACAATAGAGGATTGAAAGAAAGGAAAGACACCGCAGAATAATGGAAGTTGCAGAGAAAATGAGAAGTAAGCATGCCAATGAGGGTGATGTTAAGCATGCCAAAGGGGATGTTGCTAAGGAGAAAGGAAAAGACAATAAAGAAAAGAATTGGGACACTCTGGAAAGATCAAAAAATTGTTGGGAGAAAGTAAGACAACTAATTACTAGTTTAAAGAAGAATATCAATGACTATGGAGAATCTAGAATATTGTTATTAGGACCTTATAATAAGATAAAAACTCTATTATCACCACAACCTTTTAGAATTTCGACAATCAAACTAGACCTATCAAACCTTACCATCAACCTGGATGATAGATTTGTGAATTTTTTGAAAACTCTTGAGAAGACCCCATCAATTCAAGAAGAATATTTAGAAGAATTAGTCAATAGAAGAATAAGGAAGTTAAAAGAAGAAGAAATAAGAAAAAGCTAAGAGAATAGATTGAATTTGGGAAAATAATTATGTTTACAATCAAATAAAAGGACATTAAAAAATAAGAAAATGAAAAGATATTTTGAAGTCACAACCCTCTGACCAGGATCCATCCCCTCAGCCATATAAGAGTCAAAGAATTTTAAAAGAAGAGATATCGCAAGACAAGTAAACAAAAGAAGGAAAAGAAGTAGAGTGGGAAGAAAATACTTGGGAGAGAATATACTTTGATATAAACTAGCAAGAGACAAGAGTAGAGAACATAAACCCTACACTGTTAGAAAAGTAACTTGAAAGAGAAAGAAGAAGAAAACTAGTCTGCAAATTTGAAAGGTTGGAATTAACCAAAGAAAGGAGATGCAATCAAGATTCCCGTATTTGGAAAAGATACAACAGAAGCATCAAAGCACATATTCTTATTATAATCTCTATAGGAAAGGCAAGATATTGATGAAGATAAACCAAAATTACTTGACTTTGTATCCTTACTCAAGAAATTTGTATTAGATTGGTATAAGAAGACATATCCTAAGCATGGGAAAAGTTGGAATGAGGTAAAACAAGATTTCTTAGCTAACTTTGATACACCAGAAATTCCAACAAAGAGTGTAAGTAAAATGAGAGATCTAGTATAGAGGGAAGATGAATCAGTAAAAGAATATGATAGACAATTCAAAGAAGCTTTCCGCAAGCTAGAAGAACCATTAATAGAGAGACAGAAGATAGGGTGGTTTATTTTTGGACTTCAAAAAGACATAAGAACAACTGTAGATGGTAGAATATTCAACACTTATATAGATTTAATCGCCATGGCCTACCGCATTGAAGCCCAAACTTGGTGCATACCTCATAGGGATGATATGAAGGAAAATATTGATAAGTTACAACTTGCAATCGAACAACTAACCATATAGAACTCAATTTTGGTGAAAGGAGACAAAATAAAACCAAAGAAATCTGGTGCACATACTATTCACAAGAAGGCCACCTCTAAAATGATTTCCCTAAGGCTCAAGAAGAGAGAACCATTATAGCATTACATGTATAATTAAAGACAATTTCAGCCAAAACTAACTCAATGTATTGTGGGACATGCCAAGAGTGGGATAGTCACTTCACGGAAGACTGCCTTGCCAACCAACTTCAAGTTTAGAACACACAAACTCATCCTAATCCTAGATGCCCTTTTCACCACAACTATGATGCAAATATAGATAGAAACATGGCATATGTTAAAGGATTGGCAGAAGGACCTCTATATAATGTAGAGAATACATAGCCACCATGGAGGGATAACAAAAGTGCAAATGTGTTACAGAATAGCCCACCGCAAGAAAATATGGGAGATAATAGACAATCCAATTATAGAGGAGGAAGAGGACGTGGTAGAAACAACCACCAAAGGAGTGATGCAACATGCTAAAATTACAGGAAAGTAGGCTATTATGCCACCGAATGTTGGGAAAAAAAAGAGAAGAAAATGCCCTTTCTGTAGAGATGATTCCCATGATATATTTTACTGCAATAAGGCTCAACAATATTATCAGAATACACCACGTTCTAGAAGTGATGAATTACAAGACAATAAAGGGGATAGGGTGATTAGAAAAGTACTGCAAGGAGTCAAAAGCTACCAAATAATATATAATTGGTCCTCAAACACATCAAATGAAGATTACTTTGAAGAAGAACAACCACTGCAAATAAGAAAAAATAAGAAATTTGGAATAAATAAAAACAAAGCTACAATACTAACTAGATATAATAGAAGGAAAATTGAGGAAATTACCGAAGATTCAAGACCGAAAGCGGAAGAGTATTACCACTTTTTTCCAAATAAGAGACGACATGAGAAAATAGTGGAAAAAGTAAATAAACAAATTATACAACAGTAGAAGGATGAGATAGCATGTTTCTCAAAAGAATAAGTAATGATGTTGAAGAATCTAGCCTCACCGGCTCAACAAAAAGATCTTTTAATAATATTGAAACAATTAGGAAATTTTTGGAATAAACAGAAGAAACAACAAGTACATTAGATTATAAAAGATCAAAATTGGAAAAATGGTCCCCTATTAATTACACCAAATTTGAATGACACTAAAGTTAAACATGTAATGAATTATCTAAGTGTGGACCTCAAAATCATTCCAGCAACCACTTGGTAGAGGTTAGGAAAACCTAAACTCATTAGAACACCTATGAACATTAGTCTAGCCAATGGTTCTAGCATGGAAACATTAGGAACATGGAAGAACGTTGAAATAAACATAAAAGGGATCAAAAAAATTATTTATTTTGAAGTTGTAGAGATGGAGGAACCTTTCAACACCTTTAGAGAATTTCTTAGATTGAAATGGTTTGTTAATTCCAATGGTATATTAGACTCTAGGAAGAAACCTCCTTAGTGGATGACAATAGAATAGTCCACATTCCATTAGGAGAAAGAAAAGACATAACATATGTAGGAAATTGCACAAGACAAAGAAGATGAAGATCCCCATAACTTCTATTATATTTCAAGGTTACTCACCATAGAAGAGGAGGATCCTAATAGTTTCAGAGAGATTGAATTAGAAAGTGACAATGTTAGTACTAACAGCAATGATGTTTTAGAAGCATGGCTATAAGAAGAACATGAGTTAACATCCCAAAAGGTATATGGCTTTTAGAGAGAATTTACAATACACAAACAAGACATCAAGCCTCCATAAAGTATTGCAAATCCAAGAAAGGTACCACAAATTCATAAAAATGACATACAAACACCATTCTGACATGTTCTAAACCCCCCCAAATAGGAAAAAACAAGAGATAAAGTAGTATCTGAAACAGAGCAAGGCTATCTAAAAAATGTGGTCAGCAAAATAATTCCACATAAGAAAAGCACTAAGACAGTAGCAACCTAAATCAGTAAAATGAATCACTCACACCTAAAGGGTAGGTCCAATTTTGAACGTCAATTTCCTCGACCTAACCCTAAACACATAAAATGAGGGATCAAACAAAATTATTAAGAAAACACATTAATAGGCCTTAAATAAAATTAACCTACAAATATACTATAGTCCTTTCACCTACCATAAAAGCAAAAATACTCACCGAAGAAATAGAGTCATAGAAATTTAACAAGCAAAATAAATGTAGGAAATGGCTAGACCATTTCCTAAGAAAGCTATAAATACACCACTCCGTTCCTAATTTTCACTCATTGTGCATTCTACTCTTACCGAAGCATTCAAGATATTAACAAGCCAAAACCCTAAGCTAGTTTACACTACGCGACAAAGTCTAGCTCATAAAAATTTTGCACCTATTCTCGTTGATATTTCTCAGCAACCTGGGCCAAAGTATAAGAAATTTCCATACAAAGCAATGGATATTGACCCAGCAGGGGCATTCTCAAAAGCACTTGTGTATGTTATCTATATCAAGGATATCCAGAAATACATTCATGCACCTCTCACAAAGATTGACCACACCAAATTTGAAGAGTTGAGGCACACTGTCCACCAACGAGGAACATGATAATATCTACCGCAATACAATAACATTACGAAAAAATGACTGTGGACGTATGTAGGGAATTTCTAGATTTCACAGTGCACGAAGATTGGGTCTAGATAATCCTAAGCCAATTTCATGACAAATATATATACCTAGACCACCCATACATAATCACTAAAGATGTTATCCAAGTTGTTATCAGATTATCGGTCGAAGGAGAGGTTCCACCAAAGAAAGCTATCAAAAATGTAGCAGTCAAATATGCCACAATAGGCATTGCTTATAAGGCTTAACGCACCAACCGATAGGATTTCTCCACTGCAACTACCATCAACACGGCCTATCAAATGGTCCAAAGACAACAAAGATATAGACCTTTGTAAGGTCCTATAGCAGGGACTAATGGACAACATACAGTGCACTAAGCAGTCTCATTATCAACTCATGTATGAGACCTTACTAATATGCCTAATATTCTACTTCATGAATCAACTACTAGGGTTTGCAAGAAAAATATGGGATTCAACCTGGCTAGTGGTGGCCCAGATCCAAGACCATTCTAAACACTTCCAAGATGCCACTTCCTTCACCACAACCTACTAGGGGTTCTTTAAATCACTCCAACAAAAGCACAAGAATAGGGACTGCACCTCCTATGAGGTGGCTCTCTAGTATATCAAGGATATCGTCTTCCTAGTAGAAAAATACTACACTTTTATGAAAGCCATTAAGCCTAGGACCTCATGGACACCCCAACCTCCATTAGAAATATTTAATGCAAAGATCAACAACTATGCATCTACGCTCATCAACCTTCCTAAGGATCTACAAGCTAAGAAATTTACCACTTACTAAGAGTATATGGATAATTTAGCAAAGAAGAAGGTTGAGGAACAATTTGACAAGAATAAAGAGAAGTTACATGAAAATGGGGTTTACCAGAGCCAAAGATAAAGGAGCAAAGCATGTCCACTCCCCGGAGCTCCAAAAGTCTCCAAAGTGGCACCCCACCTATAGAACCTTCACAAGGAGAAAGAAGTAGGCCAAGGAAGAGGAGAATCACAACCACCCCTCCCAAAAATGAACCCATAGAAGAAGAAGCTACAAAATCCCTCTTGCAAATGAGTGTGGAGAAAGGAGAAGACACAGAGAGTAGTCTCTCCCCAAGCGATGGATAAAAGGAAGAGGAACAGCCAATCTTGGAGGATGCATCCATTCTTAAGACCACAAATATTCCAAAATTCTCCTCATTGGTAGATGAGGATCAATTTTTTAGTGGATTGTTCCACAAAGAAATTTTGGACATGACACTCCAAAAATATCCAAACATGGAAATTCCCAATCAAGTAATCATGGAGAGGGCAATAATCAGGTACATGATAGCATCCAACCTATCATTAGAGGACCTAATGGATAAATTCTTGGACCTGTTGACCACTACATTGAAGAAGAGAATGGGTAAAGGACCTAGCCATTAGAGAAGTGGCTACCATAGTAACCCCTCTACAAAAAAAAAGTTGGCGAAGATCCAAACTAAAGAGCTTTGGTCAAAACATAGGTTGGATAAACTAATGATAACTCAAGTAGTACATAAGGAGATAAAGAAGCAACAGAAAAGGCTTATCATAGGTTGCAAGAGTAAGAAGCAAAGCTTAAATCCATTTCATCAAAGCAAGAACAATATCTCCCCTTTCGCAGTCGGACACACCCTCCTCTTCCACAACATCTTTCATGCAGTCCATCAAGGACTTTTTGGCCAAACAGAAACAGATCCAACCAGCGGTCTCTCCATAATTACTTCAAATCCCACTAGTAGGCTCATAGGTATACATTGGGAGTATATCACCCCTACATAAATTCCAGTTGGGGTATATCTTGCACCAAACTGCAAGGGAAGAGTTCCTAAAACATCATGTGGAGAATTCAAACCAATTAAAATAATTAATCAAGGATATACAAGGGAAATTATAATAGAGGGTGTGGTCAACGACACCCAAGCATAGACGAAAATTCTAAGACAACAAATCTAAGCAGAACTCTAGAAGAAAAGGATAGACGAGGAGAGGAAGAAGTGTGCTACAATACATTCTACTTTTGAATCACAAATTGGGACCTTTAAGAACATAGAAGGAGATTTGAATACTCTATATTAGTTTTTTCTACAATAGCCAATAGTAATAGCAACAACTAAGGGCTAGATGGATCATCTAGAGGTACAAATTCTCCAAACAATGATAGCCTATGATGCCTTACAGGACATAGATGAGCAATCTAGGGTGCATATTGAGGCCTTACATGCATAGTTTCAATAGCTTCAGGATTAATGAGATCGGCTCTGAAACCGAATTCACCAACTCCAGAAATTTGTAGCTTGAATTGGCACAAATCACCAGAGCCCTCCAAGAATCCCAACAATTTACACACAAAATAAAAATTCCTCAAACATTTTTGGAGGTAGAGAAACTCTTCCTATAGATTCAGGTACTGACCCAACAACTACACCTTACCAAGGCCCAATGGGATACACAAAATTTTCTAACCTAAAGGAAATCTACAAGAACATCCTTCCAGCAAGCTAGCATTGACTTGAGAACAAGTCAAGATTTTGAAAGGGGGGATAATGTTAGCCGCAAAGAAAGACATTGAGGACATCAGTCGATAAAACATACCGCACCTTGGCGCAAAACACTTGTGGAGCATAATATTGTAAAGACATCATCTAAACTAGGGGTTTCATAGATGGGTCATGTTTCATCCCATAAATGTATGTATAAAAGAAGATATAAATGATAGAATGTAAGAGAGAGAGAGAGAAATATACAGGTGATAGAGGTGTAAGGAGAATTATATATAAATGTATGAAAGAACAAATACGTAGAGATTAGATAAGGACTAAGCAAGAGTATAGGGAAAGATATAATAATGTACCATTTTGATCTAATTGATATAAGATACTAGAATTATATTTGCATGATGTTATGTGTTATTTTGTGATTATATAAGAAATTAATCATATTTTATATGTTATCGGTGTTCACCTTTATATGACTCAGTCTGAGGTATAAACTACAACACTTAAAAAATAATTGGGGCTCAGAACTTCAGTATGTCTTTCTCCAGATTTCTTGCTAACAGTTATATAATATCACTTACAAAACAATAGAAAATTGTCATATTGTACCAAAACATTTTCAAGGCACTAGGAAGATGTCAAGGAGAAGATAAATGCCCAATTTTTTTTCCTCTTAGAATGTGTTGAAATCCACATGGCTTCCATGTCCATCAAAAATGATATGTTCCTTTGTGAGTGAAAATCCACCGAGGATTGATCTAGTAAAATGGTGTAGCCAATTCAAGAAGAGTTGTTTGGTCATCTAAGTATGTGGTTGGGTTACCATGCATTCCCCTACTTTGTAGTTAGCTATGTCCTTTTTTAACTATATTTTTATCTTAAAATGATAAAATTATGGCATTTTGTGTCTTGTTGCATATGCAAAATAATTTGTTTATCCACTCTACTTTTTTAAAAAATATGTAGCACACTTCTACTACCCAACTTTGCAATAACTTGTATTCCACAATTTCTTCATGCATGTACACTTGTTTCATCATAATTTTATATCTTTGTTGGCCCATACTGATTAGAAGTATACAATTTATCTAAATTATCAAATATATCATGATGTTTGGTTGCAACATGACTATGGGCTATCTCTATCAAGACCCTTAGCATTCCTTATTTATAAATTTGGATGAAATTTGAAGAAACTAACCCACCATGCCTTGTTTGACACACTATTTTAGAATGGATTTGGCCTTGTTTAACAAATGTGTACTATGTGTGACTTCAAATAAATAACTTCAAGACCGTGATCAAGTTGAGCCAAATATTTTCACCACTCAATTACTTTCAACTCTTCTTCATTTGACAAAATAGTTGGTGATCTCTTTTTTTGTTGTTATCTATCCATAAAGCCAATAATTCAAACTATTGGAAGGGATTCCCCACTTTTTTATTATCTCTAATGGAGAATGTATTATCCTTGACATCCATAATAACACCAACTATTTCTTTTTTTACCCATTCCCTTTTGTTGGATTTTTTTCATTCTATAATGCTTAAGAAAATTGGTAATAACATCCTTAATATTTCCATTGTCTTTAATTGGATTACAACCAATATTATTCTCAAGTGGAATGATTTAATTATCATTTTCATCTAGTTCAACCAAATTCAATTTCACTACTCTTGGTAAACTAGTATGTAGCCTTTGATTTGTTCCTTAAAATTCCTCTTTCCTATTGTCATCATGCCTAAACAAAATGACATCAATTAGTAATTGTGAACATAAATATGCAATAAATCTTTATTATCATATACATCACGTTGTGTGATCCATCATCACAATAAAAAATTATTGTGTTATCTTGATCATAGATCGTGGAATATGGTAAAAATCTATGACCTCCTATATTATCATGAATTAATGTCCATATTGTGATGAATAAATTTATTTATTATTTAATAAACAATGACATATGTAAAATGTGTTATTTTGTTGGATTTGATTCATCAACCCTACATCTCCCAGTTGTCACCTACAATCAAACACCTATCACAAAAAAAAAATTAATGAAATTATTATAATAACCTAAGCCCTATTGATGCAAAACTACATGAATAATTATTGAACAAATATAATGAATTACCCTTGATAAAGGATAAAGAAACCCTAGATGAGGATTAAATAAGATCATGACATATGTCCTCATCGTATGACTTGAGACAAAAAAGAAGTTGACCTAAGTAAGCTTAAGTATGCTAGTGTAAAGGGGGGCCTAATAATCAAGTAATTATATTTTTACTCTAACACTCCCCTTAAGTGAAACTTAGGGAGAATCTAAACCTCTAATGATGAAGGCATAAAAAAAAATGAGTCTTGCCAACTAGACCTAATGAGGTACCAATGTATAAATTAAAAAATATCATAATCAGAGAAAAGGAGAAACATCATGGAAAAAACTCCTCTCCAAAAGAGAAAGATATAAAAAAGTGAAGGAAAAAGGCCTCAATATATCCCCCCAAGGAGAAATTTCATCACATATACAATATAAATCCCCTTGAATAGTATAAAAAATATTTGAAGGACTAGAAATACTCCAAAATAATATCCCAGAAGGAGTGGAAAATGAAAATGAACATCAAGAACACCATTGAAGCACAAAGAAACTACAAACAATTGTCAAAAAATGACTATTATAGTGTTAAAACCAAAAAACCTCCTCTCAAATCAAAATGAAGATTGGGATTAAAAATAATAAATCTACATGAGTGACCCCAACAATACTACTCGAATATGTAGGAATAAATGGTAACTCCCAGCACCCCTAAGAACAGTTGCAAGACCAAAATATCTTTCACAAAAGAGAAAATGGAAAGAATAGCTTGCTATGATTATGAATACAAGATTGATACAAATGTACATGGTAGACAATTGTGTATAAAGGAAAGGTGAGAGATAGGATTAGACAGGATTGTGGCATGTGTCTTAATCCTATCTTATAAGACAACTATTAAATGACCTAGGTAACCAATATGGAATAAAAGTTAAAAAGATAAGATAGGATAAGATTTTATTTTGGCAACTAAGACTTCTAGAAATACACCTAATACCTAAGTAAACTTAACATGTGACTAAATCGCCATTGTTAGCATTAGTCAGGTACAAGACACTTATTAACACCAACAAAATAATGATCAAATGGCTAACCAAAGCAATAATTTGATAGTTGAAGGTACAAATGGCACACCAATGTGTATGAGGGACCTCAACAACACTTCTCAAAGATTCCAAAATATACAAGTCAAAAATATTGGTGCCAATAGTCTAAATAAAATTGATCAACTAAGGATGAAAGTTCACCTCCACAAATAGGAATGTAATATTGTCTATATGGTATGTGGTTCATTTCATCAAAATGCATGGGTAACTGACCACTGCATCTACCTAGTATATAGAAATAAAAACTAGATGCATATCTTACTCCTAATCAAAACCAAGGAAGCATTAGCACCAACACTATGATACCCCCACCATAATTTTAAAAATGGAGAGGGATGACAAGTTCACTAAAACTATATGTCACAATGTAATACAAGAAGGAGAAGAAACGTCATTAGAACCTGCACAAGATAATATTGCAAATAAAAAAGGGTGTTCAAAACAAGGCACACATGCATGAAGGTAGATAAGGTTGTGATTGTAAATAAAAAATTGCACACAAAGAACTCCCATAGTACTTTATAAAGTAGTGTGAGTACAAAAATGGCACAACATGATGTACAAGATTCTAAAATACAAATACTATATGTGCCACTTTATCTCAATGTGCTTACAAATAAATATGTGCATTCAACATATGCTTATAATGCCTAAAAGAGAGCAAATGCTGAAAATACATATAGATCAACTAAAAAGAAGTCATCTCATGCAAATAGAATTTTTTCAGATGCCAAAATGTCCAAGTAATCAATCAAAATGTTAAATAACGATAAATTGAATAAAAATTACCTAGTTAGATTAAGGAAAAAGTGTTTAGATAGTTGTGAAGATATTTTAAATACCTTTTCAATGCCACAAGAATCATAAAAATCAAAGATCCAGGACAAAAATATGAGCCTAGAAGCCAAAAATGAAGATTTGACCTCAATAGGCATTAAAATGTACCAACAAAAAAACCTAAAAAAATATCAACACCACTAGAAAGTACTCAAAACCATCTTTTTGATGATATCTAATTTGCAAGAATCTAAGTCTATATCAAAAGTTACAGCATTTTTTGTAAACTTCTCTTTTAGGCCTCAAAGCACAAAATAAGCCCTACATAGGCACCTAGTCACCCATATGACTAAGAGTTGAGATTCTAAGGTGTGGAAAGTTAACAATAGGGTCCTAGTTTCTCGTTTGACTAGTGGCTAAGACCATGGGGGCTAGCACCCAAAATTAAAAAATCATTTTTATTTTAAAGTAAGAAATTAATACAATATTCAAATTACCATCTAGGCACAAAAATTGGGGTAGCACAAAAATCAAGATGGATCAAAATTTGAGATAAATTTATAAAATGATGACACAAAAATTGAGGCAATTGTACAATTATATAAAAAAAAATGGAAATTTTTTTGAAACCTCAAAGAAAATCTACTCCAAAATCTGGTGTCTTATATAAAAATAAGGGTTTTGATGTCTTCTAAACACAACCATGAGTTATGTTTTACTTCATTATGTACCATTTGGACACTCAAGGCTAGATCTCTCAAAAAAAGATAAGATCTGGAACTCTAGTATCATGTCGAGGTTGCTTTTTCAACCCTATAACTCCTAGAAGTCACCTAAAATCAAACACCTATCACAAAAAGAGAGAAAAATAATAGAATTGTTGTAATAGCCTAAGCTCTATTGATGCAAAAAAAACATGAATAATGATTGAATGAATACAATGCATTACCCTTGATAAAGGATAAAGGATAAAGAAACCTTAGGTGAGAATTAAATTAAATCATGACATGTATCATCATCCTATGACTTGAGATAAAAAATCACATGACCTAAGTAAGCTTAAGTATGCTAATGTAAAAGGAACATAATAATTAGGTAATTACCTTTTTACTCTATAATTTTTACTTATAACTATGACATTGTAGATCTCATGAATGAATTAAACAATTTCTTGATAGAGCCATTCTAGTAGAGAATAACTATTACTATCGAAAGCAAACCTCATATTAAACTATTAAATAATTTCCATAAAGAAATGTCTTTTGTTCATTTTTTTATAATATTGTTGTTTATTTGCCTCTTTCACTAGTTCAAGTAAATACTTTTAACATGGCGCCATCATACTGTTTGATCAAGTTTGCTAGACTAATGGATATATTCAAGGAGGCCCTAGGCCAATTTACAATCCATTGTATGAGGCAAAGAAATAAGTATGTCTCATAGATTGAGGATCCTCAATAGCCCAAATATGATATTTGAGAATAATCCTATCTATTTCTCCTATAAATTAAATACATTATGTGGTCTTTTTTTATGGATTAGCGTATCCATATTCCTATTAACCATTTTCCCTCAAGGATCAATCATGTGGATATTTTCTTATGGGTTAACTTATATTATATTATTTCTATAATCATATTATTTGGAGTCAAAATGTAAATGGATAATTCAATCCTTGTTTCATTTTATATATTTTTTCCCTCCTATTTTTTAAAATTATGTGATCCATGGATTTGAATTCTTTGAATCATATTAGTCAAGAGAGGTCCATGTGGATTCAAAGGAAGCCATTTTTTAATTTGGTGTGTTAATTGGAATTTGATTTCCAAATTATGAGCTTTACATCTTTATATTTATTTTACAAGTACTTCAATATTTGGTTGTTAAGGTCTCCAAGCTAAACATTTGTTGTTACATATTTGGAAGAGATGAAATGATTTCTTAGAACCTATAAGCTAGTTTACTTAATTGAGGACCATAAATTATGCAGTTTTATATATTATGTAAATGAGGAAGTATGTAGTAATGTAGACAACTATATATATATATATATATATATATATATGTTCAAACAAGCTAGATACAATATTAAACAAATTTAAATATAATATTTATTATAGTTTTGTTATATTTTTAGACGTGAACTTTATTTGCAATGAATGACATTGTGTTGTGTTCAAAATAGAGTTAGATTTGACAATTATTACTTTCTTAGCTGGTACTTTTCATCGAAATGATTTTGGTGTATCAATGATATATATTAAGTAATTTTATAATAATTATTGACATGGTAGTTATTAACATAATTTGAAATATTTATTGATATCTTATTCATATACAATCATTGGAATATGTTATATTAATGGGTCAAACTATGACAAGTCCCCTGATAACTATTGGTACATAATTATTGGGTCTTCTCCCCTATACATCCACCTAAAAAAATGTCTCTAAACTTGTCCTATAGGTTTTTAGTCTAACCCAATTCAATATCCTTCTTTGAACTCTCCACTTAGCACTTTGAGTTTTATTAACCATAATGAGAAAATGTGGTGTAATAAATAGGGTCAAGAGCATCTCTTTTTAATTTTAATTGGATGTTTTTTGTTTACTATCATACAAGAGTACTTGATCTCCAAGTCTAGATTCCTTGAATTTACTATTGCAATCATCGCATGCCTATTGTCTCCTCTTCTCAAGCCTACTCATATGCTACTAGAAATATTTTCTTGTACAATTTCTCCAAGTCTACCAACCTTTCTCTCACCATATATTCTTCACTCATCGTTAGTGTTAATTCATCCAAAAGCTAGGCACTAGATTTTTTCTCAATAGTGTAACATCTTGTCTATAGACTAATTAGATTGTCTAGTACTTAGTTAATCTCTTATAAGTGGTGTAATATTCCCACAATATCATTGAAATCTATGTATGTCGATCCCCAATTTTTAAACTAAATATTTTATATGGTACTCTTTCAAAGACTTTGTTAAATTCTTTTGTGTTTGTTTGCTTGCAAATGGTAGGATGTGCTTATATTAGGAATTATTAGGAAGTTCTTAAATAGTTCAAGGATATTATCATTTATAACTTATTTTCCTTGATCACTTTTTTATGATCAATGGGAAACCAAACTTGGTAATAAGGTTTTCACATAAAAAATTTGTTCTTTGTGTTGTGCAATCCTTGGTTGGAATTGCTTTTTCCCAACTTACCAAATATTCAATGTGAGTTAGAATAAACCAAACATGCTTTTTCTAGTTGTGGTTTTGATTGGCCCAATGAACTCTATCGTCTACTTTTCAAATGCTACTAACATTAGCACTAGACTTAGGAGCATTTCATCCCTTACGTTAGGTTTTTAATCCATTAGCATATGTCACAAATTCTAGCATACTTATGTGCATCCAAAAATAGGGTAGGCCACCATAGACATGCTAATAACACTTTGTGTGTTGTCCCTTATCCCGTATGTGGTCCTCTACTACTACCTTGTGTGCTCTCTTAGGATCAACTCCCTCTTTGTGATGATGCAACTCTTCTAAAGCTCTCGTATTTTCCCATTTTATATATATGCCTCTCTATTCAATAAACTAGAGTGTTGAGATTAGAAATTTCTTCCTTTCTAAATTATTAAAATGATTAAGGTATGCTTGAGTGGCTATTATTTCCATATTATATGGTACTGCCTTTATTTGGAAAAAAGAGTGCTCAAGGGAACTTGTTGTCAATTAATTTTTTGTCATCTATGTTATCAATCCTAGACAAATAGTCTAGTATGTGGTTTGATTTCCCCAACATGACCATGATCATAAATTTCAACTCCTAGAATAGAATCAACTAATGACATCCTACCCTCAAAACACTAGTATCTTGACCAAGTTTTTCAAAGGTTCATCTTCCATGTAAAGGACAAAATGGTTTACCAATAGGTAGTGTCTTAAATTTTGTGGCATGTATTATACCATTGCTAATGCTTCTCTTTTTCTTATGATATAATTCATCTCTTCCTTTAGCTAAATTCATAATTACAAAAGAGATGAGGCAATCACTTTTTTCTCTCAATTGCACTAATAATGCCCCAATTGGCATGGTTGATGTGTCCACAAGAACATGAAGTTTAAGCTTCCAATCCAAAAATATTAGGATTTGTTTGTTGGCTATCTTAGAATTAAATATATCAAATATCTAATAATATTTTTTAGACCATTCAAATTTCCTACTCTTCTTTTCCAAGAGTTCCTTTCTTGGTGTTGAAATGGGAGTATACTTTCAAATAAGTTTTTTATGATATCCATATAACTTGTGAAGGTTCTCATGTCACTTGGATTCTTGGTGGTAAAATTTTTATTATTATTATGCTTTTCAATGGATCAACCATCATTTCTTCCTTGAATATTGTATTACCTATTAATGTCCAAGATGGTATCACAAAGATGCATTTATTCAAATTTAGTGCAATATCAAACGGTGGCATATCTCAAATATTATCCTAATGACTTGCACATGATCTTTTAACAATTCATAAACTACCCAATCATCCAAGTATACTTCTAAGAACTTGTGTATGAACACTCTAAAAGCTTTCACCATGATTGCTAGATATTGCTATTGTGCTCTTTAGTTTGAATGCCATAACTATATACATGAAAAATCCCAACTTTGTCACAAAAATGGTTTCAGGTTGATCCTTATTTACATTATTCACCTTACAATAACCCAAAAATCAATTAGTAAAAGAGTATAATTCCATTCCTAGTATCATTTCTAGCATTTATTTTATAAATGGAATAGGGAATAGATCATGTGCATATGTTGTTCAACCCCCAATAGTCCACACAAATGATCATATCACTTGTATTTTTTATTTTTTATTACCATTGGACTAATCCATTATGCACCTTTTGCTGGTGCAATTATTGTTGGATCTCAGTTGTGTTTATGGTTTGTCCTTGATGACAAAATCTTTCATCCTTATGATTTATAATGGCACTTCTTTGATGTCTCTTGGCTATTACAGAAAGTTATTTTTTATGCTTTAATTTCATGGTGATGAGAATTCTGGTTCAAGTTATGAATGCTATCTCTTTGACTGACAGAGTTTGGAAGATGGTTTCTTTGTCAGGATGGTTCTTTTTGCATATCACTGGTATTGGTTGTTTCTCATTCGGGCTTACACATATCGGCATGAGTATGGTAGGGTCTCCCTGATCCACCTTGAAATGTCTGAGTTGCCTATCGGCAAGACATTTCAGATGTCATGGCGATTGAATTTATCTTACAAGTTGTTGTCGGAAAGACTTCTCTTTTGTTTCGACGACAGAATGTGTTCTCTATCGGCATATGTTATACTGTCAGAATAAGGTCTTATCGATTTCCTTATGTCTCCCCGACCCGCTTCAGAATGAGCATATCGGCAAAGGAAATCATCCTCGAGGTAATGTCATAGCGAGTCTTTCTTGTCTTACCGACTTGTGCTCAAAAGGTTTTTTCTATTTTTCGGGAGGAGTCTCACCAAACAACTCTTTGAGAGAACTTCAGCCAAACTGAGTAGTATCGGGCTGAGGTCTTGGAGATTTCACTTGGTCTCACCGACTAATGCATGTGGAAGTCTATCGGCGAAAGTTGTGGCGTCGTTATATGGTCTTGGCAAATTCGATTTGTTACACCGACCGAAAACATGAAGGTAGTCTCTTCGGCAAGAGCTAGGGTTTTCGACGAGTGACCTCCGGTCTCGCCGATGGAACACAAAAGAACTCTGTCGTCATAGGATCTATCCTGTCTCAGCGACTCTGAGTGAATGAAGTTTTTTTGATATGACTCAAACTTTCTACGAAAGGTCTCACCGATATCATAATGTTATAGCGATGCACATCAAGAAAAAGGTTTTTGTCGGTGTGAGATCTTTAACGTCTTGGCAATCTATTGTGAGCTCGGGATGTTTCGACAAAACAAGGGGCAGTCTATATAGTGTCTCCCCGACTATGTATTGTCTTGGCGACTTGGAAATGATAAAGGCCTTCGGCATAGGTATTGAATTGTAACGGCGACAATGTGTATCGAATGTCTTTCAGTATGACAAAGTTTTCTCCAAGAGGTCTCCCCGAAGGTTGTATGTTACAGCAATAGTGAATGAAACTAAAGGACATCTCAGTAAGAAGTTTCCTCATGTCTCAGCAAAAGAATAATATACTAAGGAAGTATATCAGCGTAGCATGTTGTATTCGATATGTCTTCTCTCTGAATCTGAGAGAAAGCGAATTGAATGTCTGGCAACGTTAAAGTTGCCTTCGGCATAACGTGTCATCGATGGAAATAAAAAGGTTTAGGGAAAAAAAATTGAGCTTATTCTTTTTGGCTGGGTATCAAACCCTAGCCTGGCTGCCATCATGAGTGTTTACGTTTCTGTTGTTGCTGACTGTAACGGTTCTTATAGAGGTTTATGGAAGGTTTATTTGGTGCATTTCTGACTGGAAGCTCGACAGTGGATAATGGAGCCATGGGAGTTACAGATCTGTCTGGTATTTTTATTTATGTGTTTCATACTGCGCATATTAACTTATTATCACAATTTTTCTTTAACTACTCTTTGCATCTCTATGACAAATGATGCCCTGACTGAGTATTGTCATTCATGCATTAGAGGTTATGATTTTCTGTGGTGGACAGTTGTGCTTTTATGCAGAAAAATGAACTCATTCGTAACAGATTTGTTGAGAACGGCTCTTAGCTGGGTTGGTTGTTCTGTCGTTACTCCTGAAGACAGTTACCTATCTGGCATGTAAATCAAGATGTATATATAGAAGCAGAAAACTTAGTTTTATGTTCGACTGTTGATGTAATTCTGAGATTATCATTCCTTGGCTGTATAAAAATATATGGATAAAACTCTGCAATAAAATCTGTATAATAAGATGCAGAGATTGTGAGTTTCTTCTCTATGAGGTATTTTAGGGATTCAGTTATTGAATCTTTAAGGTATTCTGTAGATGAGAAAACAGAGAGATATGTGCTTAACTGAAAACAGAGGAACCCTCTGAATCATTATTATTGTTCAAAACATAATTTGAGGGGTTGGTACTCCTTGAGATAGATATCTCTAAATGAGGGGTTGGTGCTCCATGAGTGGGTGCTCAAAAATCAGCCTATAAGGCATTGTGAACAGTTGATTATAAGATTAAGCCAGGAAGGCATTTAGGGAGTGGTTTTTATACCCCAGGAGGGTTTTCCACTCGGCAAAATATTGTGCCTCTTTGTTCTTCTGTGTTCTCTCTATTTTACTATGATGTTGTTGTTTATGTTCACTGTTGAGTTATTACTTTTCTCAATTCTATTTATGAATGATTACATTCAACTCATGAATGCATTAATCAGAGTAATATTGAGAAAAAGTCTGTGATATGCTTTGAAGTTTTTGAAAAATTGGTCAAATATGTTAAGACACTGATTCACCCCCCCTCTCAGTGTCATTTTAACTCCAACAATTGGTATCAGAGCATAGGGTCCTCTGATTGGTTTAATTACCTTGGATTGATCTTAGTCTTGGAGTTTGTTTTTAATGGCACATTCTCATGACGGTGCCTCTGTAACCAGGGCTCCATTATTTGATGGAACAGATTATGTGTTCTGGAGAATAAGAATGGAAGCTTTTCTTGTTTCTTTTGATGTTGATGTTTGGAGCATTGTTTTAGAAGATTACAATGTACCAGCCACTATTCCCACTAATGCTGCTAAGAAAAAGAAGTATGAAACAAATGCCAGAGCTAAGCATGCCATCTTGTGTGGATTAACTAAAGATGTGTTCATTAAAGTTATGCATTGAAAATCTGCTCATGGAATCTGGGAAAAACTTGAAACTATATATCAAGGGAATGAGAAAGTCAAACTGTCAAAAATCATTACTCTCAAACATCAGTTTGAGGAGTTGAAAATGAAGGATGATGAGAAAGTGGCTGAATATTTCCTAAGATTTGATGAAGTTGTCAATGGAATGAAAGGTCTAGGTCAAGAGGTTAATGAATTTGATGTGGTCACAAAAGTTGTTAGGTCCTTACCATCTAAATTTGAATCTAAGGTTTCAGCCCTAGAAGAAAAGAAACACTTTGATAAGCTTACCTTAGACAGCCTGCAAGGAATACTTACTGCCTATGAAATGAGAACTAGCAAAAACAATTCAACAAGAAAAGAAACTGCCTTTAACTCTGAAAAGAAAGAAAAAGTCGATGTCAGTGAATCAGAGTTGTCTGATTCTAAAGAATCTCATTTTGTTAGAAGATTTAAAAAGGGATCAGGAAAATATAAGGGAAAACTTCCCTTTAAATGTTTTAACTGTGGAAAAATAGGTCACTTTGCTGCAAAGTGTCCCTATGATGATCAAATCTATGACAACGAGACAACTGAAATACAGCCTAAGAAGAAGGCTTTCAAACCTAAACAAAACTTCAATTTTAAAAAGAAGAAAAGTTTGTTTAGTAAGGATGAATCTGATATTGAGTCTGAAGACTCATCAGCTGATGAAGTTGAAACTTTGTTCATGGCTGAAATTACTCAGCAAAATGATTCTAACACCATTGACACTGAAGAAGGTGAAGTAGATCTTGAAAGTGAGCTGAAATGTGCTCTTCAAGAGGTCAGAAAACTCAAAAAACAAGTTCTTACTCAAGAACATAAACCAGATCAAGAATTGATCTCTCTGAAAACTCAGCTTGAAGAAGCTAAAAGAGCTGAAGTCTGTCTTAGAGAGACTGTAAGCTACAAAGATCATGAAATTCAAAAACTGGAACAAGTAGTCCTTCTTAGGAAGGAAATTGAAAAATATGAAAGCACTCTAAAACTGAATGAGATGCTCAGCAAACAAAAGGTGTATAAAGATAAATCTGGTGTTGGTTTTGAAAAGGGTGAATGCTCAACTGACAAAGCAAAACAAAACCCCTCTTCTGAAGTCAAAAATTTAGGTTCAAATCACTCAGAATCTGGTAAGGATCATGCTAAGTTTTTTAGAGGTAATAGACCTTCATACAAAGACAATTCTTTTTTCTATGGTTATTACTTTTTCTGCAACAAAATTGGTCATAAGGTGAGCACTTGTAGGCTTATGAATTCTAGAATACCCAGGTTTGGTCTTAGGAAACACTATGGTTTTGTTAGACAGACCAGATGTTTTAAATGCAATACTTTGGGACATTCTATCAAACAGTGCAGAACTGATCTGCAATCGAAACAACAGAAAATTAAAAAGGTTTGGAAACCTAAGGCTATCAACAACTTTGAGCAAACCATGTTGGTTCAAACTGCTTTTCATTCCAAGAAAAAGGACTTATGGGTCTTGGACAGTGGATGTTCTAACCATATGACTGGCGATAAGGACAAGTTTATAAAACTTGAAGATTATGTAGGTGGATATGTCAAGTTTGGTGATAATTCTGGTATTCAAATTAAAGGTAGAGGTTCACTTCTTCTGAATGAAGACACTCCTATCTATAATGTGTACTATGTGGAAGGTCTCAAGCACAATCTTCTAAGTGTTAGTCAAATCTGTGATAGTGGTTATCATGTTCTTTTTAATTCGCAGGGATGTGAGATTAAGAACAAGCTTGGAAAGGCTGTTGCAGCTGGAAGGAGGACAAAAGGAAATGTGTACAATCTCCTTGACTCATCTTGCAATGACAATATTCAAGGTATGTGTCTAATGGGCCAAATTGAAGAGAGCTGGTTATGGCATAAAAGATTAGGACACATAAACTTTGAAAATCTGGTTAGAATCAGTAAGAATCAGAATGTTAGAGGTTTACCAATTCTTAACAAGCCAGAAAATTCTGTGTGCAAAGAATGCTTAAGTGGTAAACAAACTAAAATCAGCTTCAAGACAAAAGAACTTTCTTCTTCAAAACCTTTACAGCTTGTGCATACTGATTTATGTGGACCAACTAGAACAAGGTCTATTAATGGTGAAAAATACTTTATGCTTTTTGTAGATGATTATACTAGAATGGTTTGGGTCACATTTCTTAAGCACAAATCAGAAGCCTTTGAAAGGTTCAAAATCTTTCATAAAATGGTTGAAAAGGAATTTGATATGAAACTCAAATGCCTTCGATCAGACAAAGGAGGTGAGTTCACCTCTCAAGAGTTTATTGATTACTATGAACAACACGGTATTAAAAGGCAGTATGCTGCAACTAAAACACCTCAACAAAATGGGGTAGTTGAACGTAAAAACAGAACTGTAAAAGAAATGGCTAGAACCATGCTAGATGAAGCTAAGTTGTCTAATATGTATTGGAAAGAAGTTGTTCATACAGCTGTATACATCTTGAATAGAGTGCAGCTTAGGGTGAAATCTAAACACACTCCTTATGAATTGTGGTATGGAAAAACTGCTTCTGTCAAATACTTTAAAATTTTTGGAAGTAAGTGTTTTATCAAAAAGGATGATGATAATCTTGGAAGTTTCCAATCCAAAAGTGATGAGGGTATCTTTTTGGGATACTCAACTCACAGCAAAGCTTATAAATGTCTCAACAAAAGGCTTAATAAGATTGTTGAAGTTGTTAATGTAAAATTTGATGAAAGACCACATTTGAATGCTGAATCTTTGCAAAATAATGAGGAAGAAGAACTTGAATTTGAAATAATTTCTGAAGGAGCTGGAACAGCAAAGTCTTTTGTTGAATCAGCAAGCCCTAAAAATGAAAATGCAAGTCCTGAAAAGGTTGCATCAAATGCTCCTTCAAAAAATCTAGCTATATACCACCCCAAAGATCAGATTATTGGGGATAAAAATGCAGGAGTTCAAACTAGAAGAAAGGCTGCAGAATCTGATGAAAAGGCACAAATTGCTTTCTGTCTAGTTACTCAGTTTGAGCCTAAAAATTTTAATGAAGCTCTCACAGACTCATGTTGGCTTAATGCTATGCAAGAAGAAATTGATCAAATTGAGAAAAATCAGACTTGGGAGTTAGTCCCAAGACCAGATGACAAGAATGTCATTGGAGGCAAATGGATATACAGAAACAAGGTTAATGAAAATGGTAATGTTATTCACAACAAAGCAAGATTTGTCTGCAAAGGCTATGCTCAACGAGAAGGTATTGATGTTTCTAAACCTGTTTCCATTCTTTGTGATAACACTAGTGCGATAAATATTTCAAAAAATCCTGTTATGCACTCTCGCACAAAACATATTGCTATTAAGTTTCATTTTCTTCGAGAAAAGGTTTTGGCTAATGAAGTCTGCTTACAGTTTGTTGGATCTCAAGATCGGGTAGCTGATATTTTTACAAAGCCCTTAGCAAAAGAGTTATTTGAAAGGCTGAGACTTCGATTGGGAGTTATCTCTCAATCATTACTTCACTGAATCTCCAAGCTACTGCTTAGGGGGAACATGTTATATGTTTTGATTCACTTACAGCTCTCCTACAATTTTGGTTGCTGTACTACTACTTTTTTTTGCAGTTGTTTCCCATGATATTTTGGTTGGCTTCTCAGTTGTGTTTCATGGCAATGCACATTCTTCTCTTCTATTATTTGTCATTGAGGCAAAAAGGGGGAGAGTCATTTGTGTTTTGCCATCAAGGACAAAGGGGGAGTTTGTTGGATCTCAGTTGTGTTTATGGTTTGTCCTTGATGACAAAATCTCTTATCCTTATGATTTATAATGGTACTTCTTTGATGTCTCTTGGCTATTACATAAAGTTATTTGTTATGCTTTAATTTCATGGTGATGAGAATTCTGGTTCAAGTTATGAATGCTATCTCTTTGACTGACAAAGTTTGGAAGATGGTTTCTTTGTCAGGATGGTTCTTTTTTCATGTCACTGGTATTGGTTGTTTCTCATTCGGGCTTACATATATCGGCATGAGTATGGCAGGGTCTCCCCGATCCACCTTGAAATGTCTGAGTTGCCTATCGGTAAGACATTTCAGATGTCATGGTGATTGAATTTATCTTACAAGCTGTTGTCGGCAAGACTTCTCTTTTGTTTTGGCGACAAAATGTGTTCTCTATCGGCATATGTTATATCGTCGGAATAAGGTCTTATCGATTTCCTTATGTCTCCCCGACCCGCTTCAGAATGAGCATATCGGCAAAGGAAATCATCCTCGGGGTAATGTCATAGCGAGTCTTTCTTGTCTTACCGACTTGTGCTCAAAAGGTTTTATCTATTTTTTGGGAGGAGTCTCACCGAACAACTCTTTGAGAGAACTTCGGCCAAACTGAGCGGTATCGAGCTGAGGTCTTGGCGATTTCACTTGGTCTCACCGACTAATGCATGTGGAAGTCTATCAACGAAATTTGTGGCGTTGTTATATGGTCTTGGCGAATTCGATTTGTTACACCGACCGAAAACATGAAGGTAGTCTCTTCGGCAAGAGCTAGGGTTTTCGACGAGAGGTCTCGGCGAGTGACCTCCGGTCTCGCCGATGGAACACAAAAGAACTCTGTCGGCATAGGATCTATCCTGTCTCAGCGACTCCGAGTGAATGAATTTTTTTCGGTATGACTCAAACTTTCTACGAAAGGTCTCACCGATATCATAATATTATAGCGATGCACATCAGGAAAAAGGTTTATGTCGGTGTGAGATCTTTAACATCTTGGTGATCTATTGTGAGCTCGGGATGTTTCAGAAAAACAAGGGGCAGTCTATATAGTGTCTCCTTGACTATGTATTGTCTTGGCGACTTGGAAATGATAAAGGCCTTCGGCATAGGTATTGAATTGTCATGGCGACAATGTGTATCGAATGTCTTTCGGTATGACAAAGTTTTCTCCAAGAGGTCTCCCCGAAGGTTGTATGTTACAGCGATAGTGAATGAAACTAAAGGACATCTCGGTAAGAAGTTTCCTCATGTCTCAGCGAAAGAATAATATACTAAGGAAGTCTATCGGCGTAGCATGTTGTATTCGATATGTCTTCTCTCTGAATTTGATGTGTCACAGAGAAAGCGAATTGAATGTCTGGCAACGTTAAAGTTGCCTTCGGCATAACGTGTCATTGATGGAAATAAAAAGGTTTAGGGCAAACTTTTTGAGCTTATTCTTTTTGGCTGGGTATCAAACCCTAGCCTGGCCACCATCATGAGTGTTTACATTTCTGTTGTTGCTGATTGTAATGGTTCTTACAGAGGTTTATGGAAGGTTTATTTGGTGCATTTCTGACTGGAAGCTCGATAGTGGATAGTGGAGCCATGGGAGTTACATATCTGTCTGGTATTTTTATTTATGCGTTTCATACTGTGCATATTAACTTATTATCACAATTTTTCTTTAACTACTCTCTGCATCTCTATGACAAATGATGCCCTGACTGAGTATTGTCATTCATGCATTAGAGGTTACGATTTTCTGTGGTGGACAGTTGTGCTTTTTATGTAGAAAAATGAACTCATTTGTAACAGATTTGTTGAGAACGGCTCTTAGCTGGGTTGGTTGTTCTGTCATTACTCCTAAAGACAGTTACCTATCTGGCATGTAAATCAAGATGTATATATAGAAGCAGAAAACTTAGTTTTATGTTCGACTATTGATGTAATTCAAATTAGCATTCCTTGGCTATATAAAAATATATGGATAAAACTCTGCAATAAAATCTGTATAATAAGATGCAGAGATTGTGAGTTTCTTCTCTATGAGGTATTTTAGGGATTCAGTTATTGAATCTTTAAGGTATTCTGTAGATGAGAAAATAGAGAGATATGTGCTTAACTGAAAACAGAGAAACCCTCTGAATCATTATTATTGTTCAAAACATAATTTGAGGGGTTGGTACTCCTTGAGATAGATATCTCTAAATGAGGGGTTGGTGCTCCTTGAGTGGGTGCTCAAAAATCAGCCTATAAGGCATTGTGAACAGTTGATTATAAGATTAAGCCAAGAAGGCATTTAGGGAGTGGTTTTTATACCCCAGGAGGGTTTTCCACTCGGCAAAATATTGTGCCTCTTTGTTCTTCTGTGTTCTCTCTGTTTTACTATGCTGTTGTTGTTTCTGTTCACTGTTGAGTTATTACTTTTCTCAATTTTGTTTATGAATGATTACATTCAACTCATGAATGCATTAATCAGAGTGATATTGAGAACACTCTGATTAATCTGCATTAATCTGTGTTCTCTCTGTTTTACTATGTTGTTTTCTCTCTGTTTTACTATGCTGTTGTTGTTTCTGTTCACTGTTGAGTCGTTACTTTTCTCAATTTTGTTTATGAATGATTACATTCAACTCATGAATGCATTAATCAGAGTGATATTGAGAACACTCTGATTAATCTGCATTAATTTTTGTTCTCTCTATTTTACTATGATGTTTTCTCTCTGTTTTACTATGTTGTTGTTGTTTCTGTTCACTGTTGAGTTATTACTTTTCTCAATTTTGTTTATGAATGATTACATTCAACTCATGAATGCATTAATCAGAGTGATATGAATGATATGCTTTAAAGTTTTTGAAAAATTGGTCAAATTTGTTAAGACACTGATTCATCCCCCCCTCTCAGTGTCATTTTAACTCCAACAATTATACCCCCAGTTATCATCTTATATAACTCTTGTTTTACTTGTATCTTATCATTAGAATTTAGGTGGTATGTTCACTTCTTGACTGGTTTGGCCTCTTCATGGATTTGGATTTTCATCACTCCTATCTCTTCATTTATTCCCTTAGTTCTAAGAATTTTCTAGGAAATAAATCATCATAATCCTTTAACAACTCAACTACTTTACAAAAGTTTACTTCTTCCCAATAGTCCAACTTTTGTCACTTTTGGACTTTTATCTTTTGCTAGGCTTTCTTCTATCATTTTTATGTTGGTAAAAATATTGTTTTTTCTTCTACCATTATCGATCGTCTCTTACCTTCTTATACTTCTACATCTAACTTTCTTTGTCCCCCCTATACATCTATTTTTTCCTTTTTGTGCATGAAAGCACTAGTTTTTTTCCTTCTATGGTACTACTATGAAATTTATAGTAATGAACCATGTTGATTTTCAATTAGTTGTGTTTTCTTGTGGTATTGCTTCTTTTATCCATCTAAATTACTCTTTAGCCTACTCTCTTGGCATGATTAAGAAAGAATTGATCTTCCATGGAAGCACAATCTCTTTTTCATACCCCAAAAAATTAAATCTTCTACAAAATTATTTACTTAACTCTTCCAACTTTTTGGTTTATCTCCTTAGTTCATGATGCAAGTGTCATATCTCAAGGTATTAGGGGATAGGGTATTATACCCACATGTTTTTGTATGTTTTTCCATTTTTTGTCCAGTGATGCTCAAAGTTATCAATTTGAGCTCATGGAATAAATTGTTGGTATGCCTTGTTATCTCATAGAAATGCCCTTCTTTGATATATCCACTCTTGATCAATATATCTATGTGTGCCATGTACATTTGTTCTCCTTGTGATTATTCTACCATTTATTTCAATAATGCAGAGTATCATCTAATATGCGCATTATATAGTCCCATGTTATGGATATAACCTTTTTAAACTCTTCATGTAGTCCTTCACATCTATAATCCATGTATATTCTAGGATTTTGATGTGAGACATCACCTAATTATTTTGTGTAACCAATTAAAGGATCATGGTGGTACCATGCATTTGGATGGTATCAATGCAAATGTGCTTTCTAAACCCACACACATTAATTTTTGAATCCTTCTTTATGATTCATTGAATTTTCAAGCTTTTACAGCTAAATCTAAACCCCATTTGGCTTCTTCACTTTCTAACACTTCCAAGTTGAGTTGGGCTCATGATCGACATTTATTTTTTGCACTTTTCCAGCTACATAAATGTCTTTCAACTTACTTTCATTGCTCTCACCTCCATCCACCCATGACTCCTCTATCCATGCCACTACCATCCCTATTCTGCGGTTGGTGGGCCATCAAGTTGTTTCCTTCCAGGATAATTTACTCCTCTGAAGTCAAAAATAGCATTATAATCAACAAACCACTTCAAATTCAACCACAATAGGGAGGATGTTGAGTTGTTCACATATGCATCTCAACTTGAATCTAACCTGTGTTTTTATACCCATAAAATTGACTTAAACATCAATAACACTCCTAAGCAACTTCTAGGAGATATTTCTAAAGTAGCTCCCATGTTCTACATGGAATGGTGTTGATGTCAACACCTAAGCTTAGAAAACCATCTCTTACCCATACTCCTAGTTTGGCATCCAGCAAGATTTCTTTCTTCTTCCACTTTCTCAATGTCTTGAAGATGCTTATTGTATAATTTTCCTACCTTTTCTATCACTTGCATTTTCCTATTCTTTTGTTGCTTGTTCCAATATTTACCAAAAAAATTGTTTCTACTACACCTTGCCTTTTTATTAACTCAACCACTTCCTTCAAAACTTTTACATGTTCTTCCTCAAAAATTATAATGTTCTTCTAGTTCTCTCTATCATTCTCATACTCTACTATTTTATCATATTATTTTGTATTTGGTTACTCCTCCCTCTCATCTATTGATCTCTCCATTATTTTTTATTTATTTACTCATGTTTTAGTTATTTGATGAGTAATCACTAATGATTTCCTCTCTTTCACCAATTTCTTTAGCACTCTTTTTGGTTGACTCTCCAATCTCACATCACCTCCTCACATCTTTGAAGGTTTTATTTGTTCATCCCTCCATATCTAATGGACACTATGGTGGTATGAAAGAGACTACAACAACTACTTTTACTTGTTGGCTCTCAACTATGTAGCATTCTATTTCAGTGCTTTGCTCATTTGCTTAGGTTAGCCCCTACTAGCCTATTTGTCTTTGGGGCAACTAAAGGAGTTGTGGGTTACTCTTCATTACAAAACCTACAAGTCAATGGCTTTTATTCTTGGTGAATTCTTGTGATATCCTTGTTTCCAATTTTTATATTTTGATCTACCTTCTTGGTTGCATCCTCTACAATATCCTCTTTTGCCACATAATCCATCATGATATCCTCCCAGATAACCACCTCAATATCCTAAATGGCATTCATCATATTCTTAATTTGCAGTCCCCTATGTTATTATTGTTTCTTGGGAATAATTGGCATTTGGTACTATGGAAGGAAAGGAGGGCTCAAATTATGTGGAGCCGCATATAATTGAGGCAATTGTTGGGTTTTATAACCCTTCCTCAACATCCTTTTAAATTTATCAAATTGTATTGTAGTGGCTAAACACCTCACAAGTAGTGCAATACATCAATTGTGGAGTAGGTGTTGCAACTTCTAATGGAGAATATCTATTTTGATTGTGTTGATTACACTACCTACAGACTCCTCACCACAATTGTCCTCTAGGACTACCCACCCATTGATATTGTTGTGTTTGTCTAGAGCATTACCACTTTGTGTAGTGTCTTGTAGTGTTGGCACATATTCCAATTGTGCCCTTATATGCAATAAATTGTGCACCAAACCTTTGCTTGAGATGCATCTCTTGGTGGCGATTGCCCAAATTTTCTTATTTCAATCTTAATTGGTCCATCTCTTGTTGGACCTTGTCCAATTTTAACTTGTTGATTGTCTCTCTTCTCTAGGAGTGTGCTCCTAACTACAAAGTGGATTCCTACACCTCTGTGAAAGTTCTAAATGCCTTTACATCCATTGAGGCTCTTAAGTATGGAAAAATTCATTACACAAACCAATCAATTCTTTACTTTTGATTAACAAGTCTAGTTTTTGCACTACTAATTTAATCTTTGATCAAATGCCCTCACTAATACTCCATTTTGCACCTTCTCCCTCATTTTACTAACACTTTCAATGGGAATTCTAGAAAGTGGAAGTTTTTAAAGGCCATCTTCAATCCAACCCAAGATAGATTATGGTTGGGACTCAGCTTCATAGACCACTTGAGTGTATTAGGTTCCCAACAAAATCAAATAATTTCAATTGAGTATATATGACCCCCACGCTTCTCCAATAGGAACACAAATAGGTGTTCCTTTGTATCCTTAATATCTTTCCCAAACATTGAAATTTTCATCTTACTTGTGATTTGCAATGAGTTAGGATGTCCTAGAGATCCTCTATTATTATTAAAATATCTCAATTGTGCTAACATGTACTAGTTTTTTTCTTTCTTTTGTTTCACCAAAGGATGTTTTCTTCCTTTATCTCTCTCCAACTCAATCTAAGAGTACGCTCTTCCTAATACTTTATTTTCTTGTGGTCATCTATTTCCTCTTGAAACTCTTCATACTTATCTCCTACTTTGGTACCCTCTCTCTTCTTCTTTAGGTGGCCTATACTTTTCAAGCAGCATGTGGGCATCATCTCCTCATGATAATCTTCTTGTCAAGGGTTGTCTTTTTATAGCTCTTTATTATTTATCATTTTTTGTTATTATTTTCTTTGTCCCCATCTATATTTTTTCTTCTTCATAATTATCTCTTTTTTCTTCTCCCTTTCCTCTCCTTTTACTTTACCTATTTCCTCTACATCATTTTCTCCTACTAATGTGTTTCTCCCATTTCTTTCTATACATTCCTACACTTTTTCCTATGGTGCTTTCTATTATTATCCACCACAAGGCAAGTGTCTTTAACTTTTGGTGTTCCTCTCCTCATAACTCCCTGCCTTCCTCAAGTCCTACTCTCAAACCATCTTCTACTATTTGTCCATGCATGATCACTCACAAGAATTCCACAACTTCAAGATGCCCTATCAAGTATTTCATCTTTGCTTGTTTTCCCTCATTCTTCTTCACAAGTATCTTGAATATACCTCCTCTATCTCAAATAATTACTCTGATTTGTTTCTCTTTCATTGTGGGGATCATTTCCTCTACATAGGGTGGATATTCTAGGTTTAAATTTCACATCTTCAATCTTTTCCTAGTTATTCCATCTTGTTTGGGGAAGCACCCTCCACATTCTCCATCTTTTCTCTTTTCTTGGTTTCTTCCAATTCTTTCTTCCATCTCTTGCTCACCTTTCTACTCTCTTGCAATCCAATTCTCTCTAATTCTAATCTATTTCTTGCTATAATCACATTTCAATTCCCCTTATCACTTTTTTTACTTTCTTCACTTTCTTCTTTGTTAACTCTATCTCCATTTTAATTGTCTCCAACCATCACACTTGATTTCTAATAGCACTCATGTCTCTTCAAATTCACCCCCATTTCCTCATGCCATCCTCTTAAGTGCCTAGTACTCTTAAGGGAATTGGGCATAATCAAGCACTAGCCCCTTCCAATCAAACAATATTCTGATTAATAAAGAAACTCTTGCAATGTATTTGTCTCTTGATTCTTCCATGAACTCCACATCTTGTTAGTTTTTAATAATCAGATATGTAAGCAGAATTTAATCCAAAATCAGACACATAAACATAGAAGATACCCTGTGAAAACCCCCCTCTTGAGGGAGAAAAACCCAGCAACAAAGATCTCTCTTATATATAAAAGATGGAAAAAAATCTCTTTACAATGAGGCCACACTCAAGGCCTATATTCAGCATCAACACTAGATGCAATGATAAACAATAATCTGCTCTTCCTTGATCTTCAAATCTGCACTTAGAAAATTTGCAATCTGCTCTAGAAGGATTTTGCACTTGGATGAAGAAGGTAATTCGAACTTGCTTGCTTTTCAAATGAAGGAGAAATGACCTTGTATAAATACACAATAAGAGAGAGGTCGCACCTCTTCATCTACAAGGTCGGCCATAATAGACAATTATAATTACAAATAATAATTGTGAATTACAAGGAAGGTCGGCCCAAGAGAAAAATATAATGTTGCCAAGTGAAGCGCCTCTTCACTTAATTATCTCAATAAAATAAATAGTTGAAGGCTATATTCAATTTTATGTCTTCACACATGGCTGGAAGAATGAGCCCGAAGCTGCTATATCATCAACACTCCCTCTCAGCTAGGGAGGAATACTTCCAACTGTACAAGACACAAGACCTCACCGTGATGTCAACCACTATGGCTATTCCTATATGTGGAAAAGAATCATATCACCTCATCGTGATATCAACCATCATGGCTACTCCCATGTATGGTAAAAGGAACATATCACCTCATCATGATATCAACCACCATGGCTACACCCATGTATGGTATGCACAAGTGCTCATCACTCAACGTGATGTTGTCACCTCATCGTGACGTTCACCATGGCCCTCCCAGAGGGTGAAAAGCACAAGTACAAGAAAAATCATCACACTCTCACGTGATTTTGTCATGGAGTCACACACATGACATCCACCATGGCTCTCCCAGAGGGTGGAAACAAGGGCTTTCACCTCAAATCTCTCTCAAACAAAAATGCATTAACAAGGGCTTACACCTCAAATCTCTCTCAAAGAGAAATGCATTAAAGCAAATTAGAAGATCATTGATACCAAGACTCCTTCTCAATTAGGGCTTCATTCTCCACAATACCAAGCTTGTCTTGAAAGTACAGAAACTTTATTCTGGCAAGAGGCTTGGTGAGAATGTATGTCGTCTGCTCATTAGTGTTTATATACTTCAATTGGATTGCTTTCCTCAATACCATATCTCTGATATAGTGGTATTTTATCTCAACATGTTTAGTTTTGTCATGAAACACTAGATTGATAGAAAGCTTCACACAGCTTTGATTATCACAATGGATGACAGTCGGCTCCATCGATTGACCAAACAATCCTACAAGGAGTTTTTGAAGCCACACTGCTTTTCTAGCTGCCACACAAGCTGCAATATACTCGGCCTCTACAGTGCTCAGTGCCACTGAAGACTGCTTCCTGCTACACCAGGAGATCATCGCAGACCCCAAACTGAAACAACTTCCAAAGGTGCTCTTCCGATCAGTGACACACCCTTCCCAATCGGAATCAGTATATCCATGCAGCTCCAAATCCACATCAGAAGAATACCTCAAGCCATATCCAATTGTGCCACACAAGTATCTCAGGATATGTTTTGCTGCAACTAGATGTATTTGCCTTGGTTCACTCATGAACTGACTAAGTGCACTCATTGCATAGCAAATATCTGGCCTAGTATTGACTAGATACATCAATGATCCAATCAACTGTCTATACATAGTAGGATCCACCAGATTTGAACTAGTTGCAGCCTCCTTAAGCTTCTGAAAATTTGTCTCCATAGGTGTGGACATGGATTTGCAATCCATCAAACCAAATCTCTTCAGAATGTCAATAGTGTACTTCCCTTGACTTAGAATCATCTCATCAGGCTTATGCCATACTTCTAAACCAAGAAAGTAGTGCATGAGACCAAGATCCTTCATTTCAAATTCAGAAGCTAGCTCCTTCTTGCATTTGATAACGAGGTGATCTTCTCCAGTAAGAATTAGATCATCAACATATAGAACCAAGATTAATGCTTAGCCATCAATTACCTTGAAGTAAAGGTTTGAATCAACATCATTCTTGGAGAAGCCCAAGCTTGACAAGTAACAATCAATTCTTTCATACCATGCACGAGGAGCCTACTTAAGGCTGTACAAAGCCTTCTTCAGCCTGCAAACATGAGACTCCTTCCCATGTACCTCAAAGCCATCAGGTTGCTCAATATATACCTCTTCCTCGATTACACCATTTAGAAATGTTGTCTTCACGTCCATCTGGTGAATCTTCCATCCTTTAGATGCTGTAATAGCAATGATGGTCCTGACTGAAGTATAGCGAGCAACTGGAGCAAAGGTTTCCTCATAGTCAACTCCCTCTTTCTAAGAGAATCCTCTAGCCACGAATCTTGCCTTGTACTTCTCAATGCTCCCATCAGCCGCATGCTTGATCTTGAAGAGCCACTTAGAAGATACAATAGATTTGCCTTCAGGTCTAGGTACAATGTCCCAAACATCATTCTTGAGGATGGATTGATACTCCTCAGCCATAGCATCTTTCCATACTTGCTGACTAGAAGCTTCCTCGACGCTAGAGGGCTCTGACTCAATGATTTGACTCATCAAAGCAACATAGCTTGAAAACTTATGAGGTCTCTTGCTTTCTCTGAAAGTTCCTCTTGGGGGCTGCAAACCTTTCTACCTCCTGCATTGTTTGTCTAGCCCAAAGAGGTCTCTTACGACAAATCACAATGTCTGTAGACCCATCAGTAGGTTCCAAAGGCTCAACTAGATCATCATCTTCTTTAGGATCAGTAGCCTCCCTCTGAATCTCAAGAGTATGGTCAACCTCCATATCCTGAGGAGACTCTTGGTCTTCTATCTCCATGTGGATGCCCTTAGACCTCTTGAATGCAACATCCTCTTCAAATGTAACATCCATGCTGATCTCAATCAACTTTTGACCTGGAATATAAACTTTGTAAGCTTTTGAAGTCTCATTGTAGCCCACAAACATTCCCTTCTTGCCAAACAATTCCAACTTTGTCCTCTTATTTTTAGGTATACGAACATGCAATGGACAACCAAAGATCCTCAAATAACTTACTTTCGGCTTCACCCCTGTGAATACTTCTTCGGGAATCATGTTCTCCAAAATTTGGTGAGGGATTTTATTCTGAACATACACAACTATCCTAGATGCTTCAGCCCAAAGGAAGGTTTGCAGATCTTGATCATGAATCATGGCTCTAGTTGCTTCTACAATAGATCTATTCTTCCTTTTTGCAACACCGTTTTGTTGTGGATTGTAGGGAACACAAAACTCCCTCTTAATTCCTGCCTCAACACAAAAGTTACGAAAACTTCCAGAGATGTATTCTCCTCCATTGTCAGACCTTAGAACTTTGATCCTCTTCCCGAACAAGTTCTCTACCTAAGCTTTAAATTCCTTGAATCTCTCAAGTACTTCCTCAGATTCTTTAGATTTCAAGAGTAGTCATCAATAAAAATAATGTAATACAAGAAACCACTCAAAGAAGCAACAGACATTGGACCACATAAATCAGAATGAATAAGATCAAGAATACATTTAGATCTACTTTCACTACTATGAAATGAACCTTTAGTATTCTTACCTAAAGCACATTCTCGGCAAGTACCTCCATGCTCCTTGTTGAATTTAGGAAGGCCCGAGACCATCTTCTCCATGGTTGGTAGAGCTCGAAAGTGAAGGTGAGCAAGTCTTCTATGCCAAAGTTCACATGAACTTGAAGACTCGTGCAACAAAGCCTGAAGTGGACGAGTGCAAAGTCTGTAGAGACACTCATGTCGAACTCCAATCACCCGGGCAGACTTGATACTCGAATTCTTCGGCCATGCAAGAACTTTGCCTTGGGAGAATGCAACTTGATACCCCTTGTCCTCCAAGGCTGAAATAGAGACAAGATTTCTCTTGATACCCGGAACAAATAGAACATCACTTAGTTGCAAGGAAATACCGAAATCCAAGTGAAGAGAGGAGGTCCCAACTCCTTTCACAGAATAACTAGCATCATCTCCAATAATGACTTGTTCACTAGAATCTCTCTCCACCAAATCAGTTAGGCGCTCTCTAAATCCGGTAATATGGTATCAGCCAAGTATTGTTGTCGGTAGGCACACTGCTTGAAAGAGCTTAATAGAATAGGAATCCACTTGAATCCTTCTACGGAGAGATCTCATCAACATCAGCAATGGAAGCCTGCTGCTTAGGCCTGGATGGACAATCATTTGCATAGTGACCATACTTGTCACATCTAAAGCATTGAACACAAGATAGATCCTTCTTCTTCTTGAATGCAGGAGCACCATTAGATCCCTTATCTCTATTCCTCTTGAAATATTCTTTCTTTCCTTCTTTCCCTTTCTTCTTCGAGGATTGAGCAACAAGAACATGAATGTCTTCATTAGTAGAGCTTTGACCAATACCTCTCGTAGCCAACCAACCTTGATTCTTCTTGAATACAATCCGTCCTCAAACGATCAAACTTAGGAAGTTTTGATCTCGCGCTGATGCCTTGAATGTATGACTCCCAAGATGAAGGAAGACCATTAAGTGCCAACATGGTCAAATCCTTGTTATCAACAACATGCCCAATAGTAGAGAGCTGATCTCTCAACTCAATGATCTTCATGAAGTATGAGATGACAGATTCTCCTTTCGCCATCTTGATATGATGAAGTTGTTGCTTTAATGCAAGAGCTCGACTTGTGTTGTTGATCTCATACATCTCCTCCAAAGTCTTGAACATCTCCCTTGTTGACTTCAACTTGGAGATGATTGGCACAATGTGGTCTTTCACGGAATCAACCAACATCTTTTTCGCCTTAGTGCCATTCCTCTTCCATTGAGGCTTCCCGTTCTCATCGGAAGGTTCGGGAACTTCGCCCTCCACGAACTCTACTAACTCATTTTCTTGCAATGCTAGCATGACTCTAAACTTCCAAGATGTGAAGTTTGAAGCGCCTTCAAGTCTATCTTTGACCTTCAGCCCGTTCACCATCTTGACAGTAAGATCGATGCAATTAGGATGAGAATAAGAATGGAGGATAACGTTGCTTGAACAAATCTGATCACGATCTTCTTATACCCGCTTTGATACCATGTTAATTTTTAATAATCAGATTATGTAAGCAGAATTTAATTCAAAATCAGACACATAAACACAAAAGATACCCTGGGAAAACCCTCCTCTTGAGGGAGAAAAACCCAGCAACAAAGATCTCTCTTATATATAAAAGATGGTAACAAATCTCTTTACAATGAGGCCACACTCAAGGCCTATATTCAGCATCAACTCTAGATGCAATGATAAACAGTAATCTGCTCTTCCTTGATCTTCAAATCTGCACTTAGAAAATTCGCAATCTGCTCTAGAAGAAATTCGCACTTGGATGAAGAAGATAATTCTAACTTGTTTGTTTTTCAAATGAAGGAGAAATGACCTTGTATAAATACACAATAAGAGAGAGGTCACACCTCTTCATCTACAAGGTCGGCCACAATAGAGAATTATAATTACAAATAATAATTGTGAATTACAAGGAAGGTCGGCCCAAGAGAAAAATATAATGTTGCCAAGTGAAGCGCCTCTTCACTTAATTATCTCAATAAAATAAATAGTTGAAGGCTATATGCAATTTTATGTCTTCACACGTGGCTGGAAGAATGAGCCCGAAGCTGCTATATCATCAACACATCTTTGGCATCAAAACTCGCCCAGTCTTGGATAGCCCAACTAATAATGAATGAGTTTAACGTTGATAGCCAACACATGTAATTTTATGCAACGTTTGAGCTAAATTTTCCACACAGTCCAATCCTAGGGTTGAGAGATCTAATTATTCATAGTCGGGTTCATGTCATTGTTGTGAAAGGGTAAGTGCTCTACCACTATTTGTGTTTAAAATCATTAAAACCCATGTGGGAGGTTATTGCCAATCATCATGATGATTGATTACTCCTTTTGCAAGAATCTGCTTTCTTTAGTAAAATTCAGACTACATAGATCGATGCTCTGTTACAAGGTGATAGATCGATGCTCTGTTACAAGGTGATAGGAGACGACAACAATCAAACATTGTTGTCGTTGTTAGCTCCCATTCATGTTGTTGAAGAATCATATAAGTCAAGACATTAATAAAGATATTAATTTACATTAGATGAAATGGGTAACTACTCCAGAATCATCTCAAGCTTTGGAAACAAAATATATATTTTTAAACATCTAAACTAAACTGTCAAAATTGGTAAACAAGGTGTTGCTGATTGGGAAGATACTCTGAAGACCATAAGTGCAGACTGGGAGTCCCTGGTGGCTAGTGAAAATATTTAATTTCCTATTCTCTGCTTTAGTTCTGTACTGCTTGTCTGTTGTTTTTAGCAGCTCTCTCCTTGGTGCTCGGGTAAGGTTATGCAAGCTAGTTCTATCCAGCTGTTTTTTGTGCATTGTCTTTATACTGTTCTGGACTCTTTTGCTAAGTAAAGGACTCGGACCCTTTCCCAGCTTATAATATCAAAAACAAGGTGTTGCTAAGCTTAGAACTGAAGCATCCCCATGCTCTTTGGATACTGATCCCCAGATTATATGACTAAGCCAAATAAGTGGATGAGGATTTTGCTGGCCATATGGGCACAAAGAGGAACTGTGCATTTTTTTGTTTATCTTTCTATTTCTTTGTTAAGCAGACTTGTTTTACAGAAGACATGAGAATGAAGTCCTATAGCAGAAAAGAGTAATCAGCAAGAAGAGTGGGTTTTCAAGTTTCATAGTTTACTGCTTTTGCTCTAGTCTTGGTAAAACTAGGTCTGCTGTTACAAGATGTGTCTCCACATTCAGGGTTCAGTAAGGTCACCAGAAAGCACAGACACCAAGATATTGAGAGCTTCCTGAAATGGAGTCTCCACAAGAGTTACACTAATAGTTGAGGATGCTAGTTGCTCTCTTAATCTCTACTAACTACTAATTAAACAACTAGCTGTTATTTAATCTAAAATTGTGTAAAACATCAACAAGATTTTAAAAAATGTCGAATTGCATCAAGATTTGTTAAGGGGGATATAAGAGTAATCTCTATAAGACAAACAAAACAGAATACAATTTATAGAATCAAAGGTAACCATGACTTCCCTGTGTTCTCAAACTAAAGGAATTGTGGAGAGCTATGAATGCGTGCAAAATGCCCTAACTAGTACACACAAGCTGCTTTCGAACAAAAGAGTTAAAGTTTTAGCCAAAAAGAAAGAACTCGTATGATAGAATAAGCATCCACAATCAGAATTAGTATTTGAAGAGAAGCTACAAAACTGGAGGAGTCTAAGCATTTACTACAAGATTTCCAACAGACAAGCATCAGTTACACAAACTCAAATAGTCACGAACTTATATGAATAAATTAACTTTAAAATAGTATATTAGGGTAATGTGTCTGCAAACATACCTAAAAAAATTAAGGAATCAAAAGATTTTGGCAATGTAAATTCCCAGCCTAATATTCAGGGACAATCATATTAGAAAAGCTATGCATGTAACATGTACACAATTGGGTTTAGTAGGTAGCTGGTGAGATAGTTTAGATAAACTTAATGGTTGAGCTAGTTTAGATTAACTTAATGGTTCATCAGGTAGCCTTATGTGTAATGTAATATAATTAGCTCTTACGAAAATTGCAATTACTAATTTTATTAGAAGAAGCCACTACATTGCCCTCGCTTTACATGCAATCTTATCTTAGGCTTTGGGAAGTTGTTATTAAACAGCATTTGCCACAATCAAGTCATTTTACGCTTGTTCTTACATCCTATTTGAATTAAATACAACGCACAAATCCTTCATTAAAATTTGAAAACAAAATTACAGGTCATTCAAAGAACTAAAATTTAAATAACATTATAACAATTACTTTAGAAGTATCTAAATATAACTCCATAAAACAGCACAAGCAACCAATGTAGATCACAGCCACATCTTTAAGACGAAACGGTCAGACCTCAAAAAGGATAATATTTTTGAAAGCATATGTTAAATATTCAGATGATAAGATATGTTTCCATTCTATATAATGTTATCCATCACAAAGCTTTGCAGTTTCCAAGGCTGTGTATATTAATGGCAATTTATTCCTTCTAGTATTGGCAGGTTGCCATTGTTGCACATAAATTTGGAATGGCAACAAGCTAAATGAAAGTTATACATCAACTCAAATATTGCACTCTGCTTAAAATCCTTTACAAGGGCTTGAGATCAAATTGAAAATATATGAATGAAACATACACAAATAAGTTACAATATAAAGCATTGCTGGCATCTATTGGTCTTCATTAATCTTCTTTAGCTCCTTCATATTTGTAGTTTCCACCCTACAAGTACAAACAGAACAGGACATCAATATGCAGGAGATGAAATTTTCAAAAATATTCACTCACCAGATTGACACCTTTCAAAGACATGGGCTGTCATCTCATTTTGCAATCTATAAGTTGATAAATCAGACGAGGTAAAAATCCCAATTAAGAACAATGCACACTATTTCAAGAGCGTTAATCACAAAATAACTTGCACAAGATAAGTGACCTCAGAACTGCTGACACCACTAGGTAGAATGTAACCAAATAACAAAAAAGAATCATAGTGAGATTGTTGACGATTGAACAATAACTATAAGAAAAACTAAAAAACAAATTCACTGATAAACAATGATAACTAGAAAAATGATTGTCATTGAAAAGCAGAAAATTCTGCAAACAAACCACCACACAAGGCAGCAAAGGAAAGACATGATCAGATCGAATATCAATGCAGCAAAATAAAGTATATACAAATGACCAATGGTAGTCAACTTCTTCAATTCATAATAATCTGTCATCAGCCAACTAAGAATGAACACAAATGTCCAAGAAAGTAGAAAATGGTTAACAGGGAAAAAGTAGCACATAGAAACTCAAAGTAAAACAACAGTCAATTGGCATCTTAATTAGTGAAGGACGATAAACAAGACTTGTCAAAGTTGATTATTTGCAACCTCAAAGAGGCTAGAGGTAAAGGAAGGGGCAACAAGGTAGATGATATGTTAGAGCACAATGTTTATTGGGGGGGGCACACTTATTTATAAGTGGTCCTAGTAACATTAATAGGCCTTTATTTATATTTATTATTTATCGAATATAAGGCCATTTAGGATGATTATTAATAATAAATTTAATATGTTTTATTTTATTAATTAAGGAATCATATACCTCAATAAAAAGGTATAACTGCCCAAGATATAATAAATGGTTGCATCCAAGGATAATACGCCTCTGTTAGATTTGTGAAAAACACACAAGATGCAAGATCAAACAACAAATGAGAACACCTTCCACACACGAGAGTTGCGAACAAGATTTTCTATTTCCTCAAAAAGAAAGAACTTGTAGAATGGACCTCAAAAGTGATAATACAATGAAGGAGAGTGCTTATAAGAGCAAACCCTAAATGAGAAAAGGATTAGATCATGACAAGTGTCAATATCACATGTGATGAGACCGAATGAACTAATAATACCTCAAACTAATAAAAGAAAAAAACACTCCTAAGTTAGCTTAAATGCATAAAGTGAAATTAGCCTAACAATCAATTAATGATTAATTAATTATTAGCTAATGAATGATTACTCTAATACCCCTACCCCCCCTCCCCCCCTTGTATGACTGCCCAAATTATAATGATGGTTGCATCTGTTAAATTTGTGAAAAACACACAAGATGCAGGATCAAACAACAAATGAGAACACCTTCCATGCATGAGTAGCGAACAAGATTTGTTATTTCCTTAAAAAGAAAGAACTTACAGAATGGACCTCAAAAGTGATAATACAATTAAGGAGAGTGCTTGTAAGAGAAAACCCTAAATGAGAAAAGGATTAGATCATGACAAGTGTCAACATCACGTGTGATGAGACCGAATGATCTAATAATAGCTCAAACTAATAAAAGAAAAAAACTCCTAAATTTAGCTTAAGTGCATAAAGTGAAATTAGCCTAACAATCAATTAATGATTAATTAATTATTAGCTAATGAATGATTACTCTAATACCACTCCTCCCCACCCCTTCAGTGAAAACTTAGGGAGTAGCTAAAAACCCTAAAAAGCAAATGCATAAAAATCATAGTTGCCAAGAGACCAGTACTGGTACTAGTAAAGGAGACTAGTACCAGTACCTGTACTTCTATTTTTGAAAATAGGAGACAGGGGTACTTGGAGACACCATATTTTTTTTTTAATCTAATTTATAAATTTGCTACATTAAAATTGAAAATATCATGGTATTGAACTTTCAAAACAAGAACTTGCTACGTAGAACTTGCATCTTGGAAGGGCTTTTTGTCTCCTCCTATCTTGGTGCAGGTCGTCCCTACTGTTGTTCTATGTCAGTTTGTGTTGGGTTCCCCTCTCCTTGCTGGGTTCTCTTGTTCGCCCCTGGTGGGAGGTGTTTTTGAGGTGTTGTACATCCGTTCTGATCTATCCTGTCCCTAGAGCGGCTTGTGTACTTGGAGACACCATATTTTTTTTTTAATCTAATTTATAAATTTGCTACATTAAAATTGAAAATATCATGGTATTGAACTTTCAAAACAAGAACTTGCTACGTAGAACTTGCATCTTGGAAGGGCTTTTTGTCTCCTCCTATCTTGGTGCAGGTCGTCCCTGCTGCTGTTCTATGTCAGTTTGTGTTGGGTTCCCCTCTCCTTGCTGGGTTCTCTTGTTCGCCCCTGGTGGGAGGTGTTTTTGAGGTGTTGTACATCTGTTCTGATCTATCCTGTCCCTAGAGCGGCTTGTGTGGGACTTTTTTGAGGTACGTGGCTAGCCTTGGTGTTGAGATTCTGGTTCTGGCACATCTAGGTGTTGCTCGATTGGTGGTCTCACCCCTGTCCAGCGTACGTCTTAAAGTCTTGGTCTTTGCCTTCTGTGGACGGTTCGGGTCGATTGATGTTCTTTGCCTTCTTCGCTCGGCCTTTGGGGTGTTTGCCTTTTACTCGAGCTCTCTCTAGTGCTCGGCCTTCGTTGTAAGCTTGTGGTGCTTCCTCGTGGTTGCTTCATCTTTCCTTGCTCTGTTCCACCTCTTTTCTGAGGTCAATCTGGTCTGTATGGAGTTCGGGTGTCGGGCCTTTGGGTTGAGGAAGTGCGGATTTGGGCGTGGGGTTGCAGATTTGATTGCTGCAAGCACTGGAGATGATGACAATGATGCTAAGGATGAAAGTGGAGTCAATGTTGGAGGTTTGGGGTGTGCTTTTGGCTCCCTCTATTTGTTGGACCCTTCGGGGTTGTTGTTTGGTGTTCGTATGGGGTTGGAGCTTTCTCCCCACCCCTTGTTGGTGTTGTTCGGGGTTGCTCTCGTGCCTTTTGGGTTTGGTTTTCGGGTGGTTGTGTGCTGCATTTGCCAGTCGTATGGCTTTGCTCCACACCTTTACTCTTGCCTTTTCCTCAATGTTGGGGCTTTGTTTGGCTCTCTTATTGGAAGGAGGTTTACATTTGGCTGCGACGGTTTTGTCGTTTTATTGTTGCAATTTGGAGCTGTGTTTGGTGCTTTTCTTGGGCTTGGTTTCTGGTTCCCCCTACTCTTGTGGTTTTTGTGCCTTTGGGCTTGTGTTGGTGGAGGTTGCTAAGCTACTGTTAAGCTCCTTTGTGCAGGCCCTTCTTTGGGCTTGTCTGGTAAAGGAACTGTTGGCTTTCCTAGTTAGCTTGTGAATGGGTGTGGACTACTTGTGGGCCATGGCTTGCTCATGGTTGTTGTTGAATGGTTTGTGATGGTGGATTTGTGCTGCTAGTTCCCTGCTGCAGATGTGTTCGATGGGGGTTAGCTTAAGAACTCCTTTGGAAGTCTTGTTTTTTTCTCACAACCAGGTGGGTTTGAGGTTAATTAGCATTGTTGTTGCTTATTCGGTTCTTACTTTCTTCCTGGTTCCTCATTTTGTGACTTCTATTGAGGTGGAGCCATATCCTTTTGAGGTTGAGTTTATGGATATGGTTGAAAGCAGGATCTTCGGATGGCCCTCTTTCTGGCTTCTCCTATGGAGATGGAGCTATCTCTTATTGAGGTGGACATAGGTTTGGCTGGAGGGGCTTGGTGGTGCTTCTATGGGCTTCGGCCTTTGCTATCGTACTCTTCTATTAAGGTGAAGAGTTTTGAGAAGTTGGAGTTGTTTTTGGGTGTTGAGGTGGGGTCTATGATTGGTGATGGGATCTTGGTCTACATCCTGTGTTTTCCTTTGTAGTGTTCTTTGGCTGTAGGCCTTTGATGTTTCTTTGGCTTTGACTTAGGATTGTTGTTGGTTCTGAGTGTTCTGTCACTACTGGTTATTTGGTGACCAAGTGCTGGTTGTTAGTCTGTTGTGTTACTGCGGTGTTTCCGCTGGTTTTGTTTCTCTGTTTTCTTTGGAAAAGTTTGTTACATTGGTGTTTGGAAGTTTCATTTTCTTAGCTCTATACAAGGTTCTAGGCCCTTTCAAAACCCTGCTTACCTTATCAAAACATTAAATTTAAAGTTTAAACACACAAATGTCAAAGAGTCAGAGAGTTCATACTACATATTTGATATTACATATTGAAATCCATAAATGTCAACTCATATTTTTTCTTTTCATATGGAAACTTGTCAAAACGTAGGGCTTTTTTTTTTTTTAAATGAAAAATTAAGAAAGCGTTGGTGAGATGTCTCTTGCAAGTAGGGACGTCTTCGACAAGTTTCCAGTATAGGGAAACGGTTACTGGTACCTAAGACGCATCCTAGGGGCTGAAGACGCGTCTCCATGCAACTATGATAAAAAGCAAAGGATGCATGATAGGTCCCAACAAACAAAACCTAATGTGGTACCCATGTACAAACAATCTAATCTCTCACAACTGGAGAAAAGGAGAAAACCTCATGGGAAAAACTCCTCTCCTAAAGAGAGAAAGGTGAATGAAGGACTAAGTAGCCTCCAAAACAGTATCCCAAAAAGAATAGGAACATGAAGAACATCACTAAAGCACGAAGAAGTTGTAGACAACTGTTGAATGATGACTGCTATAGTGCTGAAATGAAGAACATCCTTTGAAATGGATGATGATCAAGATCAAAAAAACAAGAATTTGCATGAGTGCCCCCAACAACACTATTCGAATCAAATGGAAAACAAAGGCAAACATCTAGCAATCAAAGATATAGATGGCACATGGATCTGCACATGTGACCCCAATTACACTACTCAACCATGCAAGTCAAAAATACAAGTACCAATAGTCTGAAGAACACTGATCAAGTGAAAATGGAAGGTCGCCTCCAAAAATAGGAATGCAAGAGTGTCCATATGGTAAATGCTCCATCTCACCGAAATGCATGGGTAACCAACCGTTGCATCTGCCTAGTACATAGAAACAAATATTGAATATGTAGCTCACTCCAAACCAAAACCAAAGAAGCATTAGCACCAACAATAGAAACCCCCTCATAATGTTGAAAAGGGAGCACCATGACAAGGACATTGAAATTGTGTGTCACCAAGAAGCGCATGAAGGATAACCAAGAACATCTAAATGGGTACAAAAGAGTATCTACAATTGAAAAAGGGTGTGCAAACAAGGCACACACGCATGAGGTAAGAATCACTAGGACTTGATGTTGTCGTGGAAGGGACACTCACCTAACAAAGGTGTGATGAAAAAACAAAGGCCTACACAACCCCCCATGGCACTTTATAACATAGCACAAGTACAAAAGGCACAACAAGATGTGCGAAATCCAAATAATAAAAAATAAACCAATGGCACCTTATCTCAATGTGTCTACAAAAGAGAAAGTGCTTACAAAACATGTCTACAATGCCCAAATATGACAAAATGCTGGAAATGCATGTCAAATAGCCAAAAACAAGTCATCCCACACAAATAGATAGTTTTCAAGAGCTAAAACGTCCAAGTAATTCACCAAAATGTGAAAACACAAAAAACTAAATAAAATGTACCGAGAGAAAAATATGAAAAAAAATTGCATGGATAGCTATGAAGACCTTTGAAAGACCTTTCCAACACCACAAAAATCACGAAAAATGAAAAAATTGGTCAAGAATTATGAGCTTAGGAGTAAACGTAGTACATCTGCTTCAACAAATTGTAGAATGTAGTAGCATCAAAAAAATGGTGATGAGACCCACACCACCAGAAAGTATGCGGAACCAGTTTTCTAACGATATCTTGTTCGCCCAATTCTGATACCATACGACCAAGTTATGGACAAAAGAAAAAAAAACTCCTTTAGGATACAAATGGGGCCTAAAGGGGTCCTACCAACAATTCGTACCGCTGACATCAAGGAAATATTCCAGGAATATTCTATGACGCCCAACAAAATGTTTGCCAAAAAACTATGACTTGCCAAAATATGCCAAAAAGTATCAGAATATACCAAAGGAATCTTCAGGATGTTGTCATCGGGAATGGTTTGCCTACGCTGGAAAAGGCAAAAAACGGTGCTAGGAAATAACGGTCCGCCATTGAGTTTATCGGTCATTGATCGGCAAAAATGCCACCGATCAACACAAAAGTTGTCAATCGCAGTGGGACAGAAAACCTCGCAGACGAGAGGCATGGGGCCCATAGGCTTGCGGGAGCAAGTACCTATAGGTACCCCCCCAAAAAGAGCACCCCCAATTAAAATTCACAACCTACTTTTCTTATTTAAATTTTTTGAAATTAAAAAAAAAAAACAGAAAATTAAAATAGAAACGCCAACATTTTTTATTTTTTTCTTTATTTGTCAACGGTCATACGGCGTACGGCCTATATGGCCCTGTACGACTACAAAAAAAAATTGCCTCGAAAGCTTCCATTAGTGAAGGCAAATTTATAGTCAAAATTCGTCTGTTTAGCCTCCTAAACACAATGGTGAGGTTCTTTTCGCACCAAAAAATTGCCCAACTCCAAAATTTTCAAAAAAAAATGAAGATCCCAGATTTGCTGTTGTAACCCTAGTTGAGAAAAATCCCTCAAAATTCGATAAGGGGTTCGTTGAATCCACACTCTGATACCATGTTAGATTTGTGAGAAACACACAAGACGCAGGATCAAATAGCAAACAAGAACACTTTCCACACATAAGAGTTTGCAAACAAAGATATGCTATTTCCTCAAAAAGAAAGAACTTACAAAATGGGCCTCAAGAGTGATAATACAATGAAATAGAGTGCTTATAAGAGCAAACCCTAAATGAGAAAGGGATTAGATCATAACAAGTGTCAACATCACATGTGATGAGACAGAATGATTTAATAATAGCTCAAACTAATAAAATAAAAAAGCACTCCTAAGTTTAGTTTAAATGCATAAAGTGAAATTAGCCTAACAATCGATTAAAGATTACTTGATTATTAGCTAATGAATGATTACTCTAACAACATCCATCCTATATTTAAGATATCCCATGTGTGGAAAAAATATCATTGGATATATGTTGTATTTGGCAAACAAATCTGCAAGAGATTGAAGTCATGTATTTAAAAGGATGAGACGAGAGACTTGAAAGCCAAGTTCTAGAGTATTTTTATTAGACAAAGTAAGTTTTCTCAAAATAAACAATCATGTTTAAAGGGGTTTGATCGAATGGTTTTCCTCCACATAATTTTTGGGTTTTGAGGAATCTTGTCATTTATTTCCTGTTTATTATATTCATTCTGCAATATTCAAATGTATGCAATCAATGGTTGTCATGGCTAAAAACCTCATTGTCCTAAATTTCTAACACGGTATCAAAGCCAAAGTTTAGGTTTTGTCAATCTTACAAGAATCAAGACAAATTTGTAGGCAAAATAAGTAGCATAAGGAAAAAATCTTCCTTTCATGAACTAATAGATATCCTATTAGGCTTTACAAAAATGCATAGTTCAATTCAGTTCTTTTCTTCAACTATTCTGGCTTCTCTTGTAAAATGTATTTAGAAACAATCTACAATATTTATTTGCATACCCTAAATACCTGGGTCTTCATGGGAATTTATACAAAAACGCAGGATAAATGTTTTGCGCTAAATCAAGCTTTGTGGAAAAGAATAACTACAAGATACTAAATACCTTGTAGCAATGGCAGGCCACAAATTACATTACTATGGCTTGCAACCCTAATAGACACGAGTTTTTGGTGAGTTTTCACCAGAAACTCAACGAGTCTATGGCAAGAACTAGCCAAGAAATGCATACATCAGGCCGCCGCAGCAAAAAAAGGCATCATAACAAAAAAAATACTCTAAACTTGACAAAAAAACTTGCCAGATACATCAAAAATGTGATGCACCTCACAATTCCTCACATAACACTTGGAGAGCAAATATTTTTCATAAAAAAATGCCAACTACCTAATTTCCCTTAAGTGATAAAATTGTGAAATGGTCTGCAACAAGAAGTTTTGTGGTTTCAAAGGCCTTAATTTGGGCTTGGTGGCAGGGGCTCTGCCCCTCAACCCTGCCTTGTATCACAATAGGGAGCGCGGTCGAGAACACTACCCCCGGACCCAGCAAGTGGTGTTGCCCCTCGACCCCATTGGGAGGGGTGTTGCCCCAGACCCCCACGAGGGGCGCTGCCCCTTGACCATGTTGGGGGTGTTGCCCCCAGACCCCCACGAGGGGCACTGCCCCTCAACCCCCACAAGGGGCGCTGCCCCTCGACTCTATTAGGGGACCCCCACAAGGGGCACTGCCCTTCGACCCCGTTGGGGGCATTGCCCCCAAACCCCCACAAGGGGCACCGCCCATCAACCCCATTGAGAACTCCACTCTTAGACCCCCACTAATTATTAGGATCTCTTCTCATATAAGAAATTTGATTACAATGAGGGGATTTGAGAGTGGAGACTAGAATTAACAACTTAGACAATTATCTTTATCACTATCATAATATCATTTGATTAGAACTTCTCCTCAAGTTTTCACTAGACAACAATGGTGTTCAAAGATTAAAACCTCTCCCCAAGTTTTTACTAGACTAGGATAGAGGAAGATGTCAAATGTTGTAATATGCAATTTATGAATTATGATGACGATTTTCAAAGACAATCATCATAAATTCATAGTAGTTGCCATGTAACTATTGTATTAGGCTTTCGCATGATGATGCGATTTTGTACTCAATTTGTATTCAAATGAATCAAATTTAATAGAAAACACTTTTGTACTCATTTATGGACTCATTGGATATATTGTCATTGAAATTTGAAAAAAAAAAGTGTTTTTTAAAGAAATTTAAGTAATTTTTTAAGTTGTTGAGTCGCAAATTTTGGGTTTGCCAAGTTTTTGCCAAGTCTGAGTTTTCCAACTATGACCTCCACCATTAAGCCTTGCAAAATAAAAGAAAATTGACCACTTGGGCCTTGGGCATAGCCCACCCTAAATAAAATTTTGTTAAAAGGATTTTAGGGTTTTAAAAACCCTATTAGCATTTCATAATATTTTATATATTATAATAATATTATTATAGTATATAATATAATAATATAGTACTATATATTATATACTAGAATGTATATTGTATAATGCCTATATTATATTTATATAAAATTTAAATATACTATTCATGTTAAATCTTACATAATATAATCTAGATATAAGTTTAAAATTTGAGTAAAACAAAAATGCAATAAATGAACAATATATATTATTTTTTTAATAGATAAATTAGCATAGGTATCTACTAGGAGACCCCACCTTTGGAAATAACATAGATTTCTTACCATAATGCCATAGAAGGCCAAAATAGCTATTTGCTACACCTAAAACTAGAACCAAAAAACACTATAACATACTCATAATCATAAAAAGGGATATACACCAAAAGGCACAAGCCACAAACTGCCATAAGATGCTCTCAAAGCCAAACTTAAACAACGCAAAACAACTCACTACACCACCTTCATACTGCACACCACCACCCTCTACCTACAACTACATCCTCTTTGTCCACTACATATTCCTCAACCCACATAAATGCTCCTAGAGTTGCAACCATTTGCATATTCCTCAACCCCTAGCTGCTAGGAAACTCAAAATTTTGCAATGACAAACCCTTGGGGGTAGAAAATAGCATTAAACCCTTCAAATGAAATTGTAAATTTGCGGATCTGAGAAATATGATTAGAGAAAAATGTTAGGTACAATATACTGATTCTGTGGAAATTTTATCAGCTGAAAGCAGAACAAATATTTGATTGTTTCATGATGAACATACAGCCCCACGGTAAACCAATATAGTGTTCATATGCAAAAATTGAAAATCCACTCAATAATACAAATATGAAATACAGCTGACCATGTAACTAGAATTGTGCCCAAAATGACGATGAAATCACTGTTGTAAAACCTGAAGATTGCTGCAGAAGGGATAGATCTACCTCTGTACCCCTGATGGCCTGCTGAATGGTGTCAAATCCTCTAAGATCCAATGTGGCACCTCCCAAAACAGATGGCTACAGCAGAAATGAATATCTATGATGGCAATCAGCAGAAAAATGATGGGTGATCAGTCTCAAGGGGTGGCCAAAGGTCTTCACAATGTTGGAACTTGTAGCTCACCAAAGATGAAAGTCTATGCAGGTCACAACCACCTAAAGTGCCCAAAAACACTGTATAATCCTCTCCATAGCTATTACCCAGATCTCTATGATGCTGAATAATGGCTGTGGCAATCAGTAAGAAATAGAATGATATACTACAGTGATAAGATGTATGTTGAATCCCCTCAAATAATGGTGCTCCACTCAATCAGCCAATTACTCCTTATATTTGCTTGCAAATCTTGATCGCTACAACTGCAATTTTGTGCAAACCTCAATTTCAATCCACATTGCAATTCTTGTGTAGAATTGCCAAGTAAGAGTCAAGGGTTTTCATCCTAACCTCTCAATGTGTGCAGCCAAGGGGCTTCAATCCTTGAGTGTGAAATCGAATTCAAACTCAAAATGAGGAATTGCTCAAATGAAATTGGATGTTCCAAATGAAGCTGGGTGTGATCTTTAAAAACATTTTTCAATTCAGACCCTAGGATCCAAAATTCTCTTCAAGTATTTAAAAATACTTTTATTTGAATTTAATTTAATTTTATCTTATTATTGTTATTTTATTATTATTTATTATTATATAAGGTGCCCCTTAAATGAAAGTTTGACGGACCCAAATACAAATGGGTTAAAGGTTTTCTTTCTGTTTTAATCCTAAAAAGGAGACATGACAGACGGGTTCAATGAATTGAACTTCCACATAATATTGAGATGAAGTCACTGCCAACTTCAACACAACCATTGTGATGGGTAACTCACAACCCTACCAACACTTTGTTAGTATCATAGCACGTAATGTCCCTTTTTCTGAGTGATCACCCAACGGAGTCCACTAGCTTATTTTATTCCCATAAGCTAAGGTGTGAAACATCAAGGAAATAATTTAACTAATTAAATATTAAATTGTCCTAAGTCAATTTTGGGACATTTATATTTAATTAATTGGTTCGTTATAAAAATGACTTTGAATAAATGTATTGATAAATTATTTAATAAAGTCACTTTGGGACAAGCAAAATATATTAAAAAAAAAAGGTGGTGAAGGAAATTAATTACCATCTTTTTGGAAAATATTATCGGGAGAATTTGGAGAGCTTGGTTTATAGATTCAACAAGCTTGCGGATGAAAACCCTCAGGATTCTCAGTGAATTGGACAGAAACCCAATACCATCCTAGGTGGATTCACTTTAAAATTCACATTGAGTTCAACGATCAGTCCAGAAAGTATTGAAACTTGTGAAGTCTTTTATCAAAGACAAATTTTCAAAGTTGCAGATTTCAAGTTGGCGGATTGGAGTGATTAAATAATTATTATTTACAGATTGAAGGCATTAAATTTTATTATCAATGCTCCTACCATAGCCATACTATTCCAGATTGCAAGGGAGTCACAAGAACAAATGATAAAGGTGTCCGAAGGGGTTTTTATTTGCTCTTTCAAGTCAACACAGCCAAGACATGGATGGCATATCTCTACTTGCAATCGCAGCCTTAAGGAGTCGCTGTACTTTGTGTTGGGCAGATAGGATGACATCAGCCAAATAAAATTGGCACCGTGCCATATAGTCACTGAAGGAGGTTTGAATTAAGATTTGGAGGTTAATCAAATTTAACGCAGCTATCAAGGGGTCAGCGCTGCCACTCTATAGTCACTGCCACATCAGAAATTAAGGATTCGGGTATAGAATGAGACAAGCAACTGCTGCCAAGTCTCAAGGGGTTCAATTTATTATTAAAGTCTGCTGCCGTACACTTGCCAGAGCCGCCCTTTTCCAACAGCTACTATCACTCAAACTTCATAGAATAGGAGTTGAAATTTTTCCAGGTTAGCAGATATTATTAAAATAATACTCTGAGCAATATACTGAAATTTATGTATTGTGCAAACAGCAGTATTATTTGATAGTTATTTGTGAGCCTTTAAAGTTCAGTATATAAATGTTGCTTAAGTATAAATAATTCTCATGTATATTGAATTATATATTATCTGAGAATTACGATGGAAGAAATATATGCCTTTTCCAAACACAAACTCAGATTAAACATTTACATACAAACTGTTTGATGAAATGCCTGAACAGTAAAATTGTGAAACTTCGCAAAAAAAATGGTGCTCATTGGGTAGGGGAAACTTACAGTGGTATCAGAGCCTAAGTCCTGCCAGCTTGGAGGGTTATGTACATTGTACACTAGTGACAGGGCCAAAAGGTATGCTGAAAGAGAGCAAAAACGAAAGCAATTCCAATTTTGTGAGCCATATCCAAAAGAGGATACATTCTCAGTTGCATTAGCAACAAGGCAGCCACACATAGTTAAACAAGGAATTGAAACAATGGTGGGTTCAGGTAATGTGGGTCCTTGGGAAAGGACTAAGAGAAGATTTGACCAAGATAGTGTAAAAAATATATTGAAAGATCTAGCACAGGGACAACAAGAAATGATGCAACAATTTATGCAATCCCAACAACAGTTGATTACAGCCATTGGGCAAATGTCACACAATATGAATTCTCTCAGAGTGAATCAAAAAGCTATAGGAGAAGGTAGTAATGCAGGTAATAACATTCCAAGGGAATACAAGTGGTTGAGGTAGACCTTTTCAGCCTACATTCACACCAAGGGAGGATGAGGAAGCATCACAACACGAAGAAGAGCAGCCATTGGTTGAAGAGGTAATGACAGTATATGATGAGTACCATACACTTCCTCATGCAATTAGAAATGAGATCACCTTAAACCAATATATGAATCAACGGAAATATAGGGAAAAGACATAGTAGGAACAAAGGCCTCGATACCCACATAGGGAGTACCAGCATGCCTTGAGCAAATTAACTCTTCCTAATTTTGATGGTAGTGGGAAAAGCACAGCACATGCCTGGATACACAAACTTGATACATTTTTGACACTTAAACCCATGCCAGAAGAAGAGGCAATTAAGTTTGCAACCTTACATTTTGAGGGATCAGCAAATGATTGGTGGCATCATGGTTTGGGGACACAAAATCATGCATTGATTCAGTCCTATGATGAGTTTAGAAGCAAATTGATTACTAGATTTGATACAAAGGATGTAAAGATGTATTTCCGTGAGTTGGCATTGATTAGACAGAATGGTGATGTTGATAGTTACATTAATGAGTTCCAAAAGGTTGTTGTTATGGATCTTGATATGTTAGAAAAAAGAGTTGTAATGCTGTTCATAAAGGGTTTGAATGCAAATCTAAAGGGTTTGGTGAAGGCTTTCAAGCCTAGTACACTACGGATGCTATTCAAATGGCATTTGATCTTGAAACTACACATCAGTTCTGAAAGAAGAGTTTCAAGAATAACAAACCATTTAGGAGAACTTTCAATCAGCCCAAGACTACACCACCCAAGTTGGACTTTGCGACGAGGAATGAGTTGCGCAAGAAGAAGTTATGTTTCTCCTGCAAGGAACCATGGGAACCCAATAACAGGTGCCTTGGGAAAGGCAAAGCACATTATATAGGGGTCACTTCCAACATTGAGTAGGAGGTAATAGATACCAGTTCGGAGAGTAAACATGAGGAGCAGCAATTAGAGCATGATCATAGTGCTACAAGAGATGTGAAACATGGTACTATTGCTACATTATCAAGAGTTCCTAAGTATCATCCTTTCAAAGCCAGAGGATTCTTTAAGGGACAAAGGGTTACATGTTTAGTTGATAGTGGGGCAAGTCAATTTCATTGATGAGGGTTTAGTGGTGAAGAGAGGCTTGCATGTTGACGATTTTCCTGGATTCAATGTCATGGTAGCTGATGGGTTCAAAATGAGAAGCACTAAGAAATTTTCACAGTTGAGTATTTAGTTGGGGGACTATATAGTTACTGATGACTTCTATGTGGTTGGGATTGGTGATACTGATGTTGTTCTGGGAGTTCAATGGCTACATTCACTTGGCAGATATAATCAGGACTTTCAAAAGATGGAGTTTCAGTTCATGGCAGGTGGGAGGACGATAGTGTTGAGAGCTTAAGGGAATGGTGCACCAAAGGTGGTGACAACAAAGAGGATAGAGACTTTGTTCAAACATGGTGAGGTTGCATGGGCAGCCCAATGTTTTGTGTCTTCCAAATCTTCTTCTAGTGATGATAGGCATTATCATGTGGACATTCAATCAGTTTTCGATAAGCACAGTGTGGTGTTTGGAGATATTCACCTAGTAGGCCTCCTGATGATGGATTTGAGCATGTGATTGATATGTGAGTTTGGAATGACATAGATCTTATATTTGGGACATATGACTGGTGTTGGTGGTGTGAAGGTGCATCAAGAGAAGATACAGGCCATTCTAAATTGAACACCACTGAGGAACATTTCTAACTTACGGGGTTTTTCCGAGTTATGCAGTTATTACAGGAGATTTGTCAAGGGGTTTTCTCAATTGGCTGCACCTCTTACAAATCTCACTAAGAAGGGTGCCTTCAGATGGTCAGATGAGGCTCAAGTTACTTTTGGTAGGCTCAAGCAAGTGATGAGCTCTTGTACAGTGTTAGCTTTACCAAATTTCTCTCAGTCGTTTGTGTTAAGAGTGTGATGCATCAAGTGAGGGGGCAGGTGTTGTACTTATGCAGAACAGGCATCCTATAGCCTATGAGAGAAGGAGGTAAAGAAATGTGGAGCAATTGTATCCCATCTATGAGAAGGAAATGCTTGCCATCATGCATGCGTTGGCAAAGTTTAGACAGTACCTACTAGGTGGAAAATTTCTGGTCAGAACTAATTACAATAGTTTGAAATACTTTCTAGAGCAAAAAGATTTGAATGAACAACAGCAAAAGTGGGTGGGTAAGATTCAAGCATATGATTTTGATATTGAATATGCTAGGGGAAAAAGAATATTGTAGCAGATGCACTATCCAAGAGACCCACACTTTGCTCTATGTCAGAGATTTTAGCTGATTGGAAGGCTCACCTTGTGGCTGAGTATTCCAAGAATACATTTCCATGTAAGCTCATGGACAGCAAGATTCAAGATGGCAAATATAAGGTAGTTGATGATGTGATATATGTTGGTGTAACAACTAACACCTCTGGAGTGCAAGTTGGTACGGACAGCCATGCACACTACGTGATGAGTGTTCTTCAAATTAGGAGGGGAAGCTCCCTCGTTGTGCGGACAAAATGCTTGAAAAAGTAAACTAAACTAATTCCTGTCTTTTTGTCTCAGCTAAAAGAGGCACAAGGTTTGCGAGAAACTTCGAGCGTTGCAGCTAAGGATTTTTTGGTTTCGTAAGTCTTAACTACAACTCAAAACTAACTAGCTTATACTATCCAATCTCCTCAAGAAATCAGAGCATGAGGAAACGGAGCGGGAATGATTTTATACGATAAACTTCAGGTACAGATTCACAATGTGAAGGCAAGGTGGGCTCAACTATTTGCTTGGCTGGGAAGAAGTTTATTAACACACACATCAAACGATAAGCTTTAAGTACAGATTCACAACGTGAAGGCAAGGTGGGCTCAACTATAACTAGCTTATACTATCCAATCTCCTCAAGAAATCAGAGCATGAGGAAACGGAGCGGGAATGATTTTATACGATAAACTTCAGGTACAGATTCACAACGTGAAGGTGGGCTCAACTATTTGCTTGGCTGGGAAGAAGTTTATTAACACAACACGAATGAAGTACAGATTCACGACGTGAAGGCAAGGTGGGCTCAACTATTTGCTCAATCTAAATAGGCTTATTAGAAACAAAACATAAAGGATAGCCAACTAGGACAGTAAATTGCATAGGCGAAACACGCATACAATCCCGATCGAACTAGCCACTATATCTAACTAAGATAAGCATTCACCATAATAACAGCATGAAACCTGAGTGGCATAACAATTCATCATCATAATAAATACTTGTGAACAGATACAGAATAAGCAATATTACAGGCAAGGTTGGCTCAGCATATATTACTCTCTCATGCAAAAGTTATTTACAAATGAGCAAAAGCTCTTATTTATAGACATCAAAGGTGTAGGGAACCCTAAAATCACCTTGAGTCAACTACAGTCTTGCAATGCATGCAAGATTTATTGCTAAACCCTAATAAAGCAAACTATACAGTTAACTAGAAAGCTACCATCAGTTAACCGAAACATCTATTCTAAATGGACAATGTGCAAGCATGCACATCCTTATTGAAAGCAAGTTAACTGGAACACTACCATCAGTTAGCGAAAACCCTAATGAAACTCCAAGTCCAGCAAAATATCTTTGAGGATAAGATAGACATGCGTGCATGGTCCTGGCAAAGAGAACTAAGATGAAAGTCGAGCTCTAATTGCATGCTCTTGATTCTATCCTCGCAGACAACTACAGGTTCTAACTGACTGATCACTGGTTGTTATCTCGCTCAACTAACCCCTCCACGAGGTTGTTGACTTCGTCACCATCTAAGGCAGTAATACTTTGCCGAAGTATACTGTGTTTGTGCAACATATCCTCACCGCCTGTGATCTGACACTAAAGTTCACCTCTGCTCCTGGTTGCCTCATCAAACAACGTTGACATGACTGTAAATTGATTCATCTTACAGCCAACGATCTCCCCACTGAAAATACTATGAATGAGTGTCTGGAGCTCTGACTGTACGTCAGCAAGCTCAACATACGCACCACCCTCAATCTAATACTAACATGGTATGCGAGACACGAAAGTTCTCACATACCGGAGTGCACTAGTGACATGCTCTTTGCTCTCAGCCAATTCTGATGCCATTGTCTCCTCTATCTTCGCCTTGAAGATCAACTGTGTCCTCCAAGTGTAGATAGCCTCCTTATCTTCTGCATCTGTGACTGATTCATATGCCATCCTCAAGTGAGCAATCATAATCTCATCTCGGGGTCTGTCCATCGCTAAGTCTCGCTCCTCATCTTGGAGACGTAGACGGAGTTCATGTGCATTGTACCGCAACTGATATAACTCTGCAAGCACAAAACGGCCTCTAGTAACGAACTCCTCCTCCCAATCCTCCAAACACTTGCCATAAACAACCAGGTAATTAAGCTGGCCTTGTTCTGCTAGTGGCTCTAGCATCAGCGGGAGTGTAGCGGTGACATTTTCCGTCCTGTGTACAAGGCTAGAAATGTATTGACGAAGCTGCTAGATTTCAGCCTTGAGGGCTGCCTTGTCTTCTCCGTCCTTTATTATTCTAACCCTTGCGCTATCCGTGGCAACTTGTAGGAGATCAACCTCTGTCTGGCAGGTACTATGACCAAGGTTGACTGTGATCACTTCGAAGTCCTGAACTTCAATCTCGTTTAGACTCTTCCCCTCTGCAGGTGTAGCGGTCTCTATGACGATCCCCATATCAGCATTCCTCTCTACATGGACCTGTTTCTTGATCCTCTTGTCGAGCGCATCCTGGTAGGCATGATCAAAATCAGAATGATCAAGGACGTAGGATGGCTGCCTCCTCTTCCTTCCCAGTTGATTCTCAAGCCAAGATGAATCTCAACTAATCCCACTAGAAGGATTTGTACTAGCAATGAGAGGCTCTGACGAGAGTGAACATGTAGAGGTGTTACTGTGAGGTGGTGAGTCCAAGTCCAAATCAATGTGAATTTGAACTAGAGATTGCTCTGGTGTCGGTGATGGAATGCATGGCTAAACCTCAGGCTCTGGCAAACTCTGAACTGGCCTCTAAACTGGCTCTCTGACTAGCTCCTCGGGTATTTCAATGGCGAGTCCCTTCCCTTTCGAACTACTAGGGACTTTATTCTTCTTAGGAGGGTTACTCCTTTTCTTTTGTTTAGGTTTAGACGAGGAAGGTAGTGAAGCATCCACCGGTGGCGGCTCTGTTCTAGGCATGACTACTCTCCTAGACTTCTTGCTTTCGAAGTAAACTATACTGTTTTGGATAACTCTACTCGACCTCTCCTTTACTGATGTGTATTCTTTGGTGAACCAATCAATAGTTGGCAGTGGTTGTGTATCAACCTACTCTCTGAAAATCTGAGTAAGTGTATCTCACTCATCATCTGATAAACCTCCCACATCTTCTGCCAAGAAGACAGAAATGTACGGGAAAGAGAACCTGCTATAGCTGCGTCTGCGCACCTCAAAGTTATCCTCGCAGTTCACCCAATAATCCTCCATCATAGGCTTATGGTATGAGCGAACACCGAGGCGTGCTGAATAATGACCTCAAGGATCATAGGTGCATGCATCGACAAGGTACTTGAGATGAAACCTTTCTAATTCTTGTCCCACAACTTTAGCATCAACTGCCATCCTACACCAATAGATTCTGAACTGCATGGGAAAGTTGGCAACTTGTTTACGCTTGTGGCGCAAATGTCGATGAACATCGTATAGTTGCCTCAGGAACTCCATAAAGATTGTCCTATCTAACATGCAACTCCCGGTATAGGTTCCTCACTGTGTATGTCAAAAAAGCCTCATGCACACGCTTGAAATGTCGTTCAACCTTCGTGAACTCAAGCTGGTCATAGTAGTGGTAGACTTTCTGAACACTGAGTATGCCCACTGTGTTCAACCCTCTAAACTGACCCTGATAGGCGATCAAGTATACGAGGTAGGAACACATGTCAAACTGGTCTGCAACTAGAAAACCAATGATTTGCTTGTGGAGAACGTCGCTGATAAAGGATGCCCAGTCATAATGCTCTCGCCCAAAGATCTAACCAATGATATAATACATCTAGGGCTGGAATCTGTTTGCATCTGCATGACCTGAGACGCGATTAAGAAGTGTAATCAAAATCGCGTATTCCTCCTTGTATTCACCACGACCCACATTGCTTGGCAACTTGTTCTTTTTCTGTTTTAACCATCTTTCTACCATCTTACTCTGACACTTGTCTATATCAGCATTGAATGCTCGCTCACACTGCTCCATGGAAATGACTAAACTAGTTGGATGTTGAGGAATACCAAAACATCTATCAATATCCAAGGGCTTGAGACTGCATATGACCCGTCCATCTACTAATTGTATTTCGCAAGTAGCAGAATTGTAATGCTTAACACAAAACATTACAAACTCTACACAATGAACTGAGATAGGTATAGAAGCGGCCTCAAGCAACCAGGATTGTTGAATGTTTTGAAGTATTGAATCTTTTATCTTGATTGGATCCAAGACTGCTTCTGGAAGCACCTTATGTAGATTCGTATCAACTGTCCCGATGAAGTCATGAGTCAAGACTGATTTGGTCTTGAATTCGAGCTGAGTGTATTGCATTCTGAAAAACTCACCTGTTGACTGTGAACACAGCTATATTCTGACAACTTTTCTGGAAAGCTAAAAATACCTAATTGAGGCTAAAAATAGCCTATCGAAGGGCAATTTTCACGAAAAAATTCTGAGATATGGGTTTTGTCCAGAAAAAGATTCTAAGACAACGCAGAATGTCAGATTTGCGAAAATTTGACTTCTACTTGACCATGCAGAGGAAATTCATTTAAGAAAATCAGAGCTTTAAGAACTGATGCTCTGGAGTAAATTTTCTTGAAAAATTCTAGCACATTGGGTTTTCTCGAGGAAGCTATTCTGAATCAACCTAGATGATTTGTTTTGTCAAAAGTCGCCAATCCAAGACGAGAAAAGGAAGAATTTGAGACAGAAGATTGAGGTTTTGATGCTTTTTCTTGATGCTTTTTCTTCTGCTAAAATTGCCACTTTATCTTGAATTTGCTAATGAATCTAGACTTGTACCTGCAAAAGAATGTTTTTGATGTCTTCGAACTTGATTGCTGATAAAATTCGCCCAACTTTGAAGGAAATTCGCCTCTGCTCAAGCTGGATGAATGAAATGGTGGACGCCATGTGATTAAATAGAGCAAATTCGCACCATAATGACGCCACTGCAAGCTTTAAACCTTGACTAAAAAAGAAAAATCGTGATTGGGACCCCTCTAGTTCAAACTGGCACTGACTCGGAGTCCCGGAAAATAAATAATATTAAAATATTCAGTCCTTTACATGCAAATTTGCAATTTAATATTACAAAGGGCGCCAATATTGAAATATTGAAGAAAATCGCCCATTTAATGCTTGCATGCAAAAAGTTGAATTTAATATTATTTTAATAAGTTAACTAAAATCTCAGCATTTGGATGCACTCAAAAAAATTCACTGATTCCGAAAAGTTCAAATTTGACTCTCCAGGCTTCCATTTGCAAAAGTTATGAGATTTTTTGCTAACTTCCTACTTTATAGCTCACTGAAAGTTACAGTTGCCTATGTTCAGCTCTGATTTTTGGATGCCTAAGTGAGGCTGTGATTGAGCTGAGATATCCACCACGAAGCCTGCAGAGCAAAGATGAAATGTCTGCTAGGAGCTACAACTGCTAAAAACAACGTTTGACACCTCAAAAAATTAGGCGCCTTTGATTAAATTGATGCAAGGTCTCCAAACTTAGTCATTTCTCTGTTTTGCCATCTAACGCTTCAAACTGCCGCTACCGATGAACAATGAACCCTGCTAACTGGATGATAGGTTCGTTGTGTGACTGGAAGAATTCCACAACCAACGACTGTATGTAAGGAACCTGAAAGCTGCATTAGGAACCCCAAAAGCAAGGGTACCCCTAACCTGTGAAGGTGCAATCACTAATTTGACAAAAGTGTAACTTTCATCCGAACGTCATACTTTGACCCCTGACACCGGGAGCTAGAGTGCTCCGATTCGCGCACCGACAATCTCTCTGAGTAGCTAGAAGCACTAAGAAGAGATGTCTCTGGAGGTGACGAAGCGAGAAAACTGCTTCTAAGACCTCAAAAAGAAGGGTGCCTTTTCCAAGGGAGTGTGTATTCCCACACTTAGCCATTTTTCTAGTTGTCTGATTTCTTCAGCGATCTCCACTGACCCTTCATGTACGAGCGTTTGACAAATCCTGAGGGCTGATGGTTGGACTCGCTGGATAGCTAGGAGAATTCCGCACAAGTCTCGTGAAGACTGTGACTGCAAAAGACCCCATCTGGCAGGCCTAAAGGCTAGGCGCCCCTAGCCTACAGAGGTACAGGTGTGTATTTCTATATTTTTCCACCCTCTATTTTACATGCTTGGTAGAACCTCTGCCATGATCACTCAGTATGTCGGATCATCTTGCGAACCAGTGCGTTGCAAAGCTAAACTGAACTAGAAAAGATCTCTCGGAAGACGGAAACTGCAAATTCAAGCATCTGAGGGGTCAAATTCAAGGGCGCCCCTGGGCTACAAGGACACAGAAACTGCAAATTTGACAGCCTCTGTGACATGCAACCTCCTCGTACCTTCAACTTCTGACTTCAATTACCAGAGTTTTGCACTTCAGGTGACCTTGCTTGATAGCTCGTCGAAAAGCTAGACTAATTCTAAAGAGAATGTACTTGCAAGCACATGCAACCAAATCTGAGCCTTCAAAAAGAAGGGTGCCCCTAGGCTACAAGGGCGCAGATCTGTTTTCTGCAAAATGTCATCATTTGATTCTGCTTCCGTAAACACTATTTTGGCCACTGAATTGACCTTGTATAAGTATAATTTTGTCATGATGCACTTCTCTATCATAACATGTCCTGATTTGAGTCCCAGGTTCAGGTTCTGACCTCCAAGTACTAACCAATTGTTGCTAACGACTGACATGACACTGACCAAAGTCCATACTTGACTTGCCCAAAAACTGTATTTTGACATCATTTTAACAAGGTTTAGACTTTTTTAAGCAAAATGCCTTAATGAAGCAAAAAATTTGGTTTGGGTACAACATTAGGCTCCGTCTAGTGACCATGTCGGATACTTACAGCATAGGAGAACCCTAGAGTTTTTGTGTTATGTAGACCAGTGACTTATGATTTGGGCATCAGAGTCGGGATTTTTCCCTAATCACCTAAAAACTTGGAGTTTCCTAAAAACCTAACCTAAAAATCACCTAAAACAAGACTAAGTAAATCACCTAAAACACGACAAAACATCACAGAACGGGGAAACACAATACGACATAGCGATAAAGCATAAAAAAGTATTTACAAAATATTTACAAGTATCACTCCTCCCCCAAAGGGTTGAAATGTTTGAGATATTGCCCGCTATAAGGAAGCGGGAGGAGCCTTCCACCCTGATGTGAGAGAATGTATGTGTTCTCTCCTGCGGATTCACGAATCTGAAAGGGCCCTAACCACAAGGAATCAAATTTACCGTGTATTCCTTTGGGTTCATGCCTTTTGTCCCACAAAAGGACTTGATCTCCGACTTCGAAATCTCTCTAGCGAGCCTTCTTGTCAAAAATCTTTTTCACTCGCTCTTGGTGTTGAGTGATTTTATCAACAACTTCCACCCTCTCTTCTTCAACCTTCAACAAGTACAATATCCGCTTCTGAATAGGGTCTTTGAACTCTTCATCCTCCAATGTAGATGCCAACTATAAGGCGAACAGCTCCAAAGTGATGAGTAAAACTGCTTTTGTACCATACAAAAGCACGAAGGGCGAGGTGTCGATGGCTCTTTTGGGAGTAATTCGATCAGCCCAAAGAGCGTCATATAACTTTGTGTGTCAAGCCCACTGATTTGACTCAACCAGCTTGCACACAATTGCGACAATGTTTTTATTCGATGATTCGGCCTGTCCATTACCCTGAGGGTAATAATCCAATGAATGTGACAGCATGATGTCATGATCAAAACAAAAACTCAAAATCTCCTCTAACGAGAAGCACGTTGCATTATCAGCCACAATTTTACGAGGCACTCTGAAGTGGGAAATGATGTTTTCCTTCAGAAAGTTGCAAACCACTTCAGAAGTACCTCATTTGGTAGGAACTGCTTCAACCCACTTCGTGAAATAATCTGTCGCTATCAGGACATAAACATGCCCCTTGCTGGAACTCGGGTTGATAGGACCTACAAAATATACCCCATTGTTGAACTGGAGCATCGATGATAACTGGCCTGAGTGGAGTAGTTGTCTATCTAACTTTACCAGCAAACTGCTAACATAGCTGACACCTATACACCCATTCATACATGTCGCGGAACATAGTCGACCAATAAAACTGTGCTCGTAAGATTTTGAATGCAGTAACCCTCGATGAGAAGTGTCCTCCACATGCTTGATTGTGAAAAGCATCCAACAATCTCTGTTGTTGGTCTTTACCGACGCATAAAAGGAAAGTTTCGTCAAGGCCACGCTTGTACAGAACATTGTTAATAAGCACAAAGTTTTGTGCTTTTAGCTTCAATGTTCTCTTCTGTTGTTTGTCCATGTGACATGGACATTCTCCATATGTTGAATAATACCACAAGGGTGTGTACCATTCCTTCGCAGAATCAACAAATAGGACCAAACGAAGGTCCTCTTCAATTTCTTGTTCAAAATCAACTCCACCGTTGCTCTGAAGCTTGTGATCTCCATCCTCTACCAATAATCGACAAAGACCTTGCCCGCAAACGAACTTGGTCGACTTGACTTCTAGATCATATTCTTGAACTTTTGCGATCCAATTTCCTCTCTTCGTGCCCATCTCCTGTTGAGTTAGCACACTTTTAATTGATGGATCGGTGACAAACACCATTGAATGAGAATTCAAGAGATAGAACCTGAAATTCTTGACAGCTCTGACGACAGCATACACGTTTTTCTCAATCTAAGAATCGTGCATCTCAGCATCCTTAAAATTAGAACTCGTGAAAGCAATAGGAGATTCTCCTTCGCTGAGCTTCTATGTCAAAATAGCAGACAGCGAGTGTTCCGACGCATAACAATAGAGGATAAAATCCTTCTGAAAGTCTGGTCGAACCAACACTGATGCATTAGCAATAGCTTCTTTGATCTTAATAAAGGCATGTTTGCCTTCTTCTGTCCACACGAAAGTAGATGTCTTTTTCATCATTGCTGAAATCTCCTTTGTCAGCTCTGAGAAATCAAGCACAAATCTTCGGATAAAGTTAACTTTTCCGAAAAAGGAGTGCACCTGCGTTTTGCTTGTAGGAAGAGACAGGTTTCTAATTGAATCCACCCGATTCGGATTTATTCTAGTCCCCTCTTTGGAAACGATGTGGCCAAGTAACTTGCCCTCCGTCACCACAAAGATGGTCTTCTTTGGATTCAATGATATCTTGTGATACCTGCATCTTTCGAACACTTCCACGAGATGTGAAAAGTGATCATCCCGTTTATTTGAGAAAACGGTTAAGTCATCAAGATAGACGACTATAATCTTATCCTTGAGGTCCCCAAATGCCAAGTCCATGGCTCTTTGAAATGTAGCACCGGCATTGATAAGGCCGAAAGGCATCCTTTCATAAGCAAACGTCCCCCACGGCGTGGTGAAAGTTGTCTTAATCTGGTCCTCCTCTACCACTGCAATCTGATTGTAACCAGAAAAACCATCAGAAGTGATAGCATCTCTAATCCGGTGACTGTCTGCAAGGTATGCTCCATGATTGGTAAGGGATAGTTGTCCTTCAAAGACGACTGATTTAAGTTCCTGAAATCAACACAAATTTTGATTTCACCGTTCTTTATGCGCACAGGAACTATATTAGACACCCAGGTGGAATGATGACTAGGAAATATTATTTTTGAGTCCACCATCTTCTAAATCTCCGCGGAAATAGTATCTTGAATTCGCAGATTGTAATGTCTTTGTTTCTGCCTGAAAGGCTTGACATTAGACTTCAGAGGAAATGTATGTGACAATTCTATGGGTGTGAAGACTTTCAAGTCTTCATAAGACCAGGTAAATACATCCTTATACTGCTTGAACAAGGTGATAAACTTCTCAGTCTCTTCTGTAGTACAACACTTGCCCAAATTTACAAACCGAGGTTTGTCTTCAGTGCCTATGTTGACTTGATTGTATTCTAAAGAAGTATTAACACCTAACCTCTTCTGATCTTGGATGTATCGGTCATGCATGTCAAAAATATCTTCTAAAGATACAAAACCCTTAGGAATCTAATTTCCTTTCAGTTGTATGATTCTGGATTTTGTAGCTTCAAAATCTTCAACAATTGACTCTTTAAAAGGAGTAGAACTTCCTTCAAAGAACAATTCTTTGTAATTATCTCCCATGACGAGAAATTCTTCAATATCATCATCGTCATCAAAGACTTGCCAGTTGTCTGAGTTATCAGGTACAGCTGGCCTATAAATTAGCTCAATAGCAAATGAATTCTAACGAAAGTCAATGTGTGGCATGAAAAGAGTGATTCATACTGCAAGAGCATCAGCTTTGCTATTGTTCGTTCTTGGAATGTATTGGATGTTAAATACATCGAACCAGTCGATTGCATTTCGCACCCTCTGCTTGTAGAATTGAAGGCAATTCTTTCTCACATGAAACTGATCTCTGACTTGTTTAACAATCAACTCTGCATCTCCTTCAACTTTAAGCAGTTTGATCCCCATATCCTCTGCGTTCCTGAGACCTAATAAAAGCGCCTCGTATTCAGCGGTTTTATTGGTGCATTCAAATTGCAACCTATATGCGAATGGATATAGAGGACCTTCGGGAGAAATAATCACTACTCCCGCTCCTGCGCCTGATGTTGAGCAACTGCCGTCAAACTGCATTGTCCACATTTTAGATTCTTCATTTGACAATTCTGTGGAAAGTGCAAAATTCTGACAATCTTCAGTCACTTCTGACACCATAGCATATGTGCCTGGACCCGTGTCTAGATACAATACTTGAGCATGTGGATTCTGGGACTTAACCACTGTAAACCTTGACTTCGTTTCAAGCTCTAGCTTGAATGTGCCCTTCTTTAATGGAATTCTCACGAACGACCAATCCATTTGAATTTCTCCTCTGAGATCTTTACAGAAACTCCTGCTAAGTAGCATCCTGTAGCTGGTAGGAATATCAGCCACCAAGATGGTCATCATGATCTTCTTCTCAAGACATGACGCTAGGCTTACTTGTGCATCTTTAAGTTGACCGACTAACGGCACTGGCTTGGACTCAAGTGAGTAACACTTTTCTTGAGTAGGAGTGCACGATAGTCCCAATGCATTCATAATCTGTAGAGGCATAACATTGTCGGAAGCTCCGCTATCAATTATACAATTGCTCAATTTGAAACCTCCTATACATAAGCATATATAGAACGGTTTTGGCTTCTCTTCTGTAGGCACGAAGGACTGTAGTAATGTTGGCTGGGCAACAGCCTTCTTTTTCACAACTTTTAAGATTCTATCCAGTTGCTCTGGATGATACTGTAGATACTCTAGTTGAGAGATTTGCACCTTTGTCTTCATCATAGAAGACACGATGTCGAAACTTGTTGAAGATGAATCTGGAGCAGTTGGCAAAATGTTTTCTTGTGAAGTCTTAGGATTGGAAGTAGAAACTACTTCCTTACCTTTTGCATTTGAATTCCACTTCTCTTCTTCCTCCTTCTGTGCTTTGAAATGTTGCGCACGTGTGAACACAAGTGAGGTGATATTCTCATGATTAACCGCGAGAGAAAATTGGTGGTATTCTTCTTCTTGTTCTTCATTTACGAGTTCTCGATCAAAATACCCCGTTGCGGAGTCGCCATCAAAGTCGTCTGTCTGTGATGAGACGACATTTGAACTTGAAGGTACAAAACCTGAACTAGGAGCAGTATCGGCAAATCCCATATTCATTCTTTATTTCTCCGGACATGTAGCGCCGGTGTGTTCAACAGAATCATGGAAAGTGTAAAAGACTGTGGGCTTCTCAGCTTCATTGTTCTGCTTTGGTTCTCTTTGCGGAAACTTTGACTTGTAGTTGTTGTACGGCTGGAAGTTGTTTCTTCTTGGTTGGTACTGCTGTTGAGGTTGAACTAACGGTGGTGTGGGCAAAGTTGGTTGCCCTTGAGGGGGTGACTGTCTCTTCAGTATAGTCACCTTGTTTGCTACCTTCTGTAGTAACGGATTAGCCGACGCTTGCACGAGTGGTCTGATCAAATCATCCTTCATCTTGCCCGTCGTAATCATGTTGTCTTCGAGCTTGATTGCTTCTTCTTCTAGGAGCTGTAGACTATCTTCTTCACTTATCTTCAAGAAAAAGGCTATTTCTAACGGTAGTGCGTTGATGAAGGAGCTCATCAGAATTTCGTCAGATGGATTTAAAGTGTGAGAAAGACGTGTAACAAGGCGGTTAAACCTTGCTACAAATTCTCTCATCGGTTCATGTTTCTCCATCTTCAAATTCGAGAGTTGTGCAAAAAGTCTGTGACTGTCCTCAGCGGGCTTGAATCTCGCCAAGAACTTCTCACTCATGACTGCCCAACTGGTGATGATGCCCGGTTCAAGATTATTGAACCAGTCTATTGCGTTGTTCTCAAGAGTCTCCAAAAAGAGACGTACTGCGATGTCCTCATGTGCACCATGCAGGACGGAACATGCCGCCGTGAATGCTGAAAAATGTTCATTAGGATGTTTGGAACCATCGCCATGAAATCTCGGGAAAAACTTGCGTGAACCCTTGGGTAGTTCATGATGTCCTTGTAAAGCCAACGGTCCAATATTGTCGCCCCAAGGCAAGGGGGTTGGACGTCTTGCGAGGACAGAATCAGGAGCATGCAATTAGAACTTGACTTTCATCTTCAATTCTCTTTGTCGGGACCATGCACGCATGTCTATCTTATCCTCAAAGATATTTTGCAGAACTTGGAGTTTCATTAGGGTTTTTGTTAACTAATGGTAGTATTCCAGTTAACTTGGTTTCAATAAGGACATGCATGCTTGCACATTGTCCATTTAGATTAGATTTTTCGTTTAACTAATGGTAGCTTTCCAGTTAACTGTATAGTTTTCTTTATTAGGGTTTAGCAATAAATCTTGCATGCATTGCAAGACTGTAGTTGACTCAAGGTGTTTTTAGGGTTCCCTACACCTTTGATGTTTATAAATAAGAGTTTTTGCTCATTTGTAAATGACTTTTGCACGAGAGAGTAATATATGTTGAGCCTACCTTGCCTGTAATATTGTTTTTTCTGTATCTGTTCACAAATATTTATTATGATGATGAATTGTTATGCCACTCGGGTTTCATGTTGTTATTATGGTGAATGCTTATCTTAGTTAGATATAGTGGCTAGTTCAATTGTGGATTGTATGCGTATTTCACCTATGCAATTTACTGTCCTAGTTGGCTATCCGTTATGTTTTGTTTTTAATAAGCCTATTTAGATTGAGCAAATAGTCGAACCCACCTTGCCTTCAGGTTGTGAATCTATACTCAAAGCTTATCGTTTGATGTGTGTGTTAATAAACTTCTTCCCAACCAAGCAAATAGTTGAGCCCACCTTGCCTCCACGTTGTGAATCCGTACCTGAATTTTATCGTATAAAATCATTCCCACTCCGTTTCCTCATGCTCTGATTTCTTGAGGAGATTGGATAGTATAAGCTAGTTAGTTTTGAGTTGTAGTTAAGACTTACGAAACCAGAAAATCCTTAGCTGCAACACTCGAAGTTTCTCGCAAACCTTGTGCCTCTTTCAGCTGAGACAAAAAGAGAGGAATTAGTTTAGTTTACTTTTTCAAGCATTTTGTCCGCACAACGAGGGAGCTTCCCCTCCTAATTTGAAGAGCACTCATCACGTAGTCTGCATAGCTATCCGTACCAACTTGCACTTCAGAGGTGTTAGTTGTTACGCCAACAATATACTACAAGTACATGATATATTTGGTACCTGAATCTAAGATAAAGAGTAAGATTTTGAGAGTTGTTCATGATACTCCTCTAGCAGGACATCCTGGGTTCTTCAAAATCTATAGGCAAACTAGGGAGAGATTCTCATGGAAGAATCTCAAGAGTGATGTCTTGAGATATTGTAGAGAGTGTATGACTTGTCAATAGAACAAGTCTGAGCATACTTTTCCCACAGATTTACTTCAACCATTGCCAATTCCTGGGCAAAAGTGGGAGAGTATATCAATGGACTTTATCACTAGTCTTCTAAGGTCCAAAGCAAAGATTGCATATATATATGGTTGACAGATTAACAAAGTATGCACATTTTTTTGCTAGTTCTTCTGATTATAAGACACCTCAGGTTGCAAATCTGTTTTTTACAGAGGTGTTCAAACTTCATGGGCTTCTAAAGAACATTGTCAACGATTGGGACAGCAGATTTCTTAGTGTGTTTTGGCAAGGGCTGTTCGGATTGGCTGGTACTAAGTTGTCCCCAAGCACTAGTTATCATCCACAAACAAATGAAAAGACAAAGATTGTAAATAAGTGGGTGGAAGGTTATCTACATAATTATGTAGTGGGACAATAAAAGGCTTAGATCAAATGGTTATACTTAGGGGAATATTGTTATAATACTACCTATCACATCAATAGGCATGTCACCATTCAGAGCCTTGTATCGGTATGACAGTATTTTGTACTTAGCATTTGATGACAGTAGAGCTCCCAAGGCCAGAGAGTTAATGCAGGATATAGAAGGTATCCTTACGTCACTTAAGTAAAATCTAGACTGTGCTCAAAATGAATAGAGGGCATATGCAAATAAGCGCAAGATTGAGACGACTTTTGAGGTTGGTGACTTAGTTTTTTTGCATCTACAGCCATACAAACAGTCTACGTTGAGAAAGAGTGGTGCGAAAAAGTTGAAGGCTCGGTTTGAAGGCCCTTACAAGATTGTGAGGGGAGTTGGAGAGGTTGTGTATGAGCTACAGTTGCCAAAAGATAGCAAAATTCATAATGTGTTTCATGTATCTTGCCCCAAAAGGGCGATTGGGAAGCACACTACACCGTCTCCAGAGCTACCACCATTAGATGAGGAGAGCAAGTTGATTTTGGTGCCTAATGCTATCTTGGATGTGAGAGAGCGTAGATTGAGAAGCAAGGTGATTAAAGAGTACCTAATTAGATGGAGAGACTTGTCTCTTGAGGATGCAACATGGGAAGGAGAACAAATACAACAACATCTGGGTTTGCAATTGCTTGAGGGCAAGCAATTCTGAGAAGGGAGGACTGTCATGTTCCTTTTCTTTGAGTGATCACCCAGCGAGTCCACTAGCTTATTTTATTCCCATAAGCTAAGGTGGGAAAATCAAGGAAATAATTTAATTAATTAAATATTAAATTGTCCTAAGTCACTTTTGGGACATTTATATTTAATTAATTGGTTCATTATTAAAGTGACTTTTCATTAGTCTATTGATAAATTATTTAATGAAGTCACTTTGGGACAAGCAAAATATATTAAAAAATAAAATGTGGTGAATGAATAAAAAAGTGGTAAAGGAAATTAATTACCATCTTTTTGGAAAATATTATCAGGCGAATTTGGAGAGCTTGGTTTGCAGGTTTAGGAAGCCCGAGGATGAAATCCTCGGGATGCTCAATGGATTGGATGGAAACCCAATACCATCCTGGGTGGATTCGCTTTAGAACTCACATTGAGTTCAGCGATCAGTCTATAGAGTATTGAAATCTGTGAAGTCTTTTACCAGAGACAAATTTTCAGAGTTGCAGATTTCAGGTTGGCGGATTGGAGTTATTAAAAAATTATTATTTACAAATTGAAGGCATTAAATATTATTATCAATGCTCCTAACATAGCCGTACTATTCCAGATTGCAAGGGAGTCACAAGAACAGATGGTAAAGGTGTTCGAAGGAGTTTTTATTTGCTCTTTCAAGTCAGTGCAGCCAAGACATGGACGGCATACCTCTACTTTCAATTGCAGCCTTTAGAAAGGAGGTGCCGTACTTTGTGTTGGGCAGATAGGATGGCGTCAGCCAAAAAAAATCGGCACCATACCAAATAGTCGCTGAAGGAGGTTCAAATTAAGTTTTGGAGATTAATCAAATTCAATGCAGCTACCAAGGGGTCAGCACTGCCACTCTATAGTCACTGCCACATCAGAAATTAAGGATTCAGGTGTAGAATGAGACAAGGAGCTGCCGCCAAGTCTCAAGGGGTTCAATTTATTATTAAAGTCTGCTGCCATACACTTGCCAGAGCTGCCCTTTTCCAGTAGCTACTGTCACTCATTAACTTCATCAAATAGGAGCTGAAATATTTCCAGGTTAGCAGATATTATTCAAATAATACTCTGAGCAATATACTGAAATTCATGTATTGTGCAAACAGCAGTATTATCTGAAAGTTATTTGTGAGCCTTTAAAGTTTAGTATATAAGTGTTTCTTAAGTATAAAGAATTCTCATGTATATTGAGTTAAATATTATCTGAGAATTACAACAAAATAAGTATATGCATTTTCCAAACACAAACTCAGATTAAACGTTTACATACAAACTGTTTGACAAAATGCCTGAACAATAAAATTGTGAAACTTTGCAAAAAAATTGGTGTTCTTTGGGTAGGGGAATCTTACATAACAAAAGGCCCTTGAAACTCCAACCTCACAAGCTACTCTAGCTCTTGTCTATATATTAACATTGTCGATGAATTCACAAACTCTACAACCTTATTCCTTATTACTTTATTCTTCTTAGAGCCATGAGGATCCTCTCCAAACTATGCAATCTCCATGTCCCCAAAACTAGTCAAGTAGGAACATCTTCAACAACCAAACTCTTAGGTCTACATCTAGGACAAACTGAACCAAGTTCATTACAAAAATCACTAGAGATGCTTTCGGCCTATTTCCTAAATCTACACCCCTCTCACCAGACACTCTTAGACAAACCCTAATGCATCATCTACCTCACAGCGAAAAATATGCCTTAGATGGTTATTTGACACCAAGCCTCTATGCTTGAAACCCTTTCCTTTATTTGCACTACACTTGTTTGCCATGCCTGCATACACCAAAAAACCACAGCCACTTGCAATAAGCCCTCTAAAAGACCAATCAACCAATGCCACATTGTTTCTCCAGCTAATCATGATATAACTATATAGAGGCTCAATCCACAAAAAACTAGAATACCTTTAATTCCAACAGGAAACCATAACTTGCCTTGAGCCTACAAGACTGAAATTAAGCACCAATTCCATACGGACTAACATAATTCATGATTACCATGCATTATTTCACCTTGATTGAGATCTTTCTAAGGCAATGCATTGTATGTGAATCAAATATACTATGTCGGAAAACCTCTTACAAGCCTTAAATGTGATCAATACTAAGGTATGCCCTTCCTAATTAGCAAAGCATTATTAGAACCATGGAGGTTGACGATTTAGATGCCTTTCTAAGTCCTTCCAAGTATTTTAATGATGACTATACACCACTGTGAGAGGACCCTGCTCTATGCCAATATTTGTCAATAATCTATAGGAGCATTCACATATCAATGACAACGGTTAAAACTGATTGCAGAGAAGTTCCCCTTCAAACCTTCCATCTCTTCAACAAAGCAATTATAGCATTAGTTATTGCTGAAACCTTTTTTAAGAGCATTTATCACTATCAAAGAGTCTCCCTCTAATAACAAATTTTTGAGATTTTGAGATATTGCTACCACAATTCCTACCATCACTGCATTCCATTCTGCCTCATTATTAATTTTACTGCCAAAGAAGTAAGATCAGCTTAAAAGAAACTACCATTACAATCTCTCAAAATCAATCCACTACTCGATTTGCCCAAATTACCATTTAACGCCATTGAAGCTCAATTTAATAAACCCTTCCAGCGGAGGGCACCAAAGCTCCTTTTCTAATTCCAGATATTTCTTCTTAGATGTTTCTTGCAATTTACCAAGCTGAAGCATGTTATTGGTCTTCCATCTTGACTCAAAACTCCTCCAAACGCTGTCCCACTTGCATCCCAATCCACTTGGAATACTTTTCCAAAATCTGGAAGTGTTAAAATGGGCTGCTCCGTTACCTTTGCCTTCAATATTTTGAAACTCCTCTCTGCTGCAGCTGTCCACACAAACTCCTTTCAATTACCTTTAATTTGTTTCTGTAATAAGTGCACAAATACCACTGAAATTTCGAATGAACTTTCTATAAAAACTTGCCAACCCATGGAAGCTTCTTGCTTCAAATATGCTCTTTGGTGAAGGCCAATCAATGATAACCTTTACTTTTTCCGGGTGCATTTTCAATCCACTTCCCGAAACAACAAACCCCAAATATACTAGCTCTTCCCTCATGAAGCTGCACTTCTTCAAATTTACCAGTAACTTATCTTTTTTCAACCTTTGCAAAACAACCCTAACATGCTACAAATGCTCTTCTTTTGTTTTGCTAAATATTAAAATATCATCAAAATACACAATAACAAACTTACCAAGATATGGTTTCAACGCTTCATTCATCAACCCCATGAATGTGCTAGGAGCATTCGTCAAACCAAACAGCATCACCATCCATTCGTACAAACCATCCTTCGCTTTGAAGGCCATTTTCCACTCATCACCTTCTCCTATTCCTATTTGATGATATCCACTTTTCAAATCAATTTCGGTGAAGTATTTTGCTCCACTTGAACAATCCATCATATCATCCATTTGAGGCAACGGAAACCATTAATTGATGGTTATCTTTGTTGGAAATATTGCCATTGATGTCAAAGGAGTATTAATGAGATTCCTATCATCATTGTCGAAAGAACTCGTTGTTTGAATTGTCATTGATGTGAAAATAAATAGATGAGATTGTAGGTTTATGGTCATTAATGTAAAAGGATGATTTTGTTTTGAACAACGTTGAACCTCTTGTGCTGACATGAATGAACACACTCTATTCAAGGATGAAAAAATTGCCTTGGAAAGACAAAGTGAATAAAAACAAAAATAGGGATAAGACAAGATTAATATTTATGGCTGACCCTTGAAGGTATCACCATTCTTGAATAAGCGCTCACTTGGAGGAGTATTAAATAAAATCAAAGTTTAAATGAGTTTGTTTCTTAAAGGAAAGAAAGAATAAGACAAAATAGGAAAAAGAAGAAAATCATATAAGACAAAACAAGACAGCAAACTTTATTAAGAGGTGGCAATTCATAAGGTAATGAATATTTATTAATTATGTGAAGGCTACGATTTATTAGAGTGATAAAGGCAATGAATTAAGGTTGTAAAGGCAGCGAATTTCATTAAGGCAACAATTAAATTAAAGGCATTAAAAATCCTATTAAGGCAGCGATAATATAGTAAATGGCTGCAACAATATATTAAAATGGTTAATAACATTTAATATATATATTTAGTATGAAGGGATATCTCTCTTTGAAATAATTGCCTCTCTCCAAAAAGTCGCACCTTTCCATATAGATGCATTAAGGTATAAAATAGAAATGAAAAGTATGGTTGAATGTTGTTGAAAAAAGAATAAGTGTAATATAATTTGAAGGAGCATATCTAAAGCAGAAAAACAATGAGAAATCAGTTAAAAAAGTGCAGATTTCTGACGCACAACAGCAGAAATCTAAAAGTGGTATATGCAGTGTTGAATAGAAGATTTTATGCAGATTTAAAGAGAAATAAAAAGTCCTTCAATGTAATATCATATGAATTGGAGCAGACTAAGACCAGACTTAAGGCAGATTTGACAAGTGTGTCTATATATATAATATATATAAAGACATATCAATAAAGATCATGATGCACATATGAATGAATGTGAGATTTATGAGGAGCAAAGGATAAATCATTCAAGGCAGATTTAAGGAGACTTATGAGGCAAAAAATGAAGCATATTTGAGCAGACCTGTGAAGGATTTGCAAGCAGATTGAAGTAAACAAAATATATATATATGAAGATCATCAAGAAAAAGCAAATAGAAGTGAAGCAGACCTTGTATCTGATTTGAAGCAAAAGTTGGATCAGATTTTGGAACAGATCTTGTGCCTAATTTGTAGCAGATTTTGAATCAGACATTGTGTCATGTCCCCCGAAATTGCGACACTAAGATATAAAGTATCAAAAAATAAATGAATAACAAAACACAAATTAACATTATAAAAAAAAGAGAGAAATATTGATAATTACAATTATCCTAAGATAATATTGTAATTATAAAATATATATATATATATATATATATATAAATTTAGATAAATACTAAGCATATATACTATAAATAAATAATAGATATTTTTGGAAGACTAACATAGCATAAATATTATAATTATCAAATATAAATAAACAACAAATATAAGGAGGCAACAATCAGTATTGGGCATTTGTTGACAAAAAGAAATAAATAACAAATGAAGGAAAGAACAAGCCAACTATTATCTTAAGTGTTGTAACGCAAACCAGGAAGGACACACCCCAAGCTGGCCATAAAAGAGGAGTCTACGCAAGGCAAAAAGGGGGAGATTGGAGAAGAAGGAAAATAAGAAAGGATTTGGAGAATACTAGAGAAAATAGTGGCCGACAGTAGCAAGATGGGATAAACATCGAATATGGGATTTTCATATCTCAACTCTGCATTGTCGGGACCATCAAAAGACGTCCAAATGTTGCAGAGAGCAATGATATTCAACAAGTGCTCAGGGAGGATTATTAACGGCCCATATTCCATTCTCGGGTGTACATTGATGGATGTATATCTACATATTACATCCTTGGCGCATAATCATTGTCGGATTTTCTTATGTTGGCAAGCTTTAATATATTCGTCCTTGGCTATCATGAGTCTACAGCTAGCGCAACCAATCAGGGAGTTGGTCGGTATTCTCAATTGTGAGAATTCTATTAGTCTAAGTAAATGACTATCAACAGTAATAAAACCAAGGACACTTTTCTTGTCAAAGATAATTAGAAGAGCCCTAATGAATTGAAGAATCGAATTATTAAAAAAAAGGTAACATCTTCAAATGTTAGATAAAATGGAAGAAAACATCATCGGATACAGACATAAGGGCATACGCGGAAGAGAGGAGACAAAACCAGATTACGGGAAACACGGGTTGAAGGTCAGTGCGGGGCACCAATTAACAAGTAAGTAGCCTTACCATTGGTTACTCATTGAAAGCATATAGAACCCATACGTAATGTTGAACAGTAGGTTCTTGAATGATTAACGCACCCAAATCGTTGGTAATGTATAAATTTAGTCAACTACAGAATGATAAGTGGATACATATTAATTGATTCATGAAAATATGTCAATGCATTATGCTCATCGATACAGTAAAGTTAAACAAATTACTAATTCCACCTCTAAGGTTAGTGGGTATCATTTGTGTTATTTATCAATATCACAATAATATTGCTTTCAGAAATTATTACCTTCCACGTAAATTATCATTGTTAGCTGAGTAGAACCAGTAATCTCTTTCACTGATGCTCACCAAGGAGAGGATGGTTGTGGGAGGGAAAGGCCGGTAAGTTCGATCCCATGTTGGATGTCCCAAGATGGTAATGAATCCTAAGGGAGTCTACTTGGAGATTGGTCATGCGCCCTCGGCACTGTAAGACGTCCCTCCTCCAATGGGGTATAGGGAAGAGAGATAAAGGCAAGGATCTATCCCAGCTGAGCGTGATAAGTTACGATGAACTATGATAAGTATGAACTCATGCAATTTGTATCCTGTGTGTATGATGATTTAATGCACTCATCTCATATGTGGATTTAAAAAGAACTTATGCACTAGTTGATAATATTGCACTTCAATTATCTTATCCCATCAATCCTTCATTGATCTTATCAAACAATCTTTAATATCGAAAATTTAATTTGTGCATTTCATGTCTCTAATAAGGGGACATTTCACATTGAGCACTCATAAGGCAGTGTTAGATCAGATCTATGAAGAGAATATAAGAGGCAGATTTGTATGTGAAGGAAAAGTGAAGAGATTATCATATGCTGATTTATGTGAAGTTGTGAACATCATTCAATGAGAAACATATCAATCATGAAAAGGCAATCATGGAGTGAATAAATGAAGAAGATTGTAATGTCCATCATAGTTGGAAGACTCGCCCCAAAGAAAAACTCGCCAAGCCAAAAATTGGAGAGTTTTTTAAAACTCGCCAAAAACTCGAAAAAACTCGGAAACTTAAAAAAAAATTTTGCAAAGCTGAGTTTTTTCGAAAAACTCAGAAAAAACTCGGAAAAACTCGTCCTCGCGAGTTAAACTCAAAAAAATTCGGCGAGTTTTCTGCGAGTCTGCCAACTATGATGTCCATCATCCATTGAAGAAGCAACATATTAAGGATGGAATCTTGTTTTGTTGTGGAAGTCGGGGCTTCCTAAAGGAGAGATTGGTGTGTCTAGCCAAGTTGGTGCTTAGCTATGGGGGTTGGTGCCTACGAATTCAATTGAATGAGGGGTTTGTGCCATTAGTAGGTTGGACCCTACAAAATTTGTAAGAAGTTTATATAAGCAATATTTTGCCGTGGTTTTCTGCCCTAAGGGTTTCCACATAAATATTGTGTGTTATTGTGTTCTTCTCATGTGCATGATTATTGATGTTGAGTAAATGATGTTATTGTTATTGATCAAGTTTTAAATATGGTATTAAGTTTGAAAAAATAAAGATTGTTGTTATATTGATTCACCCCCTCCCCCCCCTCCCCTCCCCTCCCCCCACTCAGTATAACCGTGTGCTCATACACTTATTTATTGCTCTCGAGTCCGTACACATCCGCCACTCTCCATCTTTCTTTGATGTCAACACTGCTGAAACAACACATGGACTCAAGCTTTCCCTAATCAGCCCCTTGTCAAGCAACTCTTGTACTTGCCTATTTATTTCCTCATTCTCCATAGACGTCATTTTGTATGGTGCTTTGTTTGGAAAACTTGCACCGGGAATCAAATCCATGCAATGACTTACACTTCTCATGGGTGGCAATCCATCAGGCAACTCTTTCCTCAATATATTTGCATAGTCCTTCAAAACTTCTTGAACTTCGATCAGTATTTCATCTTCTTTCTTCCCTGTCCGAACTGCTGCAAACTTGGGAACTATTGCAAAACATGTTCCCCTTTTCTTCAAATCTCTCAAAAATCGTTTTCCAGAAACAAAACAAACTTTGAAGTTGTTCTCCACTTCTTCTCTATCCTTCAAAGGATTTAAAATATATTCTTTTCCCTCCTCCTTTATCTAGTATGTGTTTGTTCTCCCATCATGAACCGCTTGTCTATCAAATTGCCAAGGCCTTCCCAAGACGATATAGCATGCATCCATCAGCATCACATCACAAGTGATTTCATCCTTGTAGTTGCCAATCTGAAAATTCACCAAGCATTGCTATCGCACCACCAATTGATGCTCTTTTTGCAACCACGGAACTCATATGGGCTGGGATGTTTCACCTTCTTCAATCTCAACTTTTTCACCATCTCCTCGGATACAATGTTATCTATACTAACGCTGTCCACTATCACTTTGCAACACTTTCCACCCACCTTGCACCTGTTCGAAACAAATTTCTCTTTTGTATTGGTTCTATTTTTTTCCTTTTCCAAATTTAACAAAATCCTTCATAGCATTAGGGACTCTCCATCCACGGGATCCTCTCCATGGTTTTGTGAATCCACACCTTAATCTTCAGCTTGTGCCACATGAATTTTCACCTCTTTTCCTTTACCATTACCCTACTGCATTTATGGACATTCATATGCCCTATGCCCCTGCTCTCCACATTGAAAGCACGTACCACCAAGCCTCTTCCTCTACCTCTTCCGGAATATACTCTACCACAAAAAATAATCCCCTCTTCCTCTAGAGGACTCTCCTTTTTCCTTACTTTCTTGTGTGTTTGCCTAAGACATATTTGCCTCTTCTTGCTTATTTTGGTGATCTCTACCACCGTTGGTTTGTCCTCTTCCTATTGAAAATTCGCCCCTACCTCGGAAGCCATTTTGTTGCCTTCTATTCAATTTTTCTTCTGCCTTCAAAGCATATTGATATGCCTCCTCTACACTAAGTATATTCATAAAACTGATTTCATCTTGGATGGATAAGTGCAGAACATTCAAATATCTTGAAACTTGTTTGGTATCATCCTCTACATGACCAATTCTTATGCTTAAGCGATAAAACTCTTCGATGCACTCCTCAACACTACTCTCCTTTTGCTTCAAGTTTTGAAGTTTCTAGAACAAATTGACATGATAGTTAGCTGGTAAGAATTTTGATTTGATTATTGTCACCATTCGATCCCATGATCTTATTTTCTCCTTTCCTCTTCGTTGCCTATCTGTCTACAAGTGACCCCACCATAGGGATGCATGTCCTTTCAACTTGGTGCATGCATATTTAACCTTTTGATTTTCCTCTGTTTATCATACTCAAAATATTTTTCCATTTCGACAATCCCAATAAGTCCTCTGCATTCAAACCACCTTTGTAATTCAAGGGATCAAATCAGGGCTTGGAATTTATTCTTGTTATGGCTTTGATAAATCTCTCCTCCCCTTGATCAAGTTCTGGTTGGTTCACTTTGTCGCCTCTTTCAACAACCCGTTCTTCCTCATCTTCACTTATGTCCTCTATGTGGACTCCTCTCCTTTGAGCCATTTCAATGGCCTCAAGCCTTGCTGTGATAGCTATCAAAGCTTCTACAACCTCTGGTTCTGCTCCTCTGGGTTCTCTACCCCTGCGAACATGACCTCTATAAGCCATGTTGATTTACCCTCTGCAGTTATGGGTCTTCCTCTTTCCTTATTCACCCACAACACCAACACTCAGAGTTCTTTCCAACATTGTCTCACACCCGCTTTGATACCAATTAGTCCAGTTCAAAATCTATTGTCTCATCAAACGATTTAATTTTGTAGCTCAGACAATTTTCAGCTTAATTTCTTATTATCAAATTGCCAAATCAAACAGGAGAGTCGAAAATCAAAAACAATTATGAGTTCATTCATTATTATTTCAATTATCCTCAAACAAATCTGCAATTACAACATTTTATTCTTCCAGCTCTCATGCCTCTTTCATTCTTCACTACCAGAGATAAACTCTATCCCATTTCAATATCTGACTTTGCCTTCTTCTTTTCCACACCCACGACCAGTTTTATTTCTGCTAAAGTTCCTTTTATTTTCTACCCTCTTCCTTATATCTCCCACACACCCCCTATCTTCTTCCTGTGGCTGCGCCTTATGCTTCTTTTCTGCCATTTGTGTGGTCTTTTCCTCTACTCAATTCACTTTAATTTTTACCTTTTCATATTTCTTTTCCAAGCGCCAACCTATGCCTTACTCCAGTGCTAACTTCTCCCCTCTTTGTTCTTTTTGCTTCCCCTACGCGCCTTTGTTTTTTTTTTTTTTTTCCTGTCTCTACCTTCTCTTCGACCTTTCCTTTCCTCTGCTTTCCATGCCCTTTCCTATTCTTTGTTGCCTAAGTCAAAATTAAATTTTCCTTCATGTAAATAAAATACCTGTTTTTATCATGCCTGGCAATGTGAATTACATAAATTTTAAACATTCCATCTGTCTTTCCATCACCAACAAAAACTTAAATCAAAATTCAACCCAAACAAAAGAAATGAAAATCACACTTGAAGCAATTAAATGATGCAGATTGACAGACTCCCGGGATGCTCTGGCATCAAGATGCTCCACAATCCACATACCACTATTTAAACTTCTGCACTGCCTACAAACTACTTTTGTTGTTTTACGGCTTGCCCTTCCCCTTTTTCTCAGGACACAAAGAAGCATAGTGGCCAAACATTTGGTAATTGAAACACATGATGTGGCTCAAATCTTTCTTCTCTTGATGAGAATAATTTGTATCGTGGTGCTTTTTTCCCAACTCTTATCAAGTCCTTGCCATTTTTTTCCATCTTCCTAATGAGAGCTTGGTTACAACTATTTTCCAATCTAACTTGAGTAGCTTCAACTCTAGTTTCTTCTTGAATAAAATCATCCCAAAGCCTCTCAACGGTAGGAAGCTTCTTATGAGCACAAACACACCTAAATAAATGGTTCCCAAGATGGAGATAACCCATTCAAGGCTATGAATACCAACTCTTCATTGTCCAATTTCATCCCAATTGCTACATGTTGATCATGAAATTTTGTGATTGTTATGGAGTAGGTGGCTATTGTGTATGTGTTATGCATGTTGCACTAAGTTTGTTTTGATAAAGAGTGGTGAAGGCATCAAGCATCTACTTCATTGATTTCTTTTGAGCAATGTGAAGAGTCAAATGATCCTTCATAGAATTCAAGATGATGCGCTTTGCCTTGGTCATCTTTTTGTTATGTTCAGCCAACTGAGCAGAATCAATTGGACATAGATTCCACAAAAGCCCAAAGATCAACTTCTTCCAACAAAATATGCAACCTACAATTCCAAAGAGTAAATTTAAAGCTCCCTCTAGGCAGTTACATTCTCTGCGACCAAGAGTAGTCATGACTACAGTCATTGGAATTTACTGAAACTGAACAAATCAGTTGAAATTAGATCAGATCAACAACCCTTGAAGGTGCATATCAACACGTCCAATCACTAGAGCAACTAGGGCTTCACACACTGTAGTTTTTCAGAAGTCCAAAATATTTCAATCACTGAAGTAATGCTTTGAGATCTTCCTAAAACTCTCTATCACAAGCAGCAACAAATTCCATTCACGAATCTAGAAAATCTACAGTGCTCCAATACCACGCTAAAATTCAGCATGTGTTATGTAAATTCTGCACTCTCAGGTTTTAACAAAATTTGACTATCTTAACCTTCAATCAAACCCACAATTGGAGTGCCCTAACTAGCATATACAGAAAACAAGTGTTCCACGAAGATGCGTCCCCCCAAAAAACTGTGTTTCTGAGACGAGGACATCTTTACCTTCAAATTCAGCATGTGTTATGTAAATTCTGCACTCTCAGGTTTTAACAAAATTTGACTATCTTAACCTTCAATCAAACCCACAATTGGAGTGCCCTAACTAGCATATACAGAAAACAAGTGTTCCACGAAGATGCGTCCCCCCAAAAAACTGTGTTTCTGAGACGAGGACATCTTTGGGACGCAAGGACTTGGGGGAAACATCCCCTCGCCATCCCACTACCACCGCCCAAGTATCGGGGATGTTTTCGAGACACCACCTGGTTTGGGGACTCAAGGACATCCCAAGATGTTTAGAAGACTTCAAGGAATCTCACAACCATCCCAGGGACTTCTAGGTGTTGCAAAAATGTAAAATCCTCTGCCAGAATGTATGATATTTTTGCGATTGTTTCAGTTTGACAGATGTGCCATTTTGTCAAACATAGCGCATTACATTGCATGTATTATGATAATGTTCAAAATGAGATGCACATACAAAACTGATATTCAACTTTACACTTCAATTCTTTTACATTTGACTGATAAACAAAAGATATTTTCAGATATATTCAATAGTCTCATGCACACTCAAGGCAATAATAATGAACAGATTACAAATGTTTGCACTCAGAAATTCACTTCAGCAGTACAAAATTTATACTTTACTGACAGTCTGATTAGTAATAGACATTTAGCAGGAATAAGACAAGTATAACTCAGACCTGGGACTATACGTTGAGTCTGAAATGGTCACAGCAGTTTGAAAGATGTCTGAAACCTCAAAAATTGTCCACAATCAGCTTAGATATTCTCCAGCAACCCCCACACAAGCAAGATACAAGCTTGGAACCCCACATGAAGATGTTTCAGGTCCAGGTATACAGAAATAAGGCTGCGCCTAGGTGTTGAATGCTCATGCCAGCACCAAACTAACTCCCACGTTACCAAAAGGAAGCTGATCACAGGGGCAGCTGAGTGTTTCCTCTTCATCTGGCAATCTAAAGATGTATCGATTGGAACTGCAGATAGGCACGACTTCTCAAGGAGTTTGCTGTTTTTGAGAATTCATTATATTTCACAAAGACCCACAATTTCTCCTAAATGCCATGCCCTTTCACACTGCAATAGAAACTTCGACGCTGAAGGTGTATAATTCTCACAAACACTTATAACCACATCCAGCAATAGATATCAGGAAATAACCATTGAAGATGTAGAGATATAGTGACCAACTGATGTGTATTTCTCTCCTCAAACTGGACACCAAACCCTAAACACCAAGTAGCAGAAATGAGTAACCTTTTATCTTCAATTTTGTCTCCGCAGGAGACTCACAAAATTGCCGTTATCATCCAACTGGAACACCTGGGTGATTTCCCCTTTGAACCAGCTAGAGTGGAATCATTTCACCACCAAAACTGGACGCCCTAGGGTTTCTCTTCCCTAAGACCAAGAACTCCAAAAATCTCTCCAATGTGAAAGTGAAATAATAAAACATGCATATCCCAATTGAGCTCCGACATCCACTTTATTTCCCACTCAAAATAATAATAAAGTGACTTTATAAAGTTACTTTTTAATTTATTTCCAAAAGTCACTTTATAACCCATTTAATTAATTATTCAACATTACCTTTTTAAATGTACTTTTCCCGCCAGGTAATATTAAACAATTAAATAAATTTATTCCCTTTTCCCAACTATAGCCTACAAGAATTAAATAGGCTACAATGTCCATCAAGGTGATCACTGAGAAGGGGATATTACAGTCCTCCCTTCCCGAGATTGCTTGCCCTCAAGCAACTGTAAACTGGGATGTAATATCTATTCTCCCTCCCAAGTTGCATCCTCTGCTAGCAAGTCTCTCCATCTAATCAAATATTCCTTGATTACCCTGTTTCTCAATCTCCTCTCTCTAGCATCAACAATCTCCTCAAGAACCAACACCAAATGTCCCTCCTCATCTAACAGAGGCAACTCAGTTGATGAAGTAACCTACTGCCCTAGTGCCTTCTTCAGGCATGAAACATGAAAAACAGTGTGAATTTTGCTATTCTCGGGCAACTCTAACTCATAGTGTTGATGCTGAAAATGAGAAAACTGATAAATCTATAAACCAAAATCAAAATTTCAGCATCACATCAATGAAGTCTTTCCTAAATGAAAACAAATGCAAAAACATAATACTAAATTACGAAAAACCAAAACATGAGCATTCAAAGGAAAAATAACTCCATCGTTTTCCTATCATCAAGATCTTGGATTACACATTTGGTGCTCTCAGATTTTTATAAGCACAAATGCATCAAGAAGCTATGATGAACGGATGTAAAGTTTTTTTGATTGAAATCGAATATGTAAGCTCAATGGTGAGATGAGAGAGGGATTTTATAGATGTCCGCACAGGATAGATTCAGGTTATGGCAGAAATGTGGGATTAAAAGAGTGAAATGGAGAAATGGATATTTATCCCATATTGTTTGATTAAGTGTAATTTATGGGAATGAAAGAAATAAATGGAAGGGTTTATGATATGAAGGAGATTTAGGAATTTAGAATTAAAGTGGATTTGCAAATTAGATGAATGATTTAATTAAATGGATTTATGTATGAAAATGCAAACGATTTAATGAGATATGCAATGGATAAAGATTAATATATGTAACTGATTAATAGAGTAAGCATGAAATCATTTATGAATGACTGATTATGCAAATGGATAAATGATTACAATATTTTAATGATTTAAGTGAATTAATGAATGAATAGAGGAAAATATTAAATGAATTAATTAAATAGATAATAATATCCATTTAACTAATCGAAGAATAATATGATGACTATGAGGATAAAATTTAAGTGTCTACACATAGGCTACTTCCCCCACTCATCTAGCTATCCTGTAGGGACCATAGAACCGTGGCTTCAATTTCTTTGCACCACTTTTCTTCAGCAAAGATTGCTTGTAGGGCTGCAACCGTAGGAAAACTAAATCTCCCACCTCAAAACTGTGCTCAACCCTGTGCCTGTCTACATAGGTCTTCTACTGATTCTATGCCACTTGTAAGTTCTCCTTGGGAGCCTTAAGAATGTCTTGGCTCTCTTGTATCCAATCCTTGGCTTTGGGAGCCCTGCTATCCCCAAAGGCCAAATCAAGAAATGAGGGTGCATCATAACCATACAATGCATAGAAGGGTGTCATACCAATAGACATGTGTTAAGCGATGTTGTAGCAATGCTCTCCCAAATGCAACCACTTTATCCACACCTTCTGTTGTCCCAAGACCTAGTTATGCAGATACCCCTCTACCAACTTATTCACTATCTCAGTCTAGCCATCTGTCTAGGGGTGGTAGCTCATACTCAAAGTCAACTCCGTACCTGCCAATCTGAACAGCTCCTACCAGAATGCACTAAAGAACATGCTGTCCCTATCACTGACTATATACTTCGGCAACCCGTTGTAATGTCCCCAAAATTATGGTTAAGTGACTTAAATTAATTTAATTGATTAAGTTTTCCCAAAAATTAATTTAAGTTCTAAACAATGACTTTAATCGATTAATTTAATTAAATCAAGTGAAATGTTATAAAGTCACTTAATTGGTGTTATAAAAATGACTAAAGGAATTATTTCAAAAGTGAACTATATAGAAAGTCATTTTATTTTGAAATGAGAAAAATACAAAAGGAAAGGGAAGAAATCAATCGACACCTTTTGACTATGATGATTTTTCATTTTCACGGCAAGAGCTCGAGCTGCGTGGTTAGGGTTTGAAGACCTCACTGCCAGTTTCGGATGTGCAATACCATCCCTAGCTAGAACAATTGAAGATCTTGGAAAGAATATGTTTATTGCAAGATTTTGACACAAGGGCGATATGAAACTGTGGTCTCTTTCAGAATTTCGAAGTCCAAGTTTATGGAATTTTTGGCACAATATAAAATCAATTTTTGAGTAGCTTCTACAGATTTAAGGGTGTAGGATTATACTAAAGCCATGGACACCTCCTTTTCTAACAGTTGAGCCTTGTAATGGTCGAGTATGTGAGAAAAGAGAGCAGATATAAGGAAAAACGTGTTTGGTTGTTGCAAACGACCTCATCCTTGTTGCTGCTTGGTCGTGGCTGCCATAGTGGGTTCTTTGTTGAAGGCGTGGTTTTCCTTGTGGCTGGGTGATTCTTTTTTTAAGAGATTCGACTGAGAAAGAAGGTGTAGCTGCTGAGTTTCTAGCACCCGGAAATCACTGAGGACGTGTCATATAATTTCAAGCTTGAGTCGACTTATCTCCAGGTCTGGGCACAAATTTCACATATATCTTGTTGTAATCTTGTCTGAGTCGTCACTTTTTGCTAGGAAATTGAGTGAATGTCCTGCTGTATGCAAATCTGGGACTGCTGTCCAAGTAAAACAGACTTTACTAAACTCATAAATTGTCATACCAATTGCTGTCATAACATTTCTGTAGAATCTGAATCATCTTGTGCAATGTTGACATTGGTATCATGATATAGAATGAATAATGAAACACTAAACTGCTGGGTTGGTCTATTTTGTAATGGTTGTCAAAATCAAATGCACTGCGGTCCTTATAATACCCTAAGTTTGAGAAGAGTTTAGTGCTGTTCAAAACAGTTTGCCATTTATCCTGAGGTAGTAGAATCTGATACTAATTTCTGAGCAGATTTATTTTGTAACCCAGACATCTTTGAAGGTCAGAATATCCTATTATTGACTCTCAGATATATGTTTATACTTATGATGAACCTCTATCAATATATATATCCTGTTGAGCCCATTTAATATTCTTCTCCTCGCTGCTATCATTTCTGGGTGTTGTCAATATACCAATGTTCAAATAATTAGCTCCGGAAAATATGTAACAGTTTGAAATATGGTACTGAGAAATCTGTGGAAGTCCTTTATTCAATTATCAGATTTGTCCTTACTTTTCAGTTGAAGTTCATTTTACATGCATAAGCATATTTAGTTTGTTAAACGAAGCATCTATCAAATTGAGCAAAACTCAAAAAGTTTACATCTTCCGGAAAGGAACTTCACAGAGGTATCAGAGCTGCAAATCTTGCCAGCCTGTTTGGGTTTGTGACTCAGAAAATTTCAGCTATCTAACGATGATTCAGATGGACAGACTTGTCACTCTTAGAGAAAATCAAAATGTGATGATAAACACCCTTCAAAAACTCCTACAAAAGGAAGAGGACAAGCAGGTGGTAATGAAAATAGAAGCCAATAAAATTGTTGCTGAGTACCAGGGATTACCAGATGATTTCAAAACTCATGTCTCCTTTGATGAGTTTTTGGGAATACTTGAGGAAGGAAATCCAAGTAAGAAAAAACTATATAACTATATCAGAAAGTTGAAAAAGGAAGGAATTTCTGGTCTTGGGTTGTCTACTAACAACAATGCAGTATCTGTGCTTGAGCCTAGTATTCATGAGGAAGGAAAGGACTTAACTACATTGCAGACAAGCACACCAGTTGTAGTGGGGAACAAGGAAATGTGTGATGAATGGCTAATGAGGGCAAAGGAAGCAAAGTTGATAGCTACTCAAGCAAAACAACAATTACAGAGAATTAAGGAAACATGAAAACGAGCTCCCTTCAAATCAAACAAACATAAAATTTCCATATTTTCTGGAAAGGCACTTCACATGGACCATCCCTGTGACCTCTCAAATCATGAAAAGAATGTTCCAAAGGGAAGGTATGCAAATGATAAATTTATTGGGGTTGCTAATGCCTTTTCAAAAAAAGAGCAGAGAGAAGTTGAATATGTTGAAGTTTTCAAATCAGCATATAGTGAAGAATGTTTACATCAGGCCAGTGAGGATAGTTTAGATGTTGGGAAGAAATTCCCAAGGTCCAATGTATATCAGTTTAATTTCCAAACAGCTCCTACGGAGAGAAATGCCCATTTTAGCTTCAACACTTTTGATTCTGACAGTAATTTGTTTAACGAAACAGCCATTCATGGGAAACACAATGAGTTTACTTGTTCAGATCCACACCATCAGCTCATAAGTTCATGGGATCCAAGTATTTCAACACAAAAATATGGTGGAGAGAAAGCATATGATGATCTCTCTTTCGAACACAATGCTGTCCTTACCATAGAACCTAGAATATGCTAGGGAAATGTCATAGAGGTGACTAAATTTAAGAGTCACGCTCTTGAAGAGAGATCTGAAAATTTATGGTGTGAGGCTGATCCTTATCAAGGGCTTAAAGAGTTATATGATTGGGAGAATCAGTTGATAGTCACGGAAGATAAGGTTGTGGCAGCTCTAATTCATTTTGACAGCTCATACAAATTCGTTGAAGATAAGGAAAAAGAGGCTGATGAACTTAATGAGTTTCACAGGGATTGCAATTGGGGGCCAAGCTACCCTCGGATACTTGTAGAAGAATGCTTCAGTCATGGAATAATGCATAATAACTTAGACACTTCCCCTATTGGAGAGTTTCGGGATATTGAACAAGTTTGGGACCCACATCAAGGATTTGGATCCTTGAAGTTTGAGGATCAATTTCCACACACAGGTACAGATTGCAGCCAGCCACAGGATAACAGATATAACAGGTGTTGAAGGCAGCTTTCAGCAGGCTACACTTCAGGGATCAACAAGTAATGATGAGCATTCGGGATGGGAAGTAAGTATGCATGAAACTTATGAAGACATCACTGAAAATGATGAAGAATATGTGAATTTTATGAGTGTTAACAGCAGTCTATTGTCTATGCATGGGTTTGATAATCACAAGGAGATAGATAAGTCTCAAGTGGGTGATTTTGTTAGGGAGGTTATTTATGTTGACACTCATGATATCATAGACAAGAATGTGTTAGCGTGGATGGATCCAAGGTACACAAAAAGATTGACTTTTCAGAAAGGATTTGATAATTTGTGCTTTATGAAGATACTATCTTGGATCACCTTGAACGACCCTTCCTTGAGAGGACTATCAATCAAAACCTTGAGGATTCGTAATCTTAAATATGTTGTTCATCATTCCTTTGTATTCAATGTTCGTGAGTATCATATTCCTAGATTGCTAAGTTGGTATAACTTCATCAACTTGCAGCAACTAAAAGGATTTTCAGTTTTGGTGCAAGGGGTCTTATATTACTCTTGGATGGACTGTGGCTGTTCTATATGTTGTATAAAGATTTATCAAACTTGGAGTTGAAGGATACAGCTGGTTGCACGGATTTGTGTGCATTGGATTGTCACCCTAACACTTGGAGGTTGAGTGTTGATAAGGAATCACCTAATTACGGCAGCCATGGCAATCCCTGAAAGATACCAAACCAATTTTTTCAATTCTTTTGAATGCAATTACAAACAACATGCACCCGTTAAGGTTAGATGAAAACCCAAACGATGCGGAAAGAACTCTAACCAAGAATGTACACCAGGATCCCGAGATGGGCAAGGTGGAGCATATGGTCAGAGGATCTCAGTGCAATGCAATACTGAATAACTCTAACCAAGGATGCGCCAAATGACGGCGAGCATAAGATCAAAGGATCCCTACCAACTACAATGCTGAAAGTAAACTCAACACCAAGTATGTGCTACCCAATCCAGAATGGAAATGAGGCGACCATATGGTGGAGATATAAAGAAAATACAAATGCAACTTCAGAATATAAAATAGGCGGCAAGCCAGCCTCTTCCACTTATTCAGTGGGCATTACAAAACATGAAGAGCAAGATTAGAAAGAATGCTGACAGTACTACTGTTCTGCTTGCAATATGATGAGGAAATGCCTGCAAGGAATGAAGATTAGAAGCTCTCCAATGCTGCACAGTGAATATGACCTCCATAAAGCATAATAGGACTTCCTAACACCAACCCTTCACCAAAATGTAAATTACTCAATCTGGTATGTCAGACCAGCAGCTTAAATATGCAGAACCAGCACCCCTAGGACTCACTAAAATGCACTTTTCTCACTCAATACTAACTCTAATGATCTGAAATCAAATGCATAGCACCTTTAAGAAGATGGCGACCAAGTTTGGACAACAAAACCCCACCAAATAACCCTTAATATTTTTTGGCACAAATCCCAAGGAGCTCAAATGGTACGGCCCTCTAAGAAGGGCGATTTCCCTTTATAAAATCCAACTCTTAATCAAGAAAAATGAAACTTAGTAGAAAGGGTCGCCCCTCATAGACAAAGAGATATATGCAATACCCAGAATGATTCTTTTTGTATTTTTGACTTATGAGTAAAAACAGCAATCAGCTATAAAGAAGAGACAATTCCAGAATTTCACTAATAAGCATGAAACTGAACTACAAAGCCACACAACTACTACAATGCAAAAGCTCACTACAAAACCACTCAAATACAACTACCTCATCACTAGTCGCTATCTCTCAAGCAAGAAGTAATGCCAAGCTAGGAGGCATACATTCCCCGAAGCAGTCCCAATACCATTCTGGCAACATAACATTCCTGTAGACAAAAGATGCTCAAATGAAGAAAAGAGGCCACCTTATAAAGGCACAGCAAGGAATCTCCATAATCTTCTAGAAGAGAAGCCCTAAATTCAACTTTGAAATAAATCTTTTCCCTCCAAGAGATGGCGTCCACTTTTCAAAGCTTCACTTTGACTTTTAATTTCATCCTCCAAGAAATAGGCGTCCAACATAAGCTTCAATTTTGTACTTTAATAAAATATAAAATCCCTTCCATGAAGCGCCCACCCTTGAAGACCACTTTTTAAAACAACATTAAGTCATAAGACTAGGCCAAGGGGATAATATAACATTTAAATATAACATTACTGAAGTTAATCGAACTTACCTCTCCAACTGCATCTCAAGGCCAAAATTGAATAAACCAACTGAACTGACAGCAGAGGGAAGCCAACTGAACAGGAACCAAACTGTCAATTGCCAAATATAGAATTTACTAAAAATAGTAAATTCCGAAAACTGCTCGGAACACAAAGCAAGTCATACCACTGCGAAGCTCTCTGAAAACCGAGAAAGAAACCGCAAATCAATCACCAAATCACGAGCAACAGCAACCATCAAAACAAGAAACCCTAGTTTCACCTTCCGAGTAGCCTACGGGTCTTCGGAATAGGCCAACGGTCCACTGAAAAGATCATGCTCGAGAAGGGGACATTACAATCCCGAGATGGTTATAGACTTAATTCTCAAATTTATCAGAACTATCATCAGTTATTGTATCAGTCAAGAGGAATTGGGTGTGAGTATGATTGATGGTGACCATAGGACTTGGAGTCCAGGGACAGTTATTAGGGGTGCGAGGTTGATTCAAAATTGGTTTGGCGAACAAATTTTCAGAGTTGACACCACTATTCGCTTTCCAAACATCATGGAGCATGTAGAAGACAATAGTACTCCATGTTTGTACCATTGGGTTTTGAGTTACATCACAAGGATAGAGGGCTGTTCTACTTACCTCAGCAAGGAGTTTTCAGCCCTAGTTCATTGGGTTAGAATTCTCACCTTGGTGATAGATGTTTGTTTCATACTGCTGATCGCAGAGATTTCAGTTTGGTTCTTGAGGACAGCAGCAGTTGGGATAGATAGAAGAAGCTGGGATTGCCACTTTGGTGTTGGAGGATAGATTGATGACAAGTTTGTATCATCCTTTGACAGTAGTGATACCCTTTGTTCTATCATGGACATGATTCACAGTTTGCATGGTGTTGTTCTGATATTTACCAGCAGCTTGTCAAGGGTTGGCATGTGCTTCTATGCACCAACGTTGGGCATCTTCCACATCTACAGGAGACCACTTAGTGTGGAATGGATTGTTGATGACATAAACACATCAGGTTTGAATATAGGATCAGACGTCATTGAAGATTTGGGCACAAGGCTCTGCATTGGTACTATAGAGATTGTCATTGGACAACCTTATCAGGAGAAGATGATTCCCTCTGGGTCTTGCACATCGGATCTTAGCGTTGTTCCATCTTCTTTTCAGGAGATTTGTAGGACTGCAGTTTGTGAGGACTATGGCATTCTTGATGGTACTCTTCTCACTCCTGAAAGAAAATTAGGAAACTCTTTCTATGCATCAAATAGAAATCTCGTGGTCAAGGCTGCAAAGGGTAATGATGATGTTGCTGCAAGACCAACTCATCCTGTTTTGAGTTGTGAGTCATCTTCTGATGGTGGCGATGTAGGAGGGAATACGCATGACTACTCTAGTATTCCATTAGCACAGGCAGGGGAGTTTCACTATGATGGCATTATGAGGTGTGCTCACCAGTCTTCTTTCAGCCCACATGCACAAAATTTGATGATGACATTGATGACACAGAGAGATGGGTTGAATCAGGGACATGCAGATTCACTCTGGTATGGCATGCTTCAGAATTCAGATGATGAGTCCAAGTTTGATAGGACTCTCACTTTGATTTCTCCAGTTGGATGTTTCCAGCAACAGGAGTTTGAGACTCGGTTCGATTGGACTCTTGGGGTTATCAGAGTGGTGCAGCGGAAGTCAGTTGGTGTTGAGATTGATGGACTTCCAGTTTGTTTATGGATTGTGTGTTTGCATGAGGTTCATTACCGCAGTTCGAGGATCGCAGAGTTCACCGATCAGCAGATGGAGATCCCTGTGCACAATTTATATAGAGGTGAATTTCAGATTTTGGATCCAAGAGTTTACTTGTTGGACAGATGACTTCACAGAATCATAGGGCTTGACCATGTCAGGAGTTACAGCGGTATACAGAGGTTGCTGGGTGGAGTTCTTTCCAGGATCAATTGGGATCCAGGCGGTTGGTGGACAGGCACAGATGGGTTGTCACTCAAATATCAGATGCTATGGTAGTGGGGCTGGTCTGCTGTTGTGGATTGCTTGAGGACAAGCAATCTTCGGGAAGGGAGGATTGTAATGTCCCCAAAATTATGGTTAAGTGACTTAAATTAATTTAATTGATTAAGTTGTCCCAAAAATTAATTTAAGTTCTAAAGGACGACTTTAATTGATTAATTTAATTAAATCAAGTGAAATGTTATAAAGTCACTTATTTGGTGTTATAAAAATGACTAAAGGAATTATTTCAAAAGTGAACTATATAGAGAAGTCATTTTATTTTGAAATGAGAAAAATACAAAAGGAAAGGGAAGAAATCAATCAACACCTTTTGACTATGATGATTTTTCATTTTCACGGCAAGAGCTCGAGCTGCGTGGTTAGGGTTTGAAGACCTCACTGCCAGTTTCGGATGTGCAATACCATCCCTAGGTGGAACAACTGAAGATCTTGGAAAAATTATGTTTATTGCAAGATTTGGACACAAGGGCAATATGAAACTGTGGTCTCTTTCAGAATTTTGAAGTCCAAGTTTATGGAGTTTCTGGCACAATATAAAATCGATTTTTGAGTAGCTTCTACAGATTTAAGGGCGTAGGATTATACTAAAGCCAAGGACGCCTCCTTTTCTAACAGTTGAGCCTTGTAATGGTCGAGTATGTGAGGAAAGAGAGCAGATATAAGGAAAAACATGTTTGGTTGTTGCAAACAACCTCATCCTTGTTGCTGCTTGGTCGTGGCTGCCATAGTGGGTTCTTTGTTGAAGGCATGGTTTTCCTTGTGGCTGGGTGATTCTTTTTTTAAGAGATTCGACTGAGAAAGAAGGTGTAGCTGCTGAGTTTCTAGCACCCGGAAATCACTGAGGACATGTCATATAATTTCAAGCTTGAGTCGACTTATCTCCAGGTCTGGGCACAAATTTCACATATATCTTGTTGTAATCTTCTCTGAGTCTTCACCTTTTGCTAGGAAATTGAGTGAATGTCCTGCTGTATGCAAATCTGGGACTGCTGTCCAAGTAAAACAGACTTTACTAAACTCATAAATTGTCATACCAATTGCTGTCATAACATTTCTGTAGAATCTGAATCATCTTGTGCAATGTTGACATTGGTATCATGATATAGAATGAATAATGAAACACTAAACTGCTGGGTTGGTCTATTTGGTAATGGTTGTCAAAATCAAATGGACTGCGGTCCTTATAACACCCTAAGTTTGAGAAGAGTTTAGTGCTGTTCAAAGCAGTTTGCCATTTATCCTGAGGTAGTAGAATCTGATACTAATTTCTGAGCAGATTTATTTTGTAACCCAGACATCTTTGAAGGTCAGAATATCCTATTATTGACTCTCAGATATATGTTTATACTTATGATGAACCTCAATCAATATATATATCCTGTTGAGCCCATTTAATATTCTTCTCCTCGCTGCTATCATTTCTGGGTGTTGTCAATATACCAATGTTCACATAATTAGCTCCGGAAAATATGTAACAGTTTGAAATATGGTACTGAGAAATCTGTGGAAGTCCTTTATTCAATTATCAGATTTGTCCTTACTTTTCAGTTGAAGTTCATTTTACATGCATAAGCATATTTAGTTTGTTAAACAAAGCATCTATCAAATTGAGCAAAATGCAAAAAGTTTACATCTTCTAGAAAGGAACTTCACACCCATGGAGTCTAAGAACCTCTCTAAAGAACAACTCTACTACCTGCAGTGCCTTGTACTCTGAAGAAATAGCAAAGTGAGCAAATTTAGTCAACTGATCTACCACCACATAGATGTAGGCTTTGCCATGAACCTTAGGTAGGGCTATAGTGAGGTCCATAGATATGCTCTCCCACTTTTGCTCAGGGATAGGTAATGGTTGCAATAACCCAGCAAGATGGGTGTGCTCCAACTTGTTCTACTGTCAAGTCACACACTCCCTCACACATCGCAACACATCATCCTTGAGGCCCTTCCAAGAGAACCTCTCTCTGATCTACCTGTATGTTTTGAAGTACCCTTGATGCCCTACTAATGGAGTATCATGTGTAGCTCTGATAATCTTCTCCTTAAGCTTGGATTCTGGCACCAAGTATATCATGTCCTTGTAGTAGATGATATCATCTACCACCTTATACCTATCATCTTGGACCTGTCCATCCATTAGCTACAAACAAATTTGTTCTTGGAGTATTCTACTAAGAGATGAGATTTCCAATCAGCTGAAATCTCTGGAAGTGAGCATGTTGTTGGTTTCCTGGAGAGGGCATCTGCAACAATGTTCTTCTTGCCCTTCACGTACTCAATATCAAAGTCGTAGGCCACTATTTTGCTGACCCACTTTTGCTGCCTCTCATTTAGGTCTTTCTGCTCCAGGAAATACTTAAGACTATTGTGGTCAATGACAATCCTCACCACAAATCTCCCACCTACCAGGTACTACCTAAACTTCACCAATGCATGCATAATGGCAAGCATCTTCTTATCATAGATAGAGTACAATCTCTCAAGCCCCCTCAACTTACGGCTCTCAAATGCAATTGGATGCCTATTCTACATTAACACTGCTCATATGCCCTCACTCGATGCATCACACTTTAAAACAAAAGGCTGTGTAAAATTTGAAGTGCTAGTACAGGACAACTGCTCATCACCTACTTAAGCTTATCAAATGCTCTCTAGACCTCCTTTGACCATTTGAAAGCTCCCTTCTTCGTAAGATTTGTCAATGTTGCACCTAATTGTGAGAAACCCTTGGCAAAGCGTCTGTAATAACTACATAACCCGAAGAACCCGCGCAACGCTGTAAGAGACTTAGGTGGTGGCCAATCTAGAAATGCTTGTATCTTCTCCTGGTGTACTTGTACACCCTATGCACTGATCACATGACCCAAGTATAAGATCTCCTTCATGCCAAACTCACTCTTCGATGTCTTAGCATATAGAGACTTATATGCCCTTAATATTAGAGTACATTGGGTTATGAATAGTCGACTTGTGGCTATCTTAACTCCTATTTAAGTCATATTATTATTATTATTATTGTATTGTTATTTAGTTGATTAGGTAGGCCTAGGGCTTATATAGGGCTATCTAAGTCGGTCTGGGTGGTATCCCAGGCATAAATAGGTATATATAGGAGGTTGTGAGTCTTATTTCATCATCATATGGTGAATTGTGTTCTCATTGGAGATATTTGGAAGTTTGCCCCCTAGAAGTGGCTTGTTATTCTCAGTCATTATTCAATATTTGCAGCATATTTTCTATCATATTCTTCTATTGTGCAATTTATTTCATTACAAGTGGTATTAGAGCATGATTTTGGCACCGTAGAGGCAAGGCATTTTCTCAATATTGGAGGCGATTTTGGGGAGAGCATATCTTTTAGATTTTAGCGAATTTTTTACTGATTTTTAAAAAGTTTTTGAAGACCACATTAAAGAAGCTACAGTCAAGATTTCAGAGGAATTGAAGCAGATTTGAGGGAATTATTGCAGAATTAGGGTTTCTACACAATTTATTTCGAAGTTGAATATCTCTCGCATACTGTAGAATTGAAGCCTGGTTTTTATTGGGTTTTTGAAGATATTATAGAGGAGTCTATAGTTCAAAATTTCGAGAAATTGAAGCAGAAATAAGAGAGTTATTGCAAAATTAGTGTTTCCAACAAATTTGCTCTCAAGGCTGCAAATCTGCTAATTTCTTGGAGTTTTTTCTAGGTAAGTGGTATCTTGACCCTAGTAAGTTATAGTAAAAATTTTAGAGAATTTAAGTTTCACTTGTGTGATTTATTGCAAGATTATTTTCTACCATCATGACGGGGCCTGTGACAAGAAGCAAAAAGAATGCTACCACACCGGGGAAATCTTCAGGGAATGAGGGAGTAGAAAATGAGGATTTTAACCCTCAGGATGAAATAAACAAAGTAAAGGGTGATATTTCATCATTAGAGAGGAAGATTATGGAAGAAATGGGTGAATTGAAATCATTTATTCAAGGTATGTGGTGCAAGGGTGAAGATTCACCTCATAAGGTGGAAGATAATGTTTTTGTTGGAAATGAATTCCTTGGACTTGACTTGGGTTTCAAGAAGGATCCTTCATTTAATAATCATATGCCAAGGCAATTCATACCTAGTTTGATATGAGAAAGTTTGAAGGCAAGGATCCAACCAATTGGCTATGCCAAATGGAGCAATTCTTTGATATTCATCATGTTCCTAGTCAGCAAAAGGTGGCTATGGCATCATTATACCTATAACCAGATCAATTTATTTGGTATCGTTGGTTATGTGATGAGAAGAGAAAAAAGGGTTGTGTGGTCACAGGGTCAATTTTTCAAGAGGAACTTGCTACTCATTATGAAGATAACTTTATGCATAGCTACTTCTACCAACTCACCCAATTAAAGCAAACGAGCATGGTCAAGGATTATATTCAGCAATTTCAAACCCTTTCTCTAAGAGTAGAGAATGTGGCAGAAGAAAATATGAAGGAACTATTTCTAGGCGGTTTAAAGGATCACATAAAATATGAAGTACGATTGTTCCAGCCACAATCCTTATCGCAAGCAATAGTAATGGCAAGACAAGTGGAGGAGAAGTTTCCGGCTAGTAAGAGACAAAGGAATGTAAATTTCAACGAAAGGAGATCTCCTACACATTCACTACCACAACCTACTAGGTTGACTCCACAACAAATTGAGGAGAAAAGAGCAAAAGGGTTATGTTTCAATTGTGACAGCAACTATAATCGAGGGCATAAATGTAGTGAAAAGAAATTGTTTTATATTGAAGGACCAAGTGAGGAAGAGGAGGAACCAATATTAGAGGGTGATAGGGATCTAGATGATGAATCTCATGAATCCCAACCAATCATTTCTTGCCATGCACTCTCTAGGTTTAGTGTCCCTCAAACTTTGAAAGTAGCTGGATTCTTAAAGAAGCAAAAGGTAACCGTGTTGATCGACTCAGGTAGTACTCATAATTTCATCAACAAAAAGTTGGCTACTTGTCTAAATTGTTTTATATATCTAGCTCCAGAATTTTAGGTCTTGATTACAAATGGTGGTACCGTCAGTTGTTCTAGAAAGTGTCATAGCATTAAATTATCCATGGGAGATTATCACCTTGATAACCCAATGTATGTTATCTCCATGGGTGCAGCAGATATTGTTTTGGGAGTACAATGGCTTACTACCTTGGGAACAATTAAGATGAACTTCCAAGAATTCTTTATGAGGTTCCAATCAAAAGGAAAGACAATAGAGCTAAGAGGGTTGAAGGAAAAATCCCCACATATAGTTAGCTCTCATCAAATGCAGAAGTTACTTAAGAAAGGAATTGATGGATTTGTGGCTCAGTTATATTCATTAGAAGCCTCTCAATCTAATGCTCCTACCCTTCTAGATTTACAAACAATAATTGATCATCACTCAGTGGTTTTTGGAGATATGCCTAAAGGACTTCCTCCTAAGAGGGATCATGATCATGCCATACAACTAGTTCCAAGGAGCCAACCCCCCAACATCAAGCCTTATCAAATACCCACATATACAAAAAAGTGAGATAGAAAAGATTGTTGAGGGCATGTTAGAGGCGGGAATCATCAGACATAACCAATGTGCTTACTCCTCACTGGTGGTGATGGTGCGAAAGAAGGATGATACTGTCATGTCCCCTTCTCAGTGACATCTCTCGGAGTACAGGATTGGCCTATCACACGACCCTCGTAGGCTGATAGACTGGATAGAGGGTCACTTGGGAGCTTGGCTCAGCTTCAGTTAGCAGAGTTTGATCAGTAGTCTTTCGTTTGGGCTCGATCGGAGACTTTTTGCAGAGTTGCTATTTTTAGCAGTTCCTGGCAGTCAGCGTGGGACCCCTGCTATTTTTAGCAGTATGGCTTTGGCTCGAATCACTGTTCACGTGCGGATGAGTAACGAGAGAAATATTAATATTTAATTGTATTAATTAAATATTAATTATTTAATGATTATAATATAAAGTTATAATATTAAATTATAACTTAAGTGATTCTTCTTGAGGGGTGCGCCATCATCAGAAGGGGCCAAAATTGACATTTAAAATTATATTAAAATATTTGGCTAAGACTATGGAGAAATTAAAAGAATTAAAAGTGAATATTTTAATGAAACCCTATTATTAAGGAAATCGCACTTTTGAGCCATATAGTGCATTTGCCTTGGGAATTGAGCCATTATGTGATTATTGATTTTGAGAAACTGATCAACTTTGATCTAAGCAAGAGACTTTAGGGTTTCAAGTTCGAATTCCTTGGGGAACGAGCCATCTCCACTAGAAGCAATTCAGAGGGTGTGAAATAAAACTTGATTTATTGCCAGCAGAGGTTTCTTCCTTCAGAGGGAATCATTGAGCTTCACAAGAATTAAATATTCAGAGTTTTCAGAGAGTTCTGTTTCCAGAAGCCATCTTGCAGACTAGGCGCACCTTATACAGAGCTCAGAGATTGATTTTAGAGGAGCCGTACAATTTGCATTTATTACAGCAGCAGGCCGTACTTTCTGTCAGGCCGTACCAGCAGAAAAAAAAAGACGTCATCATCACCTCAGAGCAAAACGCCTTCATTAAGGTCTTCTTTCTTCACTAGTTGGAGGCGCCTAGGCATTTGTGTCCAATCCAGAGCACCAGACGGAGGGAGAAGGAGTATATCTGCTCAGCCGTACCATTTCATTAATTGCTGTATCAAAAATCAGGTTCCATAAAATCATTGCCTTTTACTCTGCATGTTGTCAGAATTTCATTGTAACTGTCTCAGAAGATTTATATTAAGATTGGCGTACATTCTGGCTATTGATTTCATCGTTATCAGAGTAGATTTATTTGTATTAAATTTATTATTATTTTTCAAGCAAAATCGCATTCTTCATTTATTGTTCAAAAACCTCAAAACGTCAAAAAATCAAAAATTGCAAAAACAAACCAAAAACTCAGTCAGAATCAGAATCAGGGGAAACTAGGGTTTCTACAGATACTTAGCACGTGTGTCTGGACTATAGAGTGCTCAACATGTACACCATCAAAGATAAGTTTCCTATTCTAGTAATTGATGATTTGCTAGATGAATTGAATGGAGCTATGTATTTTACAAAGTTAGATCTTAGATCTGGTTATCACCAAATTCAAATTAAGGAAGAAGATATTTGTAAGACAGCATTTGGGACTCATGAGGGTCATTATGAGTTTTTGGTGATGCCATCTACATTTCAAAGTTTGATGAATTCCATCTTTAAAAAGTTCTTGAGGAAGTTTGTATTAGTGTTTTTTGATGATATATTGGTTTATAGCAAAACATGGGAAGAACACTTGCGACATGTAGATCAAGTATTACAAGTTCTCGAAGAGCAACAACTCTATGCTAAGCCATCCAAGTGTGTTTTTGGTCTTAATGAGGTGGAGTACTTGGGACACATAGTTTCGCATGAAGGAGTAAAGGTGGATCCTAACAAAATTGAGGCTATCATGGAATGGCCTATTCCCAAGACCATTAAGAAATTGAGGGGTTTCTTTGGATTGACTTGATACTATCGCAGATTTGTGAAGAATTATGGTCGTATAGCAGCACCCTTCACAGTGTTATTGAAGAAGGATTCTTTTCATTGGAATGAATTTGCTAATTTAGCATTTGAAATGTTAAAGGAGGCTATGTGCACAACTCTAGTACTTGCCACTCCTGATTTCACAAAGGATTTTATTGTGGAATGTGATGCTTCTGGTAATGGTATAGGTGCAGTTCTCATGCAGGAGGGTCGGCCAATTGCTTTTGAGAGTCGTCAATTAAAGGGGAAGAATCAACTCAAACCTATTTATGAGAAGGAAATGCTAGCTATTCTTCATGTAGCAAAACAATGGAGGCTTTATCTAATGGGTAGACACTTCAAGGTCAAGACAAATCATGACAGCCTAAAATATTTTTTGGAACAAAGATTGTCTTCAGAAGAACAACAAAAATGGGTTACTAAGATGTTTGGATATGATTTTGAGATTGAATATAAGAAAGGGAAGGAAAATGTTGTGGCAAATGCACTATCGAGAAAGGATGAGAAGGATGAAGTTTTATTATGCGCCCTTTCAATATTACAAGAAGATTGGGTAGAAGAAGCCAAAGAAGAGTGGAAAAATGGTGTGGCTACTAGTAATCTCATTCAACAATTACAGAGTGACCCTAGTAGTTTGGATAAATTTTGTTGGAAGGGAAATACTTTTTGGTATAAAGAGTGATTGTATCTTTGCAAGAATTCCTCTCTCAAACAAAAGATTCTCACATAGCTACATGAGTCTCCAGTGGGTGGTCATTCAAGATTTTCGAAGACATATCATCGGGTCAAGAAAGACTTCTTTTGGGAAGGGCTAAAAGGGGATGTTCAAAAATTTGTGCAGAATGTTTGGTTTGTCAACGTAATAAAGGGGAGACAATTAAGACACCCCATCTCTTGCAACCCTTAGTTATTCCTAGCCAGCATTGGGAAGAGGTCTCCATGGACTTCATCACAAGGCTTCCAAGATCTAATGGTAAGAATGTCATCATGGCAATTGTGGATCGCCTCACTAAATATGCACATTTTATTGCATTATCACATTCTTTTACAGCAAGTACAGTGGCAAAAGCATTTTTGGAGAATATTCAAAAGCTACATGGTATACCTAAGGTTATTGTTAGTGACCGTGATCCTATCTTTACTACTAACTTTTGGACAGATTTATTCATGTGTTTGGGTACTCAATTGGCTCACAGTTCTTCATACCATCCACAATCTAATGGGAAAACAGAGGTGGTTAATAAGTGTTTGGAAGGATATCTATGTTGTTTCACTTCAGATAAACAGTCTCAATGGGTGATTGGCTACCACTAGCAGAATGGTGGTATAACACTTCCTTCCATAGTTCATCAAAAATGTCTCCATTTATGGCATTGTATGGATATCATCCTCCTTCCATCACATCATAATTGAAGGTGTCACCAAGAGTTCATGCTGTGGAGGACCACATGATTCATCAACAAGTACTTTCAGGACTTAAAGAGAATCTATCCATGGCACAAAACCGAATGAAGCAGCAAGCAGACCAGCACCATAGTGAAAGAAGTTTTGAGGTTGGGGATTGGGTTTTCTTGAGATTGCAGCCTTACAAGCAAATGTCACTGAAGCAACAGTCAAAGAATAACAAGTTGTCTCCAAAATATTATGGCCCATATCAAATCTTGCAGAAGATGGGTAGTGTTGCCTACAAGATTGAATTGCCATCATCAACAAAGATACATCCAGTTTTTCATGTTTCTTGTTTGAAGAAGGTAATTGGGAATAATATCCCTACTCAAACAATATTATCAAAGCTTGATGAAGAAGGAAGAACCATATTGGAGCCAGAATGTATCCTTCAGAAACGCACAAGGAAGCTAAGGACTCAAACACTCACTCAATATCTCATCCAATGGAAGAATTTACCAATTGAAGATGCCACATGGGAGGACGAGGAGTTCATTCAAAAGCATCCAAAATTGCCTAGCATTGAGGACAATGCTTATTTGAAGAGGGGGGGCATGCTATGCCCTTAATATTAGAGTACATCGGGTTATGAATAGTCGGCTTGTGGCTATCTTAACTCCTATTTAAGTCATATTATTATTATTGTATTGTTATTTAGTTGATTAGGTTGGCCTAGAGCTTATATAAGGTTATCTAAGTCGGCCTAGGTGGTATCCTAGGCATAAATAGGTATATATAGGAGGTTGTGAGTCTTATTTCATCATCATATAGTGAATTGTGTTCTCATTGGAGATATTTGGAGGTTTTCCCCCTCGAAGTGGCTTGTTATTCTCAATTATTATTCAGTATTTGCAACATATTTTCTATCATATTCTTCTATTGTGCAATTTATTTCATTACAGAGACTGATCACCCATGATGCCCAATACCTCATCACTGTCTCAAATGGTCATCCCAAGTTTTACTGTATATGAGAAGATCATCAAAGAACACCAATAAATACTTACGCAACTGCTTGTCGAATATATGGTTCATACATGACTAGAAAGTAGCAAGTGTGTTTGTCAAACCGAAGGGCATGACCAAGAACTCATAGTGCCCATCATAACACTTGAATGTTGTTTTGTGTATGTCCTGCTCTCAGACTCTAATCTGATGGTACCCTGATTGAAGATCAATCTTCGAAAAATACACTGCCCCATGTAACTCATCAACCAACTGATCAATCTTGGGTATAGGGTACCTATTCTTAATCATTTTCATATTCAGTGCTCGATAGTCGATACACATACGCATTGTCCCATCCTTCTTCTTAACCAAAACTACAGAAGAAGCGAATGGGTTGGAGCTAGGTCTAATGTGGCCCATGTCTAACAACTCCTCGATTGCCTTCTCTATCTCATCCTCGAATTACTTAGGATGTCTATAAGGAGCGGTTATGACAGATTTAACTCCCCCCTCCAACTTAATGGTGTGCTCGAAACCCCTATCAGGAGGTCTCCTTGGAGGTATCTCCCCCAAAAATTTGTCATGCTTACCCAACAATGACTGGATATTCACATGGTACGAGTGGCTACTATCCAGAGTCTCCTTGGATGTGATCAAACACTTAGCTGCCCACACAACATCCCCATGTCTAAAAATACTCTCCATGTGCTTAGCTGACACTATCTTTGGTGAACCATTGGCTAGACCCCTTAGCACCACCTTTTTTCCATCTGTTGCCCTAAACTTAAGCTCCATGGTCTAGAAGTTCTATAAGTACTTCCCCAATGAATGAAGCTACTATATACCCAATATAGCATTTGTATCACCTAGGTCAACTACATAAAAATCATCTGTAACAGTGCAGTTACCCAAAGTCACACCCAATTGAGGAACCCTCTGTGTGCAAGTCATGTTGAATCCATCGACACCATCATACTGAATCCCTCAAAATCCTCTATAGGTATACCCCTCTTAGTCACTAGAGTTAAGTCTATGAAATTGTGGGTTGCCCCACTATCAATCAGAATAGTAACACGCTGCCCCTGTAATACTCCCCTAACTCTGAAGGAATTGAATCTGGGAGTACCCGATATAATGGTGATAGCGTCACTCTTAGTCTCCACAAGTGGCTACTCATCCTCTAAACTACTATAATCGCTGCCCTATACCTATTTTGCCCCTCCATCATCCTCACTATCTAAAAGAACCTCAATATAGTTCACCTTCCCTTTACCCATGCATCTGTGTCCAAGTTCCCAAGTCTCCTTACAACTGAAACAAAGCTTTTTCCTCCTCAACTCCCTACGAGCCTCGTCATCTAACTTGTCCTTCCTGGGCCACTCCTTCTAAAAGGGCTTTCCGTCTTTGTTCTTTTGAGGAATGAATGGTTTGGACGGAAATTTACTCTTAGGCACTGAATGCTCCATGTCACGTGCTTGTATGATAGCATCCTAAAGTGACTCTGGTTTGAAAGCCTTAATCCAACCACGTAGCGGCTCGAATAGACCCTCAATGAAAAGTATAATCAATTTGTGCTCCGACACATCTGATACCATAACCGAGAGCCTCTAGAACTCAAAAATATATGCATCCACAGTACCACTCTGCTTGAGCTACGCCAACTCGCTAAAATGCAATTCAGGATCCTTCTAGTCAAACCTATCCATCAACTTCTGAGTGAAGTCCAAATAGGATGTGATACTAGCATGCCCCAAGGTGACTAACCCATGGTACCACCACTCGTGGGCCTCACCCTCTAAATGTAACGCGATGTACTTAATAGCTTCAGACTCCAACATAGGGTTGAGTTGGAAATAAGTGTCCAACTTTTGAACCCAAGCTCTAGTTGTGCATTTACTTGAACCATCAAATGAAGGTAATAGATAGTTTGCCAACCTTACACTGCAAATCCTGATTCTAAGGGCCCCTATTGTGATCCCTTCGCCTATTTTTGTATTTTATGGTACAAAAGTCCTGTAAGGTCATCATTGCATGAAACTCATCACCAAGAGACTAATACTCCCTCACGTAATTTGTGAATCCTTCACCTTGTGCTTGCTGTCCCTGATTACTAGCTGACTGTCCTCCCAAAAACTGAGGCATAAGGGGTCTAGGAGTCACCCTACTCGCTGCCCTAGTGTGGCTCTGAGCAGGAGTGTGTGTATTACTCCCTTCACCATTGTTTCCAGTATCCCCATTATGACCATTAGTACCTCCTATACCATTGTTACCAGCATTATTAAAATCAGCCATCAACTGAGGAGCTGAACTACCTGTTGTTGACCCCGTGCAAGGTCATTTAGGATCTGTAGTGTGCTATCTTCAGGCTGTTCACGCCTCTCCCCCATGTTCTCTTCTTCCTCTGACTCTAAATCAAATATATCAACTGCTCTTTCTCTTTCCCTTCTACTCCTGTAAGTTATGTAGGCCTGATCTTCCAAATTCATAAATAATCATGCAATCTGAAACCAACTTAGCACCCAAAACACACAGGCCGGCAGGAAGACCAACTCTGATACCACTATAAAATCCCCTTCCAGAATGTATGATATTTTTGCGATTGTTTCAGTTTGAAAAATGTGCCATTTTGTCAAACATAGCACATTACATTGCATGTATTATGATAATGTTCAAAATGAGATGCACATACAAGACTAATATTCAACTTTACACTTCAATTCTTTTACATTTGACTGATATACAAAAGATATTTTCAGATATATTCAATAGTCTCATGCACACTCAGATAAGGCAATAATAATGAACAGATTACAAATGTTTGCACTCAGAAATTCACTTCAGCAGTACAAGATTTATACTTTACTGACAGTCTGATCAGTAATAGACATTTAGCAAGAATAAGACAAGTATAACTCAGACCTGGGACTATATGTTGGGTCTGAAATGGTCACAACAGTTTGAAAGATGTCTGAAACCTCAAAAGTTTCCCCCAGTCAGCTTAGATATTCTCCAGCGACCCCCACACAAGCAAGATACAAGCTCGGAACCCCACGTGAGGATGTTTCAGGTCCAAGTATGCAGAAATAAGGCTGCGCCTAGGTGTTGAATGCTCATGCCAGCACCAAACTAACTCACATGTTACCAAAAAGAAGCTGATCACAGGGGCGGCTGAGTGTTTCCTCTTCACCTGGCAATCTAAAGATGTATTGATTGGAACTGCAGATAGGCACAACTTCTCAAGGAGTTTGCTGTTTTTGAGAACTCATTATATTTCCTCCTAAATGCCACGCCCTTTCACACTGCAATAGAAACTTCGACGCTGAAGGTGTATAATGCTCACAAACCCTTATAACCACGTCCAGCAATAGATATCAGGAAATTACCATTGAAGATGTAGAGATATAGTGACCAACTGATGTGTATTTCTCTCCTCAAACTAGACGCCAAACCCTAAACACCAAGTAGCAGAAATGAGTAACCTTTTATCTTCAATTTTGTCTCCGCAAGAGACTCACAAAATTGCCATTATCATCCAACTGGAAAACCTGTGTGATTTCCCCTTTAAACCAGCTAGAGTGGAATCATTTCGCCACCAAAACCAGATGCCCTAGGGTTTCTCTTCCCTAAGACCAAGAACTCCAAGAAGCTCTCCAAAGTGAAAGTGAAATAATAAAACAAGCATATCCCAAATGAGCTCCAAAATCCACTTTTATATCCTTCACTTTATTTCCCACTCAAAATAATAATAAAGTGACTTTATAAAGTTACATTTTAATTTATTTCCAAAAGTCATTTTATAACCCATTCAATTAATTATTTAACATTACCTTTTTAAATGTACTTTTCCCGCTGGGTAATATTAAACTAGCCATCCTGCACTTCGCTACCGACCACCTTTGGGAGTTGTTACCTCCTTGGTAGCTCAACACATGTATTCTTTACCTGCCTATGCATTCATAGCACAAGATTTTATTACCCACTACCCAAGCTGCACTGTATACTCATCATCAATACATTGCTGGATTCATTATGATAAGGGCATTTGTTCATGGAGCTATATTTCTCATTAGAGATTATATATTACCAACTACATTCTCTACCTCCAAGAATAATATAGATAGTAGCTCATCTATTAGCTTAATATAAATTAATTCCCTTTCCTGACTATAGCCTACGAGAATTAAATAGGCTACAATGTCCATCAAGGTGATCACTGAGAAGGGACATTACAAAAAAAAAATGTGCTAAAATCGTGAAAATGGCATTCGCCATGAAGGTTTGTGAGGTTTTGAAGGCCTTAATTTGTGTTTGGTGGCAGGGGCTCCGCCCTTCAACCCCGCTCTGTATTGCGACAAGGAATGCGCCAAGGGCACTGACCACAAACCCCGCAATGGGCACTCCCCCTTGACCCCAAAGCTCCACCCATCATTGTTAATGTTCAATGAAATCATTGCCATGTTTTTGAAGTTTATTAGTTTAAACTTTACTTAGTATGCCAAAGTTTCATTTGAAATTCTTATACTTATTTCTGATTTGCCCCCAAACCTCTACCCACCATTGTTAATGTTCAATGCAATCATTGCCATGTTTTTAATGTTTAATAGTTTAAACTTTCCTTACACATTTTCATAACTAGTTTTTCAAGTACTATATGTATTTGCACCATCCCCCTGACACCTCGCCGTCTCCAAACTTAGGCCCTTGGTCCCCCCGTCCCCGAAACCCATCCCTCCGCTTCCCCATCAGGAAGCTCCATGGAACTATGCAGAAAACTGAAAGTACAAAAAACAAATAATGAATCTTGAAACCAGAATATGACTGCAGTCTTTAAAAAAAACTTAAAATATATTAAAAAAATGGATAATTCTATTGTTCTGGAAAAGAATTCCAAGTAAAAAACATATAGACACCGAGGGTAGTAAATAATCCACAAACTCAGCATGCTAAAAAATCCTTATTTTTAGTTTCTTATCAAAAAAAATTGTTCTAAAAATTACCCAGCCACCCAAAATGAAGATCATAATAATTAAATTATTCTAGACACCCTTATCCAAGGAATATGCCTCAAATAAAACAAAATCTAAAGCCTACACCTGAAACTATCTAAAGACTGCATCCTAAAAATAAGACAAAAGGACCTAAAGATGAACTAAAGAAGCGCCAAAAAAATCTGCTAACAATAGCACCCCAACTCTGCTAATAATAGGCTCTGTTGGGTGCAGCATTCATGCATAAATATATCAGATCTAGTTTATGTAAAAAGACATTACAAATATGCCCTTTATTTAATTGCAGTGCTCAGAAAAACCCTATGAGCAACAAAAATTCAATAGTTGTAAACGTAAGTGCAAATGAGAAGAATGTAACACCTTAAAAAACAAGTGACTTCTAAGTTCCTACCTATACATATGTTAGGTGCATATAAATCTACACGTTGATGAAGGCAACAATTTTATCAAATACTTTATGTAAAACATACACAAGTGACAAGTTGCAGAATGTTTGGCATTTAAGAACAGATCATGACACCAAATGAACATTGCACTTCAGGGATGCATGGTTTAGTTATGAATTGTGACACAAGCAAGAACGTCACACACAAGCTTGTCATTGAAGGCCATTGGTGACACCAAATTAGTGTACCACTTTCTAGGGTGCCAAATCTTGTGCATTTGAATACATAAACTGGATCAAGGTAGGGCCAACGGGGAGTTTGACAAAATGGGGAGTTAGGACAAAGGCAACCCTAGGTATGGTCTGCATTGATTTTGATGTTTAAGCAGGTACATGCACAAGAGATGGTGCAATACCTGAAACAATAGTTGGTCAGCTGCACCCTAATGTAAGGTTGGTTGTGCCAGAATCAACTCTGATGCAGGTACTAAAGAAAGAAAACAATTTTGGCACTATTATGTCTTAACAGGTTTTGTGAAAATGCTTGCACAATAATGCAGAGGCTGAGACTTGTCCAAAGATTATGCACACATCATCTTATTTTGTACCTCTCACTATTCCTGATCAGCAAGCATCGAACACAATGTAAAATATTTATAAAACCAATGCTTAAGTTACCATATCATGAATTTTAGGTTTTAGAGTGCATGGACTAAGTTATCATATCTGTCCCATGGGCTACCTTTGGCCTCATAGACCTTAAAATTCTTCTATTCTATTATATTCTACAAAAATAAAAAATAACTTGTTATGTTTTTGAAAAATATAAATAAATTCCAACAAAAGCATTGAAAAGTGTTTGAGAGAAGCAATAGACTTACGTGCTACCATAAAGAAGAAGCTTCTGAACTTTAGTAACATCGGCATCACCTTGATTGTCCTCAACAAATATGGTCAAACTGGTCCAATTCATTTATGCAGTTACAACGTCATTATGTTACAAAGATTTCAAAATACTTGAAAAGTAGATAGATTGAGAATTGATTTACTGGGTAAAGACCGTGTGCAAAAATTCTCTTAGTCATCAACATTTCAGACCACTCAAGTGACCCATCATCAGGATGGATACCAAGCAGATGGATTCTGCCAATAGCATCAAATGAAGATATCACACACACATGTATTCCATTTTGCAAAGGACAAACCTGCGAACATTCTGGAATTTCACGTACTTTAAGGCAACTGGTTTTCCCTGCAATAAAAGAGAAATGTGAATCACTCAAAAATGACAAATACCAAGGCCTGAGATGATACTTGAACATTACAAAGAAAGAGCTAACAAAACCACCATTTTATAAAGATTATGAAGTAGAAGGGAAAATATAGATTTTTTCATTTCATCATGTCCAAGCAAAAGACAGGATTACCTCTAGATTATCTGGCGACAAAATTACAGTATCACTTGCAGGAAAGTCATTCACATTGCTGCAAAATATCATTTGATAATGAACACAATTTATTTAAACATTCCAACATAATATTCACTTATGGATCCGGCGAAAGATAACAAAACCTTCCATAATTTTATAAAACAAAAGCACACCTAAAACCCATATGTTCCTTGTTTGCAAAGAGTTTCACTGTCTTGGGACCTGTAAAAAATTAAAAAAAAAGGTTTAGCAATTAATTAAACAAAACCTATTGAAACAAAATCCAAAACTTTCAAGAAATCACATTCAGCATTTACATTCAAAATGGATTCTGAAGACAACAACAAACAGTAAGCGGTATGTTTGATTATGATGCGTATGATTTATGTAAGAAGTCCTCCAACAATTGCCTAGAAAACAAACCATGACATTATAATAATTAAGCTTTATGATCTCTGATTAGAAGATCAAGAAAATCAATAAATGTGTACTTTTCTTAGAGTTACTGCAACTGAAGAAGTGACTCTTGAGCATAAATTATGAATCCTCACATACTAAACTGATGAGGGAAATAATTAAATTCAACCAAATAACTCCAAAAGAGTTAGTGCAACTGGAAAAATGACAATGCAGTAGTGCTTCAGTAAATGATGAGCTACTTTCTTGTTTCACAGACTCAATAATTACCTTTATTGAATCTTCTCTGACTAAAATGTTTATTACCATTTACCGCGGATCCCCCAAGCTCTACTGTTAAAACACCCCAAATGAACCAATACTCAATATACACATATGCATCCACCCAACTCAATAATTGCCTTTATCGAATCTTCTATAATAAAATGTTTATTACCATTTACTGCAGATCCCCCAAGGTCTACTGTTAAAACGCCTTAAATGAACCGATACTCAATATAAATATAGACATCCAGCAAGTGCATACATTTAAAGACCTGGTCTTTTTGATTTATGAGTTGCAATGCCATAACTATACTAAGCTTTCAACCTAAATTCAAAGTGGAGGTTCAGACCTGCCAGGCTAGTACAAATGTTTCTCATTGTTGCAGATACCCTAGTCACTGAGTACCCAACATCAATAATGTCCAGTAAACCATCTAAAGTAAGAACATTTACCTACATACTGGTTACTTTCAAACGTTTAGTTCAATAAAAATTCATCTCATTGATTGCAATAAGATAACAACAGCACTTGTATGAAAAATTACATTCCACACTTGCAGCCTTGACCATGCTATGACAAATTGATGTACACATCTCATATCAACAACATTCAGTAAATTGGACAAGGAAGAAAAAAAATTGCACTTCATCCATTAGTGAGCAAATGAATTAACAGGAAAATCTCATATTTAACAGCTTCCAGCAAGCTGGAAAAAGAGTAAGAAGAAAATGATAAAGTTTTTAACTTTATTCACAAATTAGTGAACAAATGCATTAACAGGACTTGATAACATGTAAATTTGGAAGATTTATATAAAATTCTCAAAAACATGAAGTTCAATCAAGCCAGATAGTTTTCAGATGAATTTTCTTTAAGCAGGGTGTAATTACGTCAAAGAGGACATTCTAGCAAGGGTAGAAGAATCACAAGCGCAAGGAGAAATTAATTCACCCTCTATCCTATTATAATACCAAAAGAATCATAATAAAGCAATACAACTCAATAATTTATTTCCAAAATTTTGGCACAGACTAGAAGTTCTCCTGAGCAATATAGTACTGGAAGCTGGTAATGTTATCATCACTTAAGAAGTGGTGCCCTCAATGATGTTAAAAAAAACAATGGCTATATGATTAGAAGTTGCCTTGGCCTATGCACATATTGGAATTGGTAGATCACTCATTCCTGTTTTCCAGGAGACTATTGCCATGCTGCAAGAATAGATTAAGTGGGTTGCAGCCTGTTACACCCTTCGTCTATTGGATGCATTGGGTTATGGAGTGGCTGACTTGTGACACACATAACCTCACTTGGTCATTTGATAATTTTAACAGTCCACATGATTGGGATTATGGGATCACCATGGCCTAATTATGCTAGAAATAGGAGGTAGTGGTTTCACGTCCATCATCACATTGCAAATTCTGCTCTCCTTGTAAGAATTGTGTAGGATGCCCCCTTGAGATATTGCCCTCCTGTTTATATATTATTATCTAGGATGATTCTAACTAATTAGGTATGTAACACCCACATAATTATGACAATATTTAATTAATTGGTTGCAAGTTACAAATAGATTTTTAACCATTTAAACGTCAAGTAGTTAAATTAATTACATATGATATTTAACTAATTTAGTATATTTTAATTTAGAAATATTATTTGATTTTGGTGGGTTCTATTCTAATTTCAATTTAACTTATTAAATGCATTAATCAATTGACTTGATTAATTGGTTTAATAAATTAATTTGGACATTAATTGATTTATTTAATTTAAATATAGGTTGGAATTTGGATTATTAATTAGAATTTATTATTTGGTCATGGTCAAATGGAGACATTTAGTGTTAGCATTTACAAGGAATGGGCATGTATCAATGAGCAGTCAATGCTCAAATGGGAACATTTAGTGTGTAGCATTTAAAAAGGAATAGGTCTATATCAATGAGCATGGGGAGGGTTATTCAAAGAAGGAAATTGATATGACATTTGGATAAGGGATGTGTTTAGTTGCATTTAACGTCAGCATGGAAAAAGGAGGTATGGTTAATTGCACCAAAAGGACTTTAAAATCAAATATGAACAAAAAAACAAATGAAGCTCTTTGGAGGAGAAAAATTCTATAAAACCCCCTTTATGCAGTGAAATTGGAGGACTTTGGCAAGTTATCTTGTTAGGGTTTCTAAAGAGCAAGGAGTTTAAATTCGTTCCCTTTGGTTAGCGGACCCACAAGGAACCCGGGGCTGCCTGGGCACTCCCGAGCGCTCCCCAAGCCACTCCCGAACCCAACCACTCCAGGAGCAGGCACAAGGTCCGTTTGGGAAGAACCCAGTAACATAGGATAAATGGGATAAAACTGCTTTTTCGTAAGTTTCTTTAAGACTTCACACTTTGAAACGGGAGGAACTTTTTGACATTCAAGGGATAATGCTTAGCTCTCATACCATGTGAGAACATGGCCTAATAACATAAGCTTGGCAAACAAAATTTGTTGATGAGGAATCAGCTTATAAAGGCTGAAATAAACCTCAATTTGAGAAATCCACAAATGTTAGGAAAAGGTGTGTTGTTCACCTTGCATAATGTTATAACGTAAAATTTAATATTATTTGTGGTGCACCTAGCGGATCTAGGGATACGTGCATCACATGGGTCAAACATTCTTAAAGCCACTTTATATGTTGTATGTAACATTGAGATAAATATTTAATGTGGGTTTGCACATTGGAAAAATATTTAATATAGGGAAAACTTTGTACCAAAAAGTAAACGAGGGGGGCATGATTTTGTATGCTCATGGTATTAGTCACATAGTTTATGTAATAACACTTGGTAGTTTTATGCAAGCTTATTTCTATAAAAGAAAGCACATGAGTATGTGTTGAATTTGCCTATCATAACCTTTGGCTTGTTGGCTAAGGTTGATTGAGCATCTCTTCTACGTTGCATATGTGAAGAGAGGAAGTATGGATCGATATGTGTGGTTACATGATTCTCATTTGCTTGTTCACATGGAGTGCATGTAGGGAGCTTGATGATTGAAAAGTATTAATGGAGACTCTGCAAGAGTAATGTAATTGTTGTTCATGAGACAATACATTGAGTGTGGATGCTTTTGGAGGCTAGGTTTTTCCCTCACAAGATTTTTCCTAGGGTACATCTTGTCTCATCTTGATGGTATGTTTATCTCTTCTTTTGCATTGTGGATTCTAAATACTTGTTTGCATATTTTTTTCTCATGGGGTTATCTGGAAATAGTTCATTATGGCTTCAAATTTCGTTTCAACTAATCAAACTTCTCCATCATGCATGTCAATTTTAACCTTAACCTTAAATACGCTTTGTGTGGATAACACTCCTTGTTCCAGTTAAGTTTTCACTGGTTCTTCTTCCTCAAGCTTAAGCATCATTCCCATTTTCTCAACCAACGCTTGCACGAAGCTCTCAATCAAGTATATCTTCCCTACTAAATTAGAGATCCTTGCTACATCTTCTTCAAATCTTCTAAACAGACTTCTCCTTCCTCCTCCCCCTCTCCAACCATTGCTCTTACAACCATATTCCACTAACTTATTCCGATCTCAAGTTGGTAAGGAACTAAGTTCTCACTACCTCCCAACCTTGTAGATGCCATAAAATGTCCAAACCCTAATAAACAAACCAAAAGTTTAGGCTCTAATACCACATGATCCATAAATAATTGAATTTGTAATCCTAATAACTCAACAACTATGGATTCTTCAACTAACACTTCTCACAACTCTAAACTACTACTCTTGAAAGGATTAAATCACTTATAGCAATACATAATTCAAATAACAAGCAGAAAATCAAGTAACAAAGCACATACACACAAGAAAACAAATCACACAACACAAAATTTCCTCTATATAATCCCAAATTGGGTGAAAAAATCCATGAAGGCTATGCATTTAGCATCCCATCACTCTAGGGTGTGTGAAGAGCCCAGTTGGCTCCCAACTAAACCCCTGTAGTATTTTGCTTATCTTTTTGTGTTTTTTAGTTTTTTAGAGAAATTTCTAGACAGGAGAGAAGGGGCGTACAGCATATAAATGCTCATAAAAGTAAAATGCAAGAAATAATTGCTCAATAGGTACTGTAAATCATTATTAGCAATACATACAATGAATTTACAAACATCAAACGTACCCGAAGTCCTCCAGATTATTTAAATAAGAAAATATGAAGCTTGCCAGTCAACAATGGTTGGAAATGGCCTAAATGCACACCTGGGACTCAGATCTGAGTTCTCCTGCAAAGTAACTGAAGAAGATGAGCTAAGGTGGGACGCCCAAGATGCAACAGAAAACAGGCCAAATGGGAGGCGTTTTGCCTCAAAAGGAGCCACGCCTCTTCTCGAAAAACACGCTAGAACAAAGGAAAATGTACGGCCTCTGGCAACTCTAAAACTCTAAAGCTGGAATGGTAGAAGGTTGAAGCTCTCCAACTGTTAACCCTCTCCTGCACTATTTACTGAATAACAGAACAAATATCTATTGATTTGGGCCCAGAAGAACTTCTGATTGAAGCTCTCTTCAATGGCAATCATTCAGCTGGTGTCTCACAGCCTCACAATCACAGATCCAGTGAAGATTCTTCGTTCTTCAATGGAGTTTTCTTGTAACCCTTGTCCTCAGACAATATCACAGAGAAGCTAAATAGCAAAGTCAAATAATCATGATGAATGAGTTTGATTTGCCTTCATTTAGCTTTATAAGCCAAAAAGCACGACTTCCAAGAAGTAACACACTTCTCTCTTTAAAAATACATAAAAAATGTATTTTATAACTTTTAATAACTTCAATAGTTGTTAATTTAATATTCAGCGCCCTTTTCAATAAAGTGCTTTTAATTTTCACTTAAATAAATTTAAGTGATCACTTTATTATAAAATCAAGTTGACTTTATAATATTCCATCAAATAAATTAAAAACACTTTAATCCACTGAAATATTAATATCTCGCTCATAACTCAACATATTGACGTGTCGTTAGAAGCTGTCAATCACTGAACTGCCAAGGCTCGCACTGAACCCAACTCTGAACTCAAGGGGCGGAAACGACAAAACCCACCAAAAACGGCCACTAACCCTCTAACCAGATCCTATCAGCCTACAAGGGTCCAAGAGATAGGCTAACTCAAAATGCTCCTAAACTGAGCTATAATGGGGACATTACAATCCGCCCTCCCCAAATTTGCTTGTCCTCAAGCAAACTCAAGGCTGGATGCTAAAAAACTGCTCTCCACACCCCTCATCCTGAGAATGGAATGTCAAACCAACCTCTCCATTCTTCTGATGGTCATCACTTTTAAGTTACTGTCCTTGATGGCTTTAAGCACATGAGTAACCTCGTCAACCTTGAATTTCATCTCCATCTCACGAAGGTTGAGAGTGAACTCTCCAATTGCATAAAGCCACTTCATGCCAAGAATCACTTCAGTGTCTCCCATGTTCACCACATAAAAATCTGTTGTAAACTCATAGTTATTGCGTTTCATCGGCAAATCCGGTACCATCTTCTCACACTTGTGAATGTAACCATCAGCAACTCTTACTCTTATTCCTTCAAACTCATGAGTTTGAATTCCACATCTTTCCACCAACTGTGCATCAATGAAGTTATGTGTTGCACCTGTATCGAGTAAGGAGATGACTCTTTGGCCAGCCAAGAGTCTTCGTAACTTGAAAGAGCCTTCCCTTCACATTCTAGACATGTGAGCTTCAAGTGGCTCCAATTTTTGAATTTTCAGCTCCTGTATCCACTAGAACAGCTTGCTGGTCTGAAAAATCAATTATATCTTCTCCCTCAAAATACCATTCCATGTGCCTATTTTGTCCTTTAGGCTTGAGGGGACAGTCATGGTTAAGGTCATATGGACCCTTACAGTAAAAACATAGCCTCCTTCTGCGCAAATCGTTTATCGTTTCCCTATCCAAAGGGGCTGCAAATTTTTTCTTTTGCTCAACATTGTCTAATTTTTTGGTATCAACATCTTCTGATTTGCTGCTACTTTGCAATGAAGAAGGTTTTGAATTGGACTTACTACGTGAGGTAGTAAGTTCCATGCTACGAGTTTTCCTCATAGCTTCCTGTAAATTGGGGGGATCAAAAGCTTTGATCCAGCCCTTCATTGGCTCAAAAAGCCCCTCTACAAAGAGAATAACCAACCTTCTCTCTAAGATTCCTGTGACCATAACCGAGATCCTATGAAATTCACCAATATAGGACTCCAAGCTGCCTAACTGTTTGAGTTGTGCTAAGTCTCTAAAATACAGTTCGGGGTCTTTTCTGTCAAATCTTTCCACAAGTCTATCTGTGAATTCCTGATAACTTGTAATCCAGTCATGTTGTAGTGTAACCATTCTGTGGTGCCACCAATCATGGGCCACACCATCCAAATGCAATGCTGAGAATTTAATGGCATCATCCTTCGCCATCGGACGTAAAGTCAAGAAGGTATCAAGCTTGCTAATCCAAGCTCTAGTAGTGACTCTACCGCTGCCATCAAAAGTAGGAAGAGTGAGTTTATTAGTTGCCTGCCTCAAATCATTGTTTTTGTTATCCCAAGGCCTCCTGTCAACTCGATTCCTACCATGTTCTCTCTTTTGACTCATAAATCTATCAAAGTTCAGGTGATCCTGAACTCGTTGGGGTAAAGCCTCCCATTCATCATGTAATGTCATGATGTTGCCAGTGAATACCACGTCACCTTCTCCCTCCTCCATGTTGCCATCAACTGGATCACACCTACCAAAGATAGGAAGTGTGGCTCTCATAAGTTCATGTAGGAGTTACTCTCTCGCATGGAATTCCTTGCACACTGCCATCTTCCTCCTGTGGTATCCTCTGTCCAGTCAAATGTTGCACTGTTGTGCTTAACTGTTGCAGAGCGTTTGCCACTTGTGCCTGACCTGTTGCTAATGCATTAGCTACCTGTTCCTGTCCTGTTACCAGGCCTCTAAGAATGTCTTGGGCCTCTTTGTCCTCATTCTGAGCTCGATTGTGAGGTTCCCCAATCTCTTCTCTGTCACCCATTTCTTCGAATGGATTGTCAAAGGGATAATCCTCAAATTGATTTCTGTTATTACCAGGCCTCCTGCGTGAATAGTACCTGTTATACCTACCTTGATAAGGACGCATATGATGATAACCCCTCAGGCTGGCAGGATTATGTGCTCTGATACCACTGTGCTGAGCCCAACTGGCTCCCAACTAAACCCCTGTAGTATTTTGCTTATCTTTTTGTGTTTTTTAGTTTTTTAGAGAAATTTCTAGACAAAAGAGAAGGGGAGTACAGCATATAAATGCTCATAAAAGTAAAATGCAAGAAATAATTGCTCAACAGGTACTGTAAATCATTATTAGCAATACATACAATGCATTTACAAACATCAAACGTACCCGAAGTCCTCCAGATTATTTAAATAAGAAAATATGAAGCTTGCCAGTCAACAATGGCTGGAAATGGCCTAAATGCACGCCTAGGACTCAGATTTGAGTTCTCCTGCAGAGTAACTGAAGAAGATGAGCTGAGAAGGTGGGACGCCCAAGATGCAATAGAGAAACAGGCCAAAAGGGGGGCATTTTGCCTCAAAAGGAGCCTCTTCTCGAAAAACACACTAGAACAAAGGAAAATGTACGGCCTCTGGCAACTCTAAAACTCTGAAGCTGGAATGGTAGAAGGTTGAAGCTCTCCAACTGTTAACCCTCTCCTGCACTGTTTACTAAATAACAGAACAAATATCTATTGATTTGGCCCAAAAGAACTTTTGATTGAAGCTCTCTTCAATGGCAATCATTCAGCTGGTGTCTCACAGCCTCACAATCACAGATCCAGCGAAGATTCTTCATTCTTCAATGGAGTTTTCTTGTAACCCCTGTCCTCAGACAATATCACAGAGAAGCTAAATAGCAAAGTCAAATAATCATGATGAATGAGTTTGATTTGCCTTCATTTTGCTTTATAAGCCAAAAAGCACGACTTCCAAGAAGTAACGCACTTCTCTCTTTAAAAATACATAAAAAATGTATTTTATAACTTTTAATAACTTCAATAGTTGTTAATTTAATATTCAGTGCCCTTTTCAATAAAGTGTTTTTAATTTTCACTTAAATAAATTTAAGTGATCACTTTATTATAAAATCAAGTTGACTTTATAATATTCCATCAAATAAATTAAAAACACTTTAATCCACTGAAATATTAATATCTCGCTCATAACTCAACATATTGACGTGTCATCAAAAGTTGTCAATCACTGAATTGCCAAGGCTCGCACTGAACCCAACTCTGAACTCAAAGGGTGGAAACGACAAAACCCACCAAAAACGGCCACTAACCCTCTAACCAGATCCTGTCAGCCTACAAGGGTCCAAGAGATAGGCTAACTCAAAATGTTCCTGAATTGAGCTATAATGGGGACATTACAGGGTGTTAGTTCATGGAGTACATTGTCATTTCAATGGTCTTCTAGAGTATTACAATAGAACGTGCACACTCCTCTACCTTCACTTGACTCCTGCAACACAATAACTCTACAAAACACCTTCTCCTTGATTGAATCACAAATGAGAATCACTTTCCTAAGCCAATCAAATATTTAGAATGATTCAAATCTTCCTTTTATCCTTTCTCTAGCCACACTACACAAAGGGAAAGGTGAATTGTTGCATTAGAATGGGAATAGTTGCACATTTGCAACTATCCAACTGCCCACTTGTAGACAATGCTGCCCAAATGACCCTCCTATCAAACCCAATGGCTGCCAACAAGGATTATAAGTGTAGCCTACTATAGGGAGCAGCAATAGTCACAACATCCAATAGTTAAACAATCCACTAGTCCACATAACTATTGGTTGCCCTAAATGATTCTACATGAGCTTATATACTTAATCGGGCAAATTCAATTGGCTACCAATAAGAGACAAAAAAATCCCATGGATAACCTTGTACCTCAACATCCTCTAGCATGTAGAATTGGCTAGAATTGACCTAGAGCAAACCTCTGAATGGATAATCAGCTCCAAGACTACATGGTGTTGTTCCAAACCACCACCAAGACACCACTAGACCCAAACTCCAACCATATATTTGTTTTCCACATTCCCACCATTCAAGACATTGCTAAAAGCAATTTAGATCACTTAAACCAAATGACATCAACAAAAGATTAAGTCCAAATGACTTGCAAAATACTATTATTTCAACTGCAGCAATCTTAAAGAGGCTCTTTTTTGTTCAAGTGGACTTAAAACAATACAAAATACTCTTTAAATCATCCAAGAGACTTTTCTCTTTGCTGCAAGTGCATGTGTAGCATACGCCTGACTATAGAACCAACCCAATCCGAACATCCAAGCCAATTTTCAGATTATTATTTACATTAGAAAAATTAAAAAAACATTTGCATTCATCATTCAAATGCTATGTTAGTTTGAATGTGTTTGTGAATCCTCTTTTCCTTAATTTACATGATGCTGATTGGCATATGGGTTAAAAAAAGAAATAATAAGATGCAAATAGTGTGCATATGTATTTTTATTTTCAAGCAAAGGAATGGTTATGGTTTCAACACAAAACATCTGCCAAGAAAGTCAGCAGCACATCTCTTCTCTCCCACCTCCATCTTCCACATGATTGCCTACCAAGGTAGCAAATCCAGGAGTCCATACCATTTTTTGTAGGACCAAACATCCTAAAGTGTTTCATCTTGAAAGCAAACCTCAATAGGTGTAAGCAATACTTTTCAACAATTTTGAGCTTTGTTGTTAGAACTTAGAACAAACATCCACACACCATTGATTTTGTGTCAGGTAGGACATTTGCCACCTCATCAGGCCCCATCACACATGACCCACCATCTATGTGCGCATCAAACTAAGCAACCTCCAATTTGCACACACATCCATAGGTTAGAAAATCACAGAAGCCCTCTCAGATGTACAACCTCGAAAGTCCTACTCAAGGTCCTTCATAGCACGCATTCACACACTCACCTTTCTTTTGAACAATTGTTGCTTGTTGTTTGTTTCTTGCTAAAGAGCTCAATGGTTTGTCATGCACAACCAACAAGTATACTACCTAACAAGGTCATCATCACCAACAACAATCATCCACTTAACCACCTGACAGCCTATATTAACTAGATTTCTTAAGCACATCTCAAACAATTATCAAATTCCCTCCAAGTCATCTCATTCTATCATGGCGAAGGGTAGAAAGTGCCCAACCATACCTATCAAGCATCCCAATACTATGATAGGCTTCTATATTTGATCATCAAGGAGATCATCCTCTCTACTCAACATTTGTCTCCCTCCCTCTCTCTTTACTTTCTTTTGTACACTGTAAATCTTTTGTAGCCCAAATCACTATAGGTGGCATGATCTCAAGGGTTTCCCTTGTTGTATAGATAGGAATTAACTTCCTCTTGTAAATATCTTTTGCTCCATTAAGTAATTTGTGGTCTCTACTTCGTGTTGCTTAACAATTCACCTTGAAGAGAATCCTCATATATGGTCTCTACATTGTGTTGTTTAACAACTCACCTCAAAGATAATCCTCACTTGAATTATTGTGATTATTGTGCTTGCTCATGGTCCTCAAGTGGAAGTGTCTCTAATTAACAAACCTTAGAATGTTGCTTTTGCTTTACTATTTATCTATGCAATTTGTTTGTTAGTTGAACCACGAATGTAGGTTGAACTAAGTTTGACCGCACAATATGCCCAAGGTGGATGGATGGTTTAGTTTTGAAGAGGTGACCAAATCCATCCATTTTTTTAGCACATCACCTCTTTTCCCTTTTGTTTCCTTGAACTATATCCTCCAACCCTTTTCCCCTTCATGGATTAAAGTAGGCTAGATAGCACCAAAAGTGGGTTGTTGGCACCATTGCATTGATAGGTTAGAGTACTATAGTTCTAGACGACCAACACTTGCCCTCACACATAGGCAACCAGCCTTCTCTAGAGATTCCAACCACATTTTGGGAAAGACAATGGCTTTCCATGTTGATGAATTTCCCAGAGTAGTGTGACAAATCACAACATGGGCACAAAATAATTAGTAGACCTACGCAAGGCTTAGTAAGAAATGCAACTAGGGATGCCCAATTCCTCAATAAACCCCTTCCAATCCCTAGTAGGGATTGCACCTCAATGTACTTCACTTGCCCCCTACCCCACAGGCGCCAACTTGAGGCCTCCTACCTTGGGAAGAGTGCACACCTAAAGCCACCAACAAGGAACCTCCCCTTTAAATAAAGGAGAAACTTAGTTTACCCTATTGTACATTTTATATTTTGTCATCCACACAAAATAAAATGTTAAATAAAGCTAAAAATGCTATCAAAGTCCACAAGCAACCGAAGTATGTTGAGATTCAAAACTACAAGTTATAACAATTAATTGGGAGTACTCAAAATAATCCCAACAGCTCAAAAGGAGAATGTAAGAACTGAAACTAGAAAGCAATAAAACTAAATAAGAGGGGCAAATCGCAACAGGTAAACCCAAAGGAGTAATAAAAAGTAATAGACGAGTCAATAAAAATCAGGAAGCAAACAAACATAACAGAGTCAAACAGGCTTCCCCGAGATAACTTTTGTTAGGAAGTACATTTAAAATTTTATAAAGCCTTCTCTCTCACAAAAGTTTAAATTTTATAAAACACTAACTCATACTTAAGAGAGAGGAATTCACTTGAAATCTTAAAATAAATTAGTCTACCAAAATGTAACCTTCTAATATAGTCCCTAAGAAAATAAGTCCCCTTTTCAAAAAGGTGCCTAAAATATCTGCACAAACAACTAATAGGTTGGCCACTGCTCTCTAATTCTTCCTTGCACTAGGTTCAGACAACTTCCATTTCTGCTTTCACTTTACATGGCAATCAAATTGATTCCCAACAACCCCTTTCATCGAATCAGCATTTATCTCTTGCATAAACTATAGAGAAACTTTAGATTAAGGAGAAGAAATTAATATTAAGAGAAAATTAGAGTTGCTATCATAAATTTCAAATGATTCAATTTCACTGTTGCGTTTGGAAAAGTGTTCGCTGACCTTCTTCGAGACCACCTTTGATCACCAAAGAATGTAATTTAACAACTTGTGTAAAAGGTAGATAGATTAAGAGCTGTTCATCCGAATCGCTTTCAAGAAAAAGCCCATCATCTTCCCTGTACCCCTGAACACCACCAGAACAGTGTCCATTATATGTAAGTAACATTCACAATTCACCCAAATAAATCAATAAATGTTTCTACAAACCCAAACAAATCAACGCATGTTTCTAGAACCCAAATGAAGTACTCAAAGTTCCTATTAACCCAGGTATACTAATTCATGTGTCTAGAAACCCATATTAGTTCACACAAGTTTCTACAAACACAAATACATTCCTGCATGTTTCTACAGAATCATTATGAATACCTGTTTTAATGCATTGACGAGGGAATGTGCAGGGTTCTGATTAAGGCATTCCACTCCGGGCCATTCTACAAATTCCACTAAATCTACCTGAACACAAAATTACTATGTATTGAACAAACCCACGTTTGTGGTGGTATACTGAACGAATAGATAAAAGAGAGAACAATTAACAGAAGAAAATAGCAAAACAATTGACCAGGCCTCGTTGAATGGATGGCGTCCCCATAGCTGCCGCCACTGAAGGAGAATGGGAGCAGAGAGCACGGATATATTCGGTTGCGTTAGAAATTTAGCACCACTGCTAACTGAAGAACCGGAGGAGGTAGATCGAATACACGTAAATCCACAGCGCGGAATAAGTAATTACTATGTAAAACTTTACTAGGGATTAAAGAGAAGTGCTTTTTTAAATTGTGTAAGCAAGTGGCGTCATATTTTTTATTATAGTTTTAGGGCTTAAATATGAAACAGCACGTTCCAATGGAAGGTCTTCTACCGCTATTTTATATGTTTGATTTCTCTCGAAAATAAAAGCACGTCATATAACTAATTTAGGGAAATATAATAGATAATTAATATATAAATGATAAAAGAGAGAGATAAAAAGTGTAGCTTTGTTTGGTTTATTTGATGTTTTTGATGATTTATAGTTTAATATATATAGTGTTCAATAATCAAGATTAATTCACACAATAATTTTGTGTTATATTTTTGAATGAGGTTGTTTCTTGGAATAAGTCTTATGATATCTATATCTATGTGAATCTATGTTTTGTTGTTTTGTTGCTTAGTAGTTGTTCATCTTTAAATGTGCATATATCTTAAAAGAGAGTAGTGGTGAAAACTACATTAGACCAATGATAATGGTTCAATGTCCTTTATAATGTCCAAATTTTATTGAGAACAAAATAGGTAAAACACAACCAACAACATATTCACATTGACAAATATAACGCAAATAAGTGATGCAATGCACACAAACACTAAGTGACACTCAAACACCCAACATGCATGAAAGATATGTGTGGCTAACACACAAGTAGATATATTAAATCAATTCAATCTATAAAAAGTGGCACACATCTTAATGCACCACTACCACACACATAAGTGGATGACCATCTATGAAGTGGAACACATCAATGCAAGCAACACACAAAGGAAACCATCTCAAGGTATGCAACCATTGAAAGGATGCAATGTGGGAGAGATGAGACCTCGCCCTCGAATTGAAATGTAGGTATCATTATCAAACACCGTGCTTTACAAGCTTAACAATAAGGAAGAAAGTGTGATTAATTTTTTCAATTCTTGTAAGTATTAGTTAAAGATAAAGAAACAACGAGATATAACATTTCCCCTTCAACATAAAGAAAGATGTATAAACTAATATTTCACAATGAGAACATTTATACATTTCATAATCTTAATACACAAGCATGGAGAGAAGCATGCATGATACACATAATGATAGTTCATTTCTCCCTCTTTCACATAGATATATATATATCATCCAAAGAGAGATTACTACACACTAAAATTCTCTTCTCGTTTCATAACCAAGATACATTCAAAATAGGAGGGAAACTCCATGACTAGCTACAGTATCTTATAGTTATAGTATTTATAAGTAAATGTCACCATGACTCTAGAGCTATAATATCTTAGGAGGGATTTCAAACGTATTCATTATCTCTCACTTGTCATATTTATCGACATGATTGTAGTCAAATTAGATAAAAGTATGGTATACATTTTAAGGCACAATAAACTATATTATGATGGTTTTTTCTTGTTACCTGTGGGGTGTTGTTGATCTAGGATGGATAACTAAGAATGATCATTTGTATGTTTCCTTATTTTATGAGTTTGGATCCATGTTCAATCTTTGTTTCATTATTGACTTGTAAGCATATCTTTTATCCACTTTCCTAGTTGTGACTTTAATGCCCAATGGATTAGGCATTCATATAGGAGGAGGATTACCAAACATATTTCTCTTTAAACTCCTCTATTTTTAGTTGTAGTAGTGATCATTAAGTTCCACCACACTTGTATGATCTAGTTTTATGAACCATGACATATCTTGTGTTATCTTCAAATTGAGAAATTATTAATGGATCGTTAAAATGTGTTATACTATGAGTAATTAAGAGGATTCATTTGTTGGGGTACAATAATGTGATTATCTTTTGCTACATGTACATGAATGTTTTTATCTACTTGTATAATTGATCTTTTAGGTCTATACGTAGGGAATGTTAAAATTAACTTAATGATAACATGTTGAGGTTCATAGCATGTTGGGTATGGTTGTTTAGGGGCCTCAAGTCTTTAATTTTTATTTCTCTTTAATTTGCCTACTATAGAGATCTCATGGAATACCCCCTTGGCCTTCCTAAGCCTAAAGATGAAGGTGAGTTTATCCACTCATAAGAATTGGTCCATCCATGTCACTATCTAATCATAAGTCCTACCCATCACCTATGTTGACACTCTTTGGTCTTGGGTTTTGGTACAAGTCTCAAGTATTTATAGGGATATGCATGTTTTAACACCAACAAGAAGAACTATGTAAGAACAAGTAAGTATATTCATTTTAGCATTTATTATGCATATTTCACTTATTTTCATTCAAATTTATCTTCGCATTACTTTCATGTTTTTGCTTTCACAAGGTGTCTTAATGTAAGGTCAAAAATTGCATACCTTGCGATCTCCATTATATGTTTTTTCAATCATTTTATTGCCCATCCTTGTAGAGATGTTTTAGGATTTATTTTTCCTATTTCTTTGTGTAAATTTGTCACCAATAAGATTTAGGTTAACCTTGGACCTATTTTCTTTCCTATAATCAAGCATAAAAAAAATTAGGTAAAAATTCAATATTGGGACAAAATACATATAGGTGGTAGAGTGAACAAAATACACTCAAATTCTACAAACATAATTAAATATGATTCATTCTAACTTCTATGTCTCAAACTCCCTTATCTAGTTTTATCATACTTTCCTCTCAAATGGTCAATTTGAATCAGTTTTGAAACATAAACGTAATCTTCTTTATTTTTAATCAATTAAGAAACATTCTCACATACTAAGTTTTCCTTTGCAAACATTCGTTCTAATTTTTATACTTCTCATGCATTCGCAATATTTTAAACCTATAAATCACCATTTTTTGAACCTCTATTAGTGAATTTTATATCATTTGTGTTGATCATAGCATTTTTATCTTTCTCATATTCATTTCTAACAATTTTCACTTTCAAATCCCCATCTCTCTCACTCCTTAATTATTGTTAAATTCATTCTTTAAAACCATTGTTGTGGACCTAAATCATCTTAATCTCTCTTACAAATATTGGCAAAAATTTTCATCTCCTTTTTGCTCTTCATTGCACAAGAATACACCAACCAACAATAAGCATCATCTTTGGTTTTTATTGGTAGTTAAAAATCCTTAAACACCACAAACACCCCATATAGGAGCACACACGTCCAATATTTCCAAGGTTTATATGATGGTTGAAACATATCAAAAAAAATATGACTAATTGAGGTAGTCTCCCAAACAGCCTAAACCAATTTTCCTATCCATAGCTTAGTTGGAGAAAGTTTGAAGATTTTAAGTAGTTGTAGGTAGTGTACATGTGTATTTGGAACCAATTGAGGTAGTAGATCAGTAAAAGGAGGTTCTATAATCATAATAGAGAGAATATTCTAGCACTTGGACTTATTATTGCCTACTCTAATTCCCCTGTAAATTCTATTTTGATTCTTTGTGTCCAAGAAGGTAAAATTTGACACATTGAGCATCTTCATAAGGCCTTTACAATCCATTTGTAACTCTAGTATCTACTCTAATGCCTAGGATCAACACAAGAGTTTGTTGTGGTATCATCGTGTATTTTGTTCAGAATCTAGTACCCAAGTTCGTATAATTTGTCTTGCACAACTCTTGAACACTCTACATTTTAGAGGCCTCCTCCTCCATTTGTCTACTATAGCTCTTCCTTAACCATCATTACCATATAAATATACTCAGGTATGCCATTTCTTCTCTCTTTTATTGTTTTCTCACGTTTATTCATTCTTAGCTCAATATTTACTCAGTCTAGTTACCAATACGAGAGAATTTATATCTTTATGTTATATATTAGTTGATGATTTCAAATTAGCTAGAGTTAGTTAATACATTTAAAGATAGGATTCTAGGTCAATACAAACATTCTAAAATAACTATACAACACCTAGGATTGAACATTTGTCAATCCTTCATTTGGTTAACTTGATAACTTGCATGAATAAATTCTAATTTTCCAATCTTAGACTAGCAAACCCCTTGTTTCTAATAATATTTATCTTCACACTTTCACATTTCTTTCTCTCGATCATCCAATTCCAAGTAATTGATATCTTTTTCAAGTAATATATGTTCACTCATTCTCAAAATATCAAAAAATAGATTTATAGAGACTCTTTGTACATGAATTTGATAAATAGTTAACCAACAATCAACCACTTCCTCCAAATGATCAATCCTTAAATTTCCAACATGCGAACCCTTTGAAATTTTATTTGATACATGTATAGAGATTTTCCAACAACCATTATTATCAAGGATGATTCACCTTCTATAGTACTAGTTCAACTTCCCAAAGTAACCACTTCAACTTTTTAAGAATCTTATGAATGAGCAATCAATAAATGTCATAATTTGACTCATTGACAAGTATATGGTTGAATTGTATAAAAAAAATCCACCAAAGATGTGTGAGAAGTAGAATATAAAAGAATACTAATAATTCAATGCTTGGGAAGATTGCACTCTTCAAGACTAGGTATGTGCAATATTTAATCACATATGTACAACTTTAAACTATATACACTTGGATAACACATGTAATAGTGTCTTAACAAAGTAATCAATATATGAATCAATGACTTGTGTAAGCATAAAAAGCTAACAAAAAAATGCAAACACATGAATTGTAAACCCAAACATATTTTGGGGTGATGTAAGATTGCACGACCATTGAGATGATCCTATATCGTACATTATAGGTAAAAAAAAATTAATGTAGTTACCCAAATTTAATACTAGAAGAGAATAATGATTAGGAAATCCAAGTTATCTTAGTTCTATTTCAATTATTAACGAGTCTTCCTTTGGACCCTTACCCTTCTAATGTGTTTCTTCTAGTTCACATCTTCTAGTTCTTGCACATTGTTAGTAGATACTAGTCATATCACAAAAAATCATAAATTGTCATTTGAGATTATCATATGATAGAAAGTTTTGTGGTACCATAAAAGGAAGTTTAAAGTATACTAGAAACACACAAGAGGGTTGTTCAAAAGTGCACACTATATTAGAGGCCTTATAGTAATGCACAAAATGCATTAATCACTCGGTAGAGATAAACATGAGACTGTGTAGTACTCCATATATCATTTTGGTCATTTTTGACCCATTTATGGGTTATATACCACTTAAATAGCCTTACATAGATTATAACATGCTTAAACAAGCTATAAAAGGGATACATATCATAAAGGGGTAAACTTGTGGAAATAAGATAATTGTGTTATTCTGGAAGGATGTGATAGAAAGACATTATAAGAGGCATTAAGAGGCTATACAAGGAAGGGAAAAGTGGGAGAGAAGATCATGGTGCATATATGAGAGATATATGATATGCCTAAATAGGCTATAAAAGGGATAGATATTATAAAGGGGTAAATTTGTGGGAAGAAGGTAACTAAATGTTATTGTGGAAGGATGTGATAGAAAGATGTTATTGAGAGGCATTGAGACACTATACAAGGAAGGGAAAAGTGGGGGAGAATATCATAGCACATTTATGAAGGATAAGAATAGAAGAGACTTGATCAAGACAGGAGGAGAGTATGTATTAGAGAAGAAAGAGTATATCACTTGAGCATATATGATGTGTATATGTATGTTTGTGGTATGAAATACTATATGTGAGAATTATTATACGAATAAAAATATAAATTGTTACACCATATGATGTGTGGATGAATATATATTTTTTTGTTTCATATATATTAATATATTATTTTTGTTCTATTTTATCTTCATATTGTATCACAGTAGGGTTAATTTATCAAACATAAATAGTCTAGACCTAGGGTATATATTTACTATCGATACAGACTATCTTCATGATTAGGTGTATGATAGGAATGTAGATCTAATACATTGAATATTATAGAAGTATCCATTCCTTGAGGATATTCAATCCAAAATATATATTTAAAAAATTATAGAATATTTTGTATGGATAAATCTTCTTAGGCTTTAATTTATTATAAGTTCCATTGGGAATCATTGCTTTCATAGATGCACCATGAATAAATCTCCATCAAAATTAAGTATTTTATCTTTTATTCCCATTCTTGTGCATCTTATATCTTGAATTTATATTTTGCAACTATCTCTGGACTTGTGCATTAGTTTCCTTCGTGTATAGTGCATGATATTTTAATTTATCACTTATCACCTTTAATCTTCAACAATTTCATGACATTCTTTGGAGATGTTCCATACACCACTTGTAATGGTGCCCTTACAATAGGCTTGTTTACTTATTATTGTAAGAAAAGACCACCTATGCCAATATAGAGTCCCATTCCATGTATCTCTCTCTCATCAAACATCTTAAGAGATTATAAGACCCCTTTTAACAACCTTGGTTTGACCATATGTTTGAGGATGGTATGTCTAACTATAGTTAATTACACTTACAACCTCTTCCACAATATGCACTAAACAAAGAAAGTAAGTATACTTGTTTGAATTGGTACTCCATGGAAACCCATGTAATCTAGCTATCTCCTTGAAAAAAATAGCTATCTTGTTAGAATAATTTAAATTATAACAAGGACTAGAATGTGTCATTTGATAAATTTTGTCCATCACTAAAAAGATAAGCATTATCTCTTTAGTTGTGTTGTATTCCAAAGACAAATATGTAGATAGTTCATCCCATATCTTATCCAATGTGTGCAATGGCTTATATAAAAACTAATTTTTAGACACTCCTTTCATAACTTTGCATGCTTGACATATTTTTGTAAACTTTTTCATATCCTTGCTTAAACTTGATCAATAGTATATCTCATCCAACATAGTTTGTGCCATTTTGTGTCAAATTTTATTTCAAATCCACTACTGCACAACTCTTAAATAATATTATCTCATTGAACTATGTAAAATACACCATTAATTATTTCCTAAACAGGTATCCCTCCTTTGTATAATATCAAAAAAATGTTTAACCAAGAATATACTTTTTTCCTAAGTTAATGCTTTCAAATTTTAGTTTTTGGAAGAAATGTTTTGCTACTATTTTACTACAAAAATAACAAATATATATTAAAATTATCCTAAAATGTTTCAACTTGTAAAAATAATGTATTTTATCAAGCTAAAACATAAAGCTAGGTTGGAAAATACTTGGACACATAAGATTGAACTACATAATAGAAAAACTAGGTTTAGAATTATGAATAATAGCAAGAAAAGAACCTATGACTAGAAGATGGGTCTCTCTATCTTGGACGTTATTATGATGTGTAGACATATGTGTGACACATTATAATCCACTCTATACATTGTCATCCATAAAACTAGTAAACTATAATTTTGATACCTAAAATAGTTTTTTTTTTGTATGAGAAGAAGAAATTGAATAGCCTTTAGCTAGGGACAAAAAAATGAATTATGACTACTGAGGATGTTTCTACGAATGGTCAAGCCCCTATTTTGGTCTTTTGACCTCCATGGGTAGTCAAATAAAAATTAGGAAAATGTGTGTGTATTCTTAGCCAAAGTGTACCTATGACTAAGAAAAGTGATTCAATTAAAAGTTATGGATATCATATCCTAGGTCTATAAGGATTGGTAACCTAGTGTGTGAGAAAGAATTGATAAAGGGTGTTGATAATTGCCAAAATATTTTCTAATAAAAAATTTAGAAGGAAATGATAAGCACAAGCTAAAATACTATTCAAAATATAATAATAACATATTCTTCTAAGGGTGCTTCGAGAATCTTAGAATAGTAAGCAAATACTAAAAGTTATTAATTCTACCCATCTAGCTCTAATTCCTGAAAAAGAGGTGTTGGAAGATGGTCAGTGCTCCCCTCGGGATTTGTGACATGGACTAACCACCTCAAATGGATCTATTAACTCTGGCGGTTGTATCAGGCGTTAACAAGTCGATCTTTTGGTGCAACGACAACCGTGGGGCCAACAATTGGTATCAGAGCCAAAGGTGTCAGGTTTGAATCCCCTTGGGTAATGTTTAGGGGGAGATTGTGGGCAAATGGTCAGTGCTCCCTCAGGATTTGTGACATGGACTAACTGCCTCTAGTGGATCCGTTAACTCTAGCGATTGTATCAGGCATTAACAGGTCGATCTTTTGGTGCAACAACAATAGTGGGGCCAACAAGAGGATGCTTCCTCCTTTGATTCCTTCTAGCCCATTGCATTGCACAACATTACTTACAAGATCATCACCAAAATTATTGTTGAATTATTGAAACATTTGATAAACTCTCTTATCTCTATTGAACAAGGTGGTTTTGTTAAGGGTCGCCAAGTTCTTGATGGTATTGTGGTGGCCCTGGAGGCAATCCATTCCATCTCTAGTTCTAAATAGGAATCCATGTTCATCAAACTTGATATATCTAAAGCTTATGAAAAAGTTAATTGGTCATGTTGGACTAATCACCAGCGTCTCCCTTTGGATTCGTGACATGGACTAACCACCTCTCGTGGATGGGTTTATCTGTGGCATTTGTATCAAGCATTAACAGGTTGATATTTTGGCACAACAACAAACATGTTCAAAAAAATGGTATCAGATCCATGGTTGTTGGTTTAAATCCCCTTGGGTGATGTTAAGGGGGGATTTTTGGACTAATTGTCAAGATCTCCCTTTAGATTCGTGACATGGACTAACCGCCTCCCATGGATCCGTTTATCTCTAGCATTTGTATCAGGTGTCAATAGGTCGATCTTTTGGCACAACAAGAAACATTTCCCAATAGGTCCTTCCTCAGGAGTGCTTTATCTATGTTTGATTCAGTGTAAAGGTTGGATTGAATGGATTATGAGTTTTGTGCCATCCTCCTCCTTCTCAATTCTCATTAATCATATACCTTCTCCTATATTTCCTTAATCTCATGGGCTCAAACAAGGTGACCCTTTATCACCCTTCTTGTTTATTCTCGTGGCTTTAAGGTCTTGGTAGATTTCTTAACTCTTGAAGGGATAATGATAGCATTCAAGGTTGGTCTTGGGCTAGGAGCATGGTCTCCCAAATAAACCTTCAGTTTATTAATAATACAACTTTGTTAGGGGTTGCTACTATCAAGGAAGTGACAAATTTCAAGGAAGTTTTGGATATGTATTTATCTACTTCTGGTCAATAAACTAATGAAGATAAGTCTAATATCTTTTTATTTAACACTCCTGAACCAATCCAACAAAGAATAGAAAATATTTTTCACTTTCGTATTGGGAGTCTCCCTTCTAAGTATCTTGGAGTTCCCTTATCTCTTGGGAAACTCAAAAGAGGGCACCAAAAGAAGATCCTTGAAATATTTTGAGTAAAATTGAGTCACTAGTAGTTCATATGGCTATCTTTTGTTGGAAGGTTGGTTTTAACAAGGTCCATTTTACAAGCTCTTCCAATTTACAAATTATTTGTGCTAACTACTCCTAAAAAAAATCCTTAAGAGTTTGATAGGCTTTCTCGAAGGTTCCTCTAGGTTGGGAATTTGGAATCTCATAAATGGTGCTTAGTTAGCTAGGACCAAGTTTGCAAACCAAAAAATTTTGAAGGTATTGGTCTTCATTAGATGAAAATTTCCAAGCTCTTGTGGCCAAGCTTTACTGGAGGTGGTGTAAAAATCCCATGCAACCTTGGGATCAAATTCTAAATATAAAATATTTAGATGGTGTTATGACTAAGGATGTTATTAGGATGGATGTGATTGGAAAAAGTTCCATGATATGGGATATTTTCAAGAGGGAGACTTCAATTGTGAAGGAGAGTATTTTCTAGATTATGAAAAATAGGTAAAAGGACATTTTTCTGATAGGATTTAAGGGATCTTCATTCCCCACTTTTGGATTCCTTTCCTTCTTTGCAACCTCTTAGTAAAATTTTCCTTGATGCAGGATGGTCTAAGGTAGTTGATTTCAAAACTTCTATCAACCTTGGGAATTCTCATAAATTTCAATGGAAGACGCTTGATTGTTGACCTAGAGGGGGACTATTGAAAACTACAATACTCTTGTGTCCATTATGGCTAAAAGACCTTGTTCTTCTCTAAGATGGGAGGATGTTCTTGCTTGGGGTCATGATTCAAAAGGTTCATATTTGGTTGGTCTTGGATATCAAGTTTTAGAGCAAAAGATGGGTGAAAGAAGGATTGATCCTTAGTGGAAGAAAATCTAGAACAAGCCTTGTTGGCCAAGATATAATATGTTTATATGGCTTGTGAGTCAAAATAAGTGCCTCACCTGAGAAAATAGTGTTTTAAGGTGTACAACGCCCTTGGTATCCTTGTGTTGTGCAACACAATGCTTGGGTTCATGACATGGCTTAACCGCCTCACATTGATTCATTAACTTTGGCAGTTGTATCAGGCATTCACAGGTCGATCTTTTTGTTGCAATGTCAATCATCTATGCAACAATTGGTATCAAAGCCTGGTTCACAAGTTCAAACCCCTTGCTTGCATTGGGGGGATTGTTGCAAGGTGTGTGCCCTTAGTCTCCTTGTGTTCTGTAGCACAATGCTTGGGTTCGTGACATGGCTAAACCGCCTCTCATGGATTCATTAACTCTGGTGGTTGTATCAGGTATTAATAGTTCGATCTTTTGGTGTAACGACAACCATCTATACAACAAATAGTAGAAAGTGTGGTCTTCAAGGACCATCTAGATGTGTGTTATGTAATGGAAATGAAGAAAATGTGGCTCATCTCTTTTTCCAATGCCCCTTCTCATTGGTACTTTGGAGATAATGGTGGAGTAAGTGGAAGCAACCTATAATTCATGCTATTTCTATTTAGGAATACTATTCTAGCTTGGGTAGACTACTTGCATTAGCATCTTTCATGTTTGTTGTCTGGGAGCTTGAGCCTATTTTCATTATTTAGCAAATTTGGCTTGAAAGGAATCGTCAAATTTTTTAGGGTTGTCACAATCTTGGAGTTCAAGTGTGGAAGAAAATACAAGAATCAATTGATGAGAATATTACTACAAAGTGCCCCCTTGATGAACCCCTCATTAGTTATGACATTCTTTTGGCTAATCACTCAAATATCTCTTGGCCTTCTAGGACTCCTTTTATCTCCATTCGTAGAGGTAATGCCCCTAAAAAAATGAATAGGATTGGTAAGTGGCTTTGACCCTCTCTTGGTTTTCTAAAAATTAACACTGATGGTTTGTCATGTGGCAATCTTGGGCCTGCAAGGATTGAAGGAAATGGAGGAGACAATAATGGTTCTACTATTTTATTTTTCTCCACTTACATGGGGATATGTACCAATAATCAAATGGAGGCTAGGGCCCTTTTGATTGCTCTTGAGGTAGCTCATGCAATGGGCTAGAAGAAGATTTTATGAGAGTCAAAATCAATGATTTGGTGTCCCTTTTAAATAAAGGTGTGATGTGTGAATCTTCTTGGAGTTTGACATCTCTGGTTGAAGAAATTCTTCTCCTTTCTAATAGTTTTGAGTTTATCTCCTTTTCTCGTATTCCATGTGAATGGAACAGTATGGTTGATTGTTTGGTGAAATGGGCCTCTATTAGGAACAAGGATTGGAATGTTAACCTAAACAAGTTGATCTTTCCCATGACAACATAGAGCATCTTCTTAAGCTTCTTTAGAATGATTAGTCTTAATATGATTCTCTTCCTGACTTGGGAACTGTAGAATGTTTTTGTCTTCTTGATCTCCTGGTATTTTCTTGGTTGGTGGATTTGGGGGAAGGCTTATTGGATTTTTATGATTCTTTCCTTGATGGTGGCCTTGGTTATCTAGAAATCTTTTTGTTGTAAAATGCTTTATTGATGATCTAATATATTTTTCTTTTTCCAAAAAAGAAAAGAAAAGAATGGTAACTTATTGAAATAACATTACACAGGAGAGAAGTGATAAAACAAATTTTTCAATAAAAGTATAGATTCAAGTAGCTCCAACAAGTTTCAACAATGAAGTTATGTTTGGAAAACCATACCCAAGAGATAGTTCTTCACTTTTTAGAGAAGAATACACAAAAGGGTTTTTTAAAGGGTTCCTTGGAAATTGAAGAGTCAATTTTAGGTGCAAAATATATTTTTAGATAGACATGAGTTATAACAAGTGAAAACATGTACTTGGACATGAAAAAAACCTATAGGTATCACTTGGACTAGAATGATCTATTGATATGTAATCCAAAAAATATTGGCTAACTAAGTACATCTCACTAATTAGTCATGATGTTCATGCTCAAATTTGGAAAGCATGTCGGCGATGTGTCTTTGCATGTATGAATGTAGATATTTGTGTTTGCACATGTGCTCAAAATAGATGCTCCCCTTAAATTTTTCATGTATAATATGTAAATATTTTAATGTAGTGCAGAGGGAAATAAATAATAAAGGAGATCCTTAGGAATGATGTGCAGTCCCTAGGGTGAGTTGTTCATGCCCTTGAGAATGTAGGTGATGACAACTAAGTTAGGGATGGTTGTTTTGTTATCAAAGAAAAGAGATTATTGTTACACTTAAAATTGTATCCCCACGTATGATAACACACACGAGTGTCACATAGTGGATAACAACACAATGGATGTGGAAAGGCTTGAAGACTTCATGAAAAAATAGAAGAGAGAAGGATAGAGAGGTAGCCTCCTATCTCTATTACATGACCTTAACTCCTTGTTCCATGCACCCAAGACCATTTCTATTCTATGCATGTTTAGAAATAATTTTGAATCCAAACCCATAACATGTTTCCATTTTAGAAATAGGAGGATCTACATCACTGGCCTTGTCAAAATGAGATGTGTAGCCCCATGTTGGAGAAGAAATAGTAGAATTAATAGAAGACAAAGAATGATTCCACCATAAGAATGTGGATTTGTGTCCCACATAGGGGTATCAAAATATGAAAGGTCAACCTTATATTCACCAGTGTAAGAAGGGGTAAAGTCTAATAAGATATAGTCATAAATAAGACATGTGTTGGAAGGAGAAGAATAACGAAGAGACAATACATCATTAAGAAAGGTTGAAGATAGTATATGAAATTCAGGTGAAGAATAAGGTATGGGAATATGTAGAAGAAATATTGTGATGAACAAGATCTATTTGTTGATAATATTGTAGAGGACATGGATCAACCATTATTATAATTTTTTTATTATTATAAATAAATTTAATAAATTAATATAGGGTAGATGGAACTACGTCTATGGCATGGATCCATGACCTACCAAAAATGAGGTTGTAAGAAAGATTCCTTGGAATGACATGAACTATTGTAGGTAATATAACATGATATAACTCAATAGGCAATGTGATAGTGCATAGAGTTTAGTGACTGATATTATCAAAACCTCTAATAGAAAGAACCAATAGATGAGCAAAAGAGGTATCAATATTAATATGATTATAGAGGTATACAGTATAGATATTTAGACCATAACTATCAATGATAAGATGACACTCTATCCCAATAAGGTTAATACTGACAATGATCACAAGAGGACCATTTTCTCTTTGAATTTCAAGAGAAGGAAGTTCATATTGGAGAAAAGTGATATCAAATGTATTTGTATAAATGCACTCAAGAAAAGAAACCACCTTATCGGGCACAACAAAAGATGAAACCAAAATATTTTGTAAAGATTCCTCAAGCATGCCATGATAAGAATGAGAACCTTGAATTAATTATTAGAGATAGATTTTAGCATTGGTAGCTTGAAGCTACTCAATCTTAGATCATACTCTTTAGTATTCTTCAATAGAAGATGAGGAGTTGATAAAATAATAGGAGCTAATGGAGGAAAATAAATAGAAATATGAGTAGCAAGTTTGTTTCAATAAGTTTTATATGTGCGGGATCCTACATTGTGTAGGATTTTATGGTGAACTCCTCAACACCCCAAGATCACTTGCAAGATAAAATAAATTCCACAAGAGAGAAATGGTAAAAATATCATGCTATGATTATGGATGCAAGATTTCCAGATTGAATATGTTGTTGACTGTTGTTACAATGTACATATGGTGCCTTGCTGTGACATGAGCCAACATTAAATGACCTAGGACACAAGAATTAAATAAAATCCAACTAGATAAGTGGCAACCAATGCTTAACTAGAAACATTCCCTCCTAGCACCTAAATGGACTTAACATGTAAATAGGACCTAGATAGGTAAAACACCTATTTACACCAACAGCCCCCTTAAATACAACTTAGAGGGTACTTATGCAAATGACACAAAAATGGTTCCTAGCACAAGGCCATCTTAGGTACACATGTACAAATTCAAATGCACAATCTCTCATAAATGGAGAAAAAGAGAAAACCCAGTGGGATAAAATTCCTCCCCAAAAGAGATATGAAATACAATAATGCTCTCCATTAAAAATGAGAGAACAAAACTCCATTTTAGGAAAAAGACCCCCCATAAGAAATATAAAGAAGAGACCATTCTGCCCCCCAATGAAATAACCTACTACATAGAAACACTAGAAGCACATTGGTGGAGTAACACTGGAATTCTTAATTAGGTAAGTAAAGGAAAGATATTTATGATGTTAGAAATCATATTAGAGTCACTCAAGGACACAAGTCAAAACCATGATAAAGCAACAACAAACTTGATGCCAAGGAACACTGGAACACTCTTGATATGGAGCAAACCTCGATTCTAAATGAAGCAACAGTATATAGAACATCATTCTAATATTGAAATGAAGTGCAAAGATCAAAATTGGACCATCCCAACTATCAAATATCCAAGTAACCTCTAGGATACCAATCGAGGAAAGACTAAAACAATGATATACTTGGGACAAACAAAAAGGAAAAAGTGCATGGATGGCATGAAAAATCTCCTCAATACCTTTCCAACACCGCAAGAATCACAAAAATCAAAGAGTGTAGCAAAAATATATGAGTTTAGGAGCCAAAAATGAAGATCTAACTTCAAACAATAATAAATTCCATAAAATTATGAAATGATGAAAAATAACTTGCACCACTACAAAATTGGTGAAGCCAACCTTTTTATGATATCTTGTTTGAAAAATTTCACCTATGGGATTGCAAGTTATAGTGATTTGAAAAAATGGTCTATTTACACCTTAAGGGGTCAAAATTAGGCACCTCGAGTGCTTGGCCCTCAATCGCCCATATGATCATAGCATAAATAGGGGGTTTAAAAAAAGCCACCACCACTAGGATGGGGTGATTGGGAGGGTGGTGGGCCATAAGTCACACTTCCTGGGGCATAGCCCCTCACTAAGGTGGGATCAAGGCTTCACAAAATTTAAAACAAAAAAAATGTTTTAATATAAAAATCTACTAATTAATAAATCCATCATACCTTCCGTGTTAGAGTCATTTAGGGACTCAAGCCTCTTGGATCACCTGCAAAAACAAAAAACAACCTTCTACGAGAGGGAAAAGAAAGAACATGAAATTGCAACAATGGATGTAAGCTATGGAAAATATACAATACTCAAGATTGCAATGATATATTGGACTTACAATGAACTAAACTGTATAAAATGTATAAATGATGCCTTGCTTATATAGGCAAGGTGTGTTGATGTACCAACATTAAATTATTGTGTCAGCCAACATTAGATGACCTAGGACACAAGCATTAAATAAAATCCAACTAGATAAGTGACAACTAATGCTTAACTAGAAAGATTCCCTCCTAAGACCCAAGTGGACTTAACATGTAAATAAGACCTAGATAGGAAAAACACCTACTTACACCAAAATGTTGAAGCCAGGACTTATAACAATTGTTGTTCATATTTTAAAATTCAACCCAAAATTACATTTTTTCAAAGATTTAATATAGACATAATAATTAGCACATCATCCTCATAGGAGAAAAATAAATATATTGAACACTATTTTAAGACGAATAATTCATCTAGACAAAATTCATACTAGTTAATTAATTATATTTCCTTGACTTTGTAGACACTGAAAATTGACCACTTTCGTTTGGTCAATTTATCCCCAATTCAACTAATGTCATAATAATTAGCACATTTACACCAAAATAAGACCTAGATAGGAAAAAACACCTATTTACACCAAAATGTTGAAGCCAAGACTTGTAACAAATGTTGTTCATATTTTAAAATTCAACCCAAAATTACAACATTTTTTTAAAGATTTAATATAGACATAATAATTAGCACATCATTCTCATAGGAGAAAAATAAATATATTGAACACTATTTTAAGACGAATAATTCATCTAGACGAAATTCATACTAGTTAATTAATTATATTTCCTTGACTTTGTAGACATTGAAAATTGACCACTTTCGTTTGGTCAATTTATCCCCAATTCAACTAATGTCATATCATCTATATTAATTAAATAATACCCTATTATTTAATTAATATTCATTAGCACTTATCCCTTCATCCTAATTTGTTTCTTCTATCATCTTTAAATCCTAGCCTAAAGCAAATAATTACCTTTAATTATTTACTCCCATCCCTTATCCTTTTTCCTCTAAAGAATTAAATAAATAATCTATTTATTTAATTCCCCTCATGTCACATCCTCCATAACCTTTTCCTAATCCTGATTAATTTGCATAATCCTAGATTAAGGACGTGCACATTCCTAATCTTTGATTAGGGAGGTGTCACATCCTTCATAAAATGCAAGTGGATCATTAATCCTCATTACCCACCTAATCATTTGCCTAATCCCTCACTTACACAACCTAATCATTGATTAGCTATCCTCACCTACCCTTTGGTCAACTCTCCCCATCCCCCAAGGAATTTTTAATTCTTTTTTGTCTTCCTAAGGTCCTTTTGAGGAATATTTAGTTCCTCTCCCATCCCCCAAGGAATATTAAATTCCCTTTCTATTTCCCAAGGAATATTAAATTCATTTTATCTCATCCATGCACATTAAAAAAGGAATTTTTAATTTCTTTGGTCAACTCTTGATCTCAACCCTTGATCTACTTCCTCCTTTCAATCTCCACTGTCCATTCCTACCTCCCTTGTTAAATGGCTAACACAACCATTTTTCCATTCTCAAGCATTCAACCATATCATGCACACACAATCTCTCACACTATCACCATAATCAAATCCTTGCAACCACAACCATCTTGCATCCATCTTGTGACCAAATCAAGCAAAGATCAAATCGTTATGTTGTTGAAATCGATCTAGGAGCACACATATCAAGCCATCAACGAGGGCAAACAACTCCATCAAGTTCAAATAAGGTAAAATTGATCTAATTTTCATTTTTAAGTTTGAGTTTCATCTTTAGCTCAATCTTGAGTGTTGTCTTTGGTTTTTATCTCTTGCTTGAGTATATTTTTTGCATTTTAGATTGGGTAAAAACACTGCACACATTTTTGGCACGCCCAGTGGGACCCACGTCATGGGTCTCTTTCATTGTTTTTTGTTGTTTTAAGTTTTGCAGGTTCAGATTTCATACACAAGGGCGAATTTTCCCCCGATGAGCGAATCTGACTGATGCAAGGGTAATTTTGCATTGATATAGGCAACCGCGCATCCGCCTATCCGGTAAAAGGGGCGATTACACACTTTTCTATCCACTACCTAACTTACAAAGGAGAATTTGTGGACAAATAGGTGAATTTGTAGATAGATAGGCGAATTTGTGGATGGATAGGTGAATTTGCAGACAGATAGGCGAATTTGTAGAGAAATAGGTGAATTTGCAGATGGATAGGCAAATTTGTGAACAGATAGGCAAATTTACAGACAAATAGGTAAATTTGTGGATAGGCAAACGCACGACTTGTGGATAGCCAAACGTGCGATCTACAAACAACCAAACATGCGACTTGCAGATAGTTAAACGTGTGACCTACAGACAACCAAACGTGCGACTCGAATAGCAAATCCTATGGATAGCCAAACGTGCGACCTGTGGATAGCCAAACGTGTGACCCAAATAGCCAAATGCGCGACCTAGATAGCCAATCCTACGGATAGCCAAACGTGAGACTTGCATATAGCCAAACACATGACATGTGGATAACCAAATGCACACCCCGGATAGCCAATCCTACTAATAACCAAACAAACAACCTGCAGATAGCCAAATGCGTGACCTGCAAATAGTCAAACGCACGAATCAGACAGCCAATCATACGAATAGCCAAATGCATAGCCCGCAGACAGCCAAACGTGTGACCGGTAGATAGCCAAATGTGTAGCCCACAAACAACCAAACGCGCGACCTGCAGAAAGCCAAACACGTCACCTTGATAGCCAAATTTGCAAAAGAGCGAATTTGTGAACGGGCGAATTTGTGAATGAGCGAATTTGTGAACGGGAAAATTTGTGCCTTACAGAGGAAATCCTACAACCTTTATAGAGGTGAATCTGCCCTGCATAGGGGTGAATATGAGGTATTCTAGAACCTTTAATTTTTTGATTTGATTTTAGTTTCGGGTACTAATCAACTAACTTGTTTGTCTGTGATTGTGGTATCTTGCTAACAATTTTCATAGCTTGTCCCCCACACTTGACCAACATTGGTGGTGAAAACTACTAACATATTTGTTGCAGGATGATCTGTTGAAGACCCCTAGATTAGCTATGTCTACTATCTTTTTTTTTTCACATTAATCTAGGCACATGTAGATTAATTAAAGGGTCAATTAACTTGTTTGTCGTGTTTGGGATCGAATTATTGACGTATCCACTCCCCTTGCACCTTTCGGTGATCCTAGGTGACAAGAAATCATAATTCATTCCAATCTAGTCCAGTCTACCTAGGAAGTGTTAGTACGTCTAAGCTCTCCCCTTGCGCTACGTGCGAGTCTGGGGATCAACCGAAACGTCTAGTATTTCCTTCCTTTAACAAGACCTACCTAGGATTTTATCACCAGGGGGACGATCCAAACCACATGTTATCGACGAGGTATATAAAGGGGGGAGAACTAAAGTTGTACCCCAATCTAGTCATGTCGTGTTTAGCAAAGTGTCGAAGCTAGGGTGATACCTAGATAAGACATGCAGGGTTGGTCTAAGTTTCCAGTACTTCACTGGGGCTCCTAATCCATGCTTGTGACGGGCTGGTGTTCACAGTTGTGCCTCACGTACCTAGCATATATCGAGGATGCATGGGATAGCCTTGTTCAGCCTAGATAGAGACCTATGTTTTAGTCGTGGCTTGGTGTACTGTAGGGGATACTCATCGTACCCTGAAGTTACTCACCATGTTCTCCCTTGGGTTGAGATAGAAATCCTTGTGGTGGACTACAATAGTCTCTGAGAGAGAGTGTGAAGGTGAGCCTGTGGCGTCTGTTGATGAACCTGTGCCACTAAATCATTAGCTATCCACCTTTGCAAGAAAGGGTGATCTAGAGAACCACCTTGGTATCACAAAGTATTAACCTTGGGGGCGTCCCCTCAAGGTGGTAGGCCTACATCAAGTTTGTAAACCCTTATCACTAATTATAGTATTGTGTTGTCTAGAGTGTTTTCTTGTGCGATACCAGTGCTTGTTGCCAGTCTGAGTCAATCCAACCTTCTGCTTTTTGTTTGTTGTGTTTTTGTCATTTGCCATAGTCTACCCCTGCCCTTAATGGTGAGTTTGCTTCTCATATGGGAAAACTTGCATTGTGGACAGGCGATTTTGTGTCCTAGTCCAATCTAGTCATCCTTTAGGCGAATTTTCTCTTGTTAGGGGCGAATTTGCTTGTGGGTCTCTTAGTTAGGCGACCCCGCATCTGCCTGTTCCCTAAACAAGTGATCTTGTCATCTTCCTAGGTGAGTCTGCATCTAGTCTGTACCATCCACATCCACCTATTCCCTAAATAGGCGATCCTGTCATCTTCCAAGGCTAGTCTGTGTCCAGTCAGAGTCATCCCCCTTCGCCTATTCCCTAAACAGGCGATCTTGCTATACACAGGGGTGATCCTGTCTCCTATTTATGTCTACCTTGTCTTTACATCCCCTAGCATAGGTGATCATGCCCTGTCCCTAAGTGATTTTGTGTTTGCGTCTCCCCGTCATCTATCTGTACATCTCTTAGGACAGGCGAACCTGTTGTCCATAGGGGCGATTCTATTTCTTGTCCATATCATCTGCGTCTTCCCATTCCCTAAATAGGAATTTTTGTCCCCTGTATAGGTGATTGTGTCATCATGCATCTGTATTGGGTCCTTCCTTGATAGGCAATTTTGCTTCTTTCTTGGGCGATCTTGCCCCCTTTCGTATAGTCAGTCTACATAGGTGATCTTATCTTCACCAATAAGTGATCCTGCTACCCGTAGGGGCGATTTCGTGATCTCCTAGATAGGAATTTTGGCTACCTATAAAGGCGATTGTGCTCTATTCTTGGGTGAATCCGCTTCACTTCCAAAACCCAAAGAGTTAGTCCTTCCTGTCATGATTAGCCTATATCTTCCTGAGTCCAAAACTGTAGTCCAATCATTTTTCATCTTCACATCCATCTCCAAACGATCATTTTCATCCATCCAATAGTCGTCCTCATTATTTTAGCTACATCCTTGAACCTAGGAGTCTATTCCATCACATCCTCCAATCATCCTAATCTTAGCTTAAATCCCACCCTAATATGAGCTTTATTCCAATCATCCTAATCTGAGCTTAAATTCCATCTTAGTGTGAGCTTCAATCTAATCCTAATCTAAGCTTAAATCAAACTCCAATCTAAGCTTAATATACATCCCAATTTGATCTTTAGTCCATCCACATCCAAGATCTTTTGATATCAAAACAAATCTTAAGATCCCTTCTTCCATGTTCTTCTAATCCATTCTATTTATCTTTTCATCATCTCTCCTTTCATTCTAATCTTCTATTCCCATCTTTTCAATCCACATCCACCCAATCTAACATCATGAATCCTTATCTGCCTCCTACACAATCAAAAATAGTGGTGAAGGGAAATCCCAATTATGTTGACGATGATCTAATTGAAGTCTTGTTGATCAAGATGAGTATGAAATAGATCCCATTGATGCTATCATTTCTACTAAGCTTTCTCCAACTGTCACCTAATATCCAATCAGTCATTCAAGTTATCCTATCATGCCTTCATCCATTCCCTCTAGCAATCCTTATGCTACCTTTGACAAGGGATATCCAGTATTTTTTTCATCCACATATTCATCATATCTTTCATCTACATCTTTATCTTATCCAACGTCCACATCCTCCTATCCAAATCCTCCATCCCTATATTCCTTCATTAATTCTCCATCCACTTTCTCCAACAACAATCCTCTATCCCACATCTTCTTATCTTAATCCACTATCCCAATGCTTCTACCTCAATCCACCATCCCAATCTTCCCATCCTAATCCAACATCCACATCTTCTTATCTTAATCCACTATCTGAATATTCCTACCTTATCCACCATCCTAATCGTCCCATCCTAATCCTACATCCCCATCCTCCTACCCTAATCCAACATCCATATCTTCCCACTTTAATCCACATTCTCAATATTTCTATCTTATTTCCCCATCAACTTTCTCCAGCATCAATCCACCATCCATATCCTCCTATGTCACTCCATCTTCCACTCCATCATGTCCTAATCCTCCACCTACTCCTAGTCCTCCATCCAATCCCATTCCTCCATCTAATCCTAATCCACCAATCCATAATCCTAGCCCTCCACCCATTCATAATCCTTCATCTACTCCTACCACACCATCTAAGCCTACAATAAGCAATAACCTCATTCTAGATGACATCCAAGGACTTACAATAAATAAGACATCCCAAAATCCAAATCTTGATTTTGTGGATCCATGCCACCCCACTACATCATGTATGATCACTAGTGATGAGGCCCTTCTCCATCCTACACCTATCATTACTAGTACCACTACTAACACCCTCCAAACTGTTGAAACCATCAAACCCATCAAATCTATTGAATTCCCACCTTCTACTCCTAGAGCCGTTGAAACCATCGAAGACACACAAATCCAATCCACGCCCCCTAGTCCTAGTATCACCAAAATCCACTCCCTTGAACTTCATGAATCCTCCATTCTTCCATCCACCTCATCCAAAGACTCCCTCCAACACTCTTCCATCATCATGCCACCCATACCCATTGAATCTTGCCAAGAGCTTGATCCAAAGCATAAAAACATATCCCCTCTTCCACGTTAGGATCCTATCATCCCATCCACTCCATGTCAAGATCACACTAGCTCATTCATTTCATCTCATGATCCCCTTGTCACTCCAGATCTAATCACTCCATCTCATGATCCATTATCACCCTCTACCCAAGACCAATATCTTACCATTACACCTAATCCCCCTCATGATTCCTTATCAACTCCTCTAAATAAAGATCCTACCATCCCATCATCTCCATCTCATTATCCTTCATTGTCACCTAACCATACCATCCCAACACCATGTTTATATCCACTTGGTACTCTTACATTCATCCATGGTGATTTTCTTGCAGAAGAGGAACCAAGCATATACGCCACCCATCCTCCCCCACCTAATAATGGACTCACATTATGTTTCCAAAATAATAAGCATCCTACCATAGATCGAATGCTCAAGAGCATGAAGTATCAAGGAAAATGTTTAGGCCTTCACGAGCAAGGTATTTTAGAGCCCATCCAAGTCAAAGAACACCCCTGTACACAAGGTCTTGGATATACCTCTCAAGACCCACAATCCAAAATGGTTGGTACAACCTCCTTACATCCTAAGCGAGCCTCTTCCAAAAGAACAATAGGCTCTTCCCATCACCCCACCACACCATTTGTCACTATTCCCCCTCCTCCATCATATCACCTCAAAACCACCATCCATATTCCTCCTTCATCCTCCAAGTCCATCTTGGGTCCTTATGTCCCTCCATCGACCATCACACATCCTCCATTTACTAAGTCCATTTTAGGACCGTATATCCATCAATCATCTATCCATATCATCCATCATAAACATCCCACTCTCATGTTCCCTAACAGAATCAACAAAGGCACATAACTAGACTTCCCCCATCCACACATCATCCCCAAAATCCTACCTCTATCACTTCATTCATATCCTCTCCACATCATCCATCTCCTCACACCTGTCCTATTGCTATTGGAAGCACTTTGGATTCCAAAGTAAAAATGCATAAATCCAAACGTCCACATGAATCTAAAGGTCTCCATGTCCCCTCTAAAGGACATAATGAAGAAGAGAAAAATATGATCCAAAAGTGTAATCAACCACAAAGACTACACAAGTCAGCAAAGCAAAAATCAAAACCATGTGGATCCCAAGGAAAAAAGATACAGTGAATTCAAATGAAAAATCCATAACAACATCCAAAGTTGCTAATCCAAAAGCTAATCATACACATCCTCCATCTCCTAAATCCATTTTGGGTCCTTATGTCCCAAAGTTCATTATCCCAACTCCTCCATTATCCCCAAATCCTCCATCCATTAATCCTCCTATCATTCCACATCCCCCACCATATGTGCCAATGTTGGTCTTGAAAACATTCCCCCATCATACATCGGCTCCATCATTCCATCCATACACTTTCTCACATCCCATCCATTATCCCACATATCTCCCTTATCCAAACCTTTTAGTCCATTCTCTTGCATAAAACACCCATCCTAATAAGGTTGTACCAACATCTAATAGTCATTTCACACATGGGATCTTATTACCTCGTATAGAACTTGATGCTTGAGTCCATCTATCCCCTTTATCACATGTATTCCAACTCCATTTATCCACATCCATATCTTTATCCATTGACCCATATCCCTGTCCTTATCCATCTCCATTTTTATACTATCCAAAAATCCAAAGGTAAAAAAAAGTCAAGAAAATCCAAAAATAGTAAATAGAAATAATTCGTCCAATGGTGAAACTTGGAAAACAAACACTTTGGATAAGTACCATGACGAAAACTTGGTAAACAGGCGTCATGTAAAATCCCTAATCCATTTGTTTTCCACACTTGGGGGCAACTTCCATTTCAACACCCCCTTCCTCCATCTCCTTCACTCATTTTGTCTTACCCATCCTACCTATCATAGCCCATCTATCCCAATCCCTCCATCCTCATTGCGATATTGATAAAGACTGGGACACCTATTTATACATGCTTTTGGATACCTCTTGACATGCATTCCCTTAATCCATCCACTATCATATTCCTTATCCACCCATCACGCTACCACCCATATGCCTTCCTCATCCATGCATCCTATCAACATCCATCTACCTTCCTTATCCATGCATCCTATCCACATCCATCTTCCTTCCTTATCCCTACATCATATCCATATCCATCTCACTCCCTTATTCACCCATCCTCCTATTTGCCATCCCTCTTGCCTCATCACATGTGACATATCTGGAGTGGGGCATCTCCCCCTTCATGACATAGTCCTTGGAGACAACATTCATCAATCCTGTCGTCCCTTCCATCTCCCCATTCTTATCTTCCTATTTGTCTGAAAATCCCTTTCATCTCTCGATCCTTATCTCCCTACCTATCTAAGAGAAAATCATTTTCATCTCCCCATCCTTATCTTCCTATCCATCCATCATATCATCCCTTCCATCCCCCATCCTTATCTCCCTATCCATTCATCTCTATCCTCATCCCATCTCATAATCCCTTGTCATTTGTATCTAGTTATAGCCTACCCCCTCATGTAACTCAATTCCATCTATCTCACTGTCATCACTCCCACCTCTTTCACACATCTTTCCAATCTCCTATCACTTTTCATCACTCATTTATCCATCATATCATCCTCCCAATTCATCTTTTGATGATTTGGATAACTATCCCATTCCTGAGCTACACATGATCACCACCATCCTATCCACCAGGTCTATCTTGTCTCATCATATCGGTTCCATAATTTTACCCACTTATCATGGTCATCTCATCATCCTTTATCTAGAGTCAGTCATCAGTCTTTTGTCAAACTACGTTGCCCCTGCACTTTCACGTAGGCAAGGTCGATCATTTGATCATCCCACAGGGCATTTGTTGATCTAGACTCTTTATCTCCCATCAAGGTCTCCATTTTCCTCTTTCCGCTTTTATCCATGGTCAATTGTCGGCCTTTTGTCAAACTACGAGGGCTCTGCGCTTTCACATAGGCAAGGCTAATCTTTGATCAACCCTTGAACCCCTAGGTCTTTAGGGTGTCTTGTTGTTGTGTCATATCATCAAGTATGTCCCTACCTAGCTAGTTCTTACCAAACAAAATCCATTGGTATCAGGAGGTCCAATCAGTTTCGAATATCTTGTGTCATGTCAATTATCTCGTTTATCCTCCATCTTTGGTCTTAACAGGTTGTATCATTCCTAATTAGACCACATGAATCCCATCCACCTTTTGATCGTATGGCAAAGGACGTTTGAAATTGATTGTGTTATTTTTATGCTTTTGGAATTTTGTTTATCACTTGAGCTTCCTATTATACCTCATTTGGGTTGCGACGATCCGTCATATCATGGTGTGCTTTGACATGTAGAACTAGGGGCATATCTTGATTTTTTGTGTGATCTTGTCTTCCTGGTTGTCCTGTGTAGTACCCACCAAGATCCTTGTGGTCTTGTGTTACGCTAGGGAATCCTTTATGTTTGTGGTTTTCCAACATTGGCCCTACCAAATCCCCCATGACTTTGGGATGTTGGACTAACCTTTTGTTTGTTGTGTCAGTCCCATGCATGTGATATGAATTCACCTTGGTTCTTCATACCCTGGTGCATAGTATCTCATGCTATATCAAATTTAGTGCTCATTACATGGCAACATAATACATTACAATTAAATTTCTTTGTTTGATCACTCTCCTTTCATATCCCCCATCTCTCATCCTCTCATCTATCATTTTCCTTTATCAACATCCCCCATCCCCTCACCCTCCATCTTTGTTATCCATTCATCCTTCATCACTCTCCTCACCTATCTATCCTATCTATTTTCCTCCCTCCATTATCTACATCCTCATCATTTCATATTTTTAATCTTCTTAGGATAATATAGATTTGTTATTCTAAGCATCTATTCCTCCATCATCTTCATTCATTTCAACAATCTCACATCTCCATTCAATCCAAATCCATTCAATCTTGCACAAATCATCTTATCACATCCTTGGTCTTGTTCCCAACCTTGATACAAGCCTTTATCCACTCATCTTCATTGCCATCATTAGTGGGATGTATCTTTCCCTATCCTTTGTGTTGTTTTGGGATGTATCCTTCCCTTGTCCACAACACTCTCATCATCATCAATGGAATGTATCATTTCCTATCCTTTTGTGTTGTTTTGGGATGTATCCTTCTCTCATCAACAACACTCTCATCATCATCATCAGGATGCATCCTTCCCTATCCTTTTGTGTTGTCTTGGGATGTATCCTTCCCTCATCAACAACACTTTCATCATCATCATCGAGATGTATCCTTCCCTATCCTTTTTCATTTTTTTGGGATATATTATTCCCTCATCAACAACGCTACATCCATCATCAATCCATTTTGGCTTGTAGCTTGACTAGGGCAACATCACATTTTTTCTTTAATCCATTTGTCCTTCTTTTCTTCTCATCTTCTCTTCCCAATCTCCTATTACTTATCATCCTCTCTTATCCATCATTTTGCATCATGTTCCCCATCTACCTTTTCATCATCTCATCCATTTCAAGAGCACACCTATGTTCTCTTAAACCTGCATGTCCTCTCGAGGGGGCATCCTCAATCCCTAATCTTCATCTTCACTCCCATAATCTTTCTTCCTAGTCACTTCTTTGGATGATTGGGGCATCTCTCACAATCTAACCATCTTCTTTTGGGCACTATGTTTTAATCTTCTTTGAAATGATGCTACTTTGTAACACCATCTCAAAGAGGGGCAAAATGTAGACACTAAAAATTGACCACTTTCGTTTGGTCAATTTATCCCCAATTCAACTAATGTTATATCCTCTATATTAATTAAATAATACCCTATTATTTAATTATTATTCATTAGCCCTTATCCATTCATCCTAATTTGTTTCTTCTATCATCTTTAAATCCTAGCCTAAAGCAGATAATTACTTTTAATTATTTACTCCCATCCCTTATCCCTTTTCCTATAAATAATTAAATAAATAATCTATTTATTTAATTCCCCTCATGTCACATCCTCCATAACCTTTTTCTAATCCTGATTAATTTGCATAATCCTAGATTAAGGATGTGCACATTCCTAATCTTTGATTAGGGAGGTGTCACATCCTCCATAAAATGCAAGTGGATCATTAATCCTCATTACCCACCTAATCATTTTCCTAATCCCTCGCTTACACAACCTAATCATTGATTAGCTATCCTAACCTACCCTTTGGTCAACTTTGCCCATCCCCCAAGGAATTTTTAATTCCTTTTTGTCTTCCCAAGATCCTTTTGAGGAATTTTTAATTCCTCTCCCATCCATCGAGGAATATTAAATTCCTTTTATCCCATCCATGCACATTAAAAAAGGAATTTTTAATTCCTTTGGTCAACTCTTGATCTCAACCCTTGATCTACTTCTTCCTTTCAATCTCCATCATTCATTCCTACCTCCCTTGCTAAATGGCTAACACTTAGCCATTTTTCCATTCTCAAGCATTCAACCATATCATGCATACAATCTCTCACACTATCACCATAATCAAATCCTTGCAACCACAACCATCTTGCATCCATCTTGTGACCAAATCAAGCAAAGATCAAACTGTTATGTTGTCAAAATCAATCTAGGAGCACATATATCAAGCCATCAATGAGGGAAAACAACTCCATCAAGTTCAAATAAGGTAAAATTGATCTAATTTTCATTTTTAAGTTTGAGTTTCATCTTTAGCCCAAACTTGAGTGTTGTCTTTGGTTTTTATCTCATGCTTGAGTTTATTTCTTGCTTTTTTAGATGAGGTAAAAACACTACACATGGACTTAATCAATTTCACTAAATATTTCAAATTAGGATAAGAATACACTAGATGCTTGATAAACACAAACATAATCAAAAAATTTCATTCTTACAAAATAATTTATCCAATTTTCCATTTAAGTACAATATACACTAATCAATTTATAATTAAAAATAATTGCTATCAATAGACAATGTATTTTTGAGTAATGAGATTGTGGTCTACTGAGTTGTTGTGTGGAGGGAGATCATCACTCAAGTGCTTTTCCTCTAAGCACATACTAGCAATCCCTCACACACCTTTTTACCATGCCATCTGAGAACTAAGTGTGAGGTAATGACTTTGTTGCTTGTAATTTGTCAGACAACCCTAGATACCCTCTAGCTAAGTATGACATCTATTTATCATGCAACCTATCGAGTACCATGGATCGATAATACAAATAGCATATGCATCACTTTGGAAAAAACATTTTATAGCATGATTGCATCCCAAAAAGGAACTGTGGGTCATTTGTCTAACACTCTTATCTCAACTCAACTCAAAACAACAAAGACAAGACCAAACACAATACAAATTAAATAATTTAAATCTTCTTTCAACATGTTGAACTAAGAATAAAACACTTATTTGACCACATATTTATATTTCCATGATTCCATATAAATAAATAGTTTTTTATATGTATATATAAGTGTGTACCCAAAAATTATCTCATACACACTTATATATATATATATATATTTATTTTTATATTTCTATCATTTACAAAATCTTCCAAACTAAATATATCATTGTCAAAGCCCATACCAGACTATGTTTGAGCTATATTCAAAGAATGATAATTTAAGAGTATTATTTTCTCATAATCACTTACAAAAATATCCTTATCAACATATGACAATTTTGACCTATATTTGCATCTAAAGTTTAGGTACATCAACTTGTAATTTCTTTTTATTATACACTTGATATATAACCTAGTCATACTTATAAGTATGTATATGGGATAGTGAACCTAAATTTTTCCACCTCATATTCATGTACTTTTAATTATGAAATATAATTATGAGTTAAACTACTAGTGTCTAATCATTTGAAAACATGTAATAAGAATCAAGATTTTTTTCCATATCCAAGCCTCTATTTTTCACAATCTCCGTATTAGAATTTATTCATTCAAAAGCTATCTCTCTATAACATTGTACAATAGTTAGTTTCTTAACTTTTCATTTAAAGTATTCTAACTATCAATGATCAATGTGGCTCGATATTTGATACTTTTATTTTTGTTTGTATGTATAATAAAATAGGGTATACTTAATTATCAAAAATATCCTCAATCTATTTAGCATGATAGAGTTATACAGTTTTAAATAGTGGCTAAGGATTTATTATTGGCTACTATAAAAGAATTACATTTAGCCATTTATGGATCCAAGTCAACCAATGACTCATGCTTTTTACATGTAGTTTTAAACTCTCATTTAGCCCCATAAGCATAAAACCAATACTCATTTACATACACAACACCATTTATTATAAGGCTTGGTTTACCTTGGCTTCATACCTAGTATTTTTGCACAATAGTATAACATATTATTTGGTCTAATTATATTAGCCTATGAAATACAAAAAAATGTGGATACCCTAAGTTGAGTATCCAAAACCTAGGGTCATTTGGTCTAATATTTCCAGGGTTTCATTAGGACACAAATCAATAACCTATGTATAAATTAACTTTCAACCCTTAAGGTGAGTCAATTGGACCTAGATCTGATCCTTTTGAGACTTGGGAATGAATTGGAAATGGTCTTGATTAATTTCTCTAATTAGGTTGTATGACCTAATATAATAAATGCAATTTCTCAATAATTGATAAAACATAAACAGTCAAGTTTCAGTAGATCTGGAAGGTGCAAATTGATGTGTACCTACCTAGAAAAATTGGTTTTGTTGTGCATACAAAGATTGGGTTGCCCAATGGTCGTTGAGTCCTTGTAAGGGTGTCTTGCTCAACTTTCAGGATCCTTTGGTGTCATATCTAAGCCTTTATTTTCTGCCTGTCCCATAGTTGGAGTGTGGTAAATAAATTTTATAGGTGGGATTTTGTGTCCGAACAAGGTTGATGGCAATAAATACAATAATGCAAAATGAATCTTCAAGCTCTCTTCAATCCACTTCAAACCTACAATCGACACATTCATAAAGGGGGGAAATGTTGTCCATATAGGGGCTTGCCTCAGTCAAACCCCATGTAAGTTTTCCCACTTCCACAATGGCAATGACAATGATAAAACCTTGAATGGAAAGGAAGGAAATGATGAATGAACACAATGTTGCAACTCATAACCCTTCAATGGCTTCCTTGAAGGATTGAAGACATACACATCTCTTAAAGGATCTTGAATCTTGCTTGCTTGATTTGCTTGAATGCTTGGAGACCTACAACAATGTTAGCCTTCACATAACATGAACATGAACACACAAAATTTGACATGATATTGGATCTTGAATTGCTATAACAAAGCTCTGATATCCTTCTCTTGACAATAGTATTTGCTCAATCGTATGCCTTAGTGTTTCTTAGTGTGTGTTCCATTTCAAATGATAAAATAACTAGGTATTTATAGGTGTTTATCTAATTTCCCAAAAAATAGATTCTAAAAGCTGACACTTCATATTTGGATTTTGGATATTAAAGTATTGCCAATAACATATTTGAATTTGGGTCCTAGCTAAGAAGGGGGACCCAGTCGCCCTTGGGTGAATAGGTCCTGGCCCAAATTTTCAAGACACTCAAAGTTCAGGATAATTTAATGATTGAATGCATTTGTTTAATATTTTTCCACCATTGGGAAATGGTAAAATTGGGCTTCCGAATGCATAATTTGGAAAATAAGAAGCTTAATTAAGTCCAATAAATTAGGGAGACCAAATATAATATGAAATTGTAAAGGCATACAATTTTTACACTACATTTAGCCCCCACTTTAGTGAGAGTATGAACTTATGCTCAAACTCACACTAAAGTAGAGAAATATGTCAAGAGAGGTTCGAATATAAAAATGTTGAAGCGTTAAGATGACTAAGGATCAATAAAGATGGTCAAGCCCCCAAGATCCAAGATCCCACAAAAAACTAACATAAGCACAAAGGAACACACAAGTATGATATGCAACAATACAAGATACACAAACATACATGGTGGAAAACGCGAAGTATACACAATGAAAACACATGATATAATATAACATATGGATGAAAATAAAATGAAAACAAGCAAAATGTAAACACAATGTAGACACGAAGAAGGTACATGAAAATAAAACACAATGTTAGTACTAAAAGGATTCAAGTTGGTAAGGCAAAGAGACCTCGATCTTAAATTGTCTCAAATTCCAAATGTCATCCATCAAATAAAGAACAATGTTCCATTAGGATTGAAGCAATACACATAACTCATGGACCACATGGATCCATTGGCAAGAAAAGTGTATTATGCTCAATGGCCATGTTAAAATGGTGTTCACGACTCACACCATAGCAAAGTCCAATATTTTCTAAGTGAATCATAAACTAGGAGACACACGGGCTAGTGAAGTATGATATTCACTAGGTGAGCCCCCAAGGTAAAATATGAGACACACACTAGGTCTACAAGGTGTGCCCATAACAAGGTGGAAAAATGGGAAGGATGCACTAGGTCTACAAGTGTGTACCCATGTCGACCATTCCAAGAGTTATACTCCTTGATAACCTTGATAAGGTGCCACAAAATGCAATGCTAATGCTACCCTATATTCAACACCCATGAATAGATTGAAGAAAAAGAAAAATGTCGCACATGGCTGGAAAGTTGTATTATGTCAGGTTCCATGAAATAAAAGGTTTGCAACATGGCAAGCAAGCTGTATTATCCCAGGTTCCATGAAATAAAAGGACAGTGCTACAAAAACTCAAGGGATGTTGTAATAACATCACCAAAAAAGGTCAAAATTAAAACGATCAAAGGATCCTTGCTTAATTCATGAAAGGTCACACCTTAGGGAATATCATACACGACATCACCACCAAGAGAGGACTAACCAAGAAATAAAAGATTCACGTCTTAGGGAAAACTAAACATAGCATTAACACCAAGAGGAATGTCATATGCCAAGAAAGGTCACACTCTTGTGGGACATCAAGTCTAATATCACCACAAAGGAGACACATCACATGGATTAAAAAGATCGCACTTTGATCAACAAGGTTACACTTCTTAGGAGATGTATGCTATCATCACTATGAAGAGACCATTTCTTATGTAAACAATGAACGGGGGACCATATGCCCCCCTTAAAACGTTAGTGTACTTGCTACACTAGCATTTTAAGGAGATAAAGAAGGATACCTTAGAAGGAATACACCTAGGACAAGGCTACCTAACCCCTTACCTCCCAAGTGTAGTGACATAGAAGAGCCTAAAATGGATGATATGTTGCTCCTTGCAAAATGAAGTATGATTACATAAAGCCTAGTTTTTACCCTCACACATGGTAATGAGTATGTTATTATACTACAACTAGCACATAGCAAGGATCGAAGCATATAAATATTAATCTATAATACTTTTGTTGTGATCTCTATAAGGATCAAATTCTCTCAATTTTTTCTTTAAATCACGACAATCATCCATTTGATGTCCAAATGTTATATGATATGCACAATAAGGTCCGTTGATATCCTTTTGTTTATAGATTTTTCACTCAAACATAGGTGGCAATGTATTTAAACCCATATCTACCAGTTTAGCTAGCTCCTCTCCAGTCTCTGATATAGGATTAGGGAACTATAACTTCCTCAATTTGTAAGGCCTATGTTTCTTACGTGATTGACCAATTGTTTGAGGTGAAGGTGGAGGATCTTGGTAACCTAATCCTTTAGTATCTTTAGATGGTCTTTCTTCCAAGAGAGAATGGAATTCGTGCTCATTATAAATGTTGCATCCTTGCTTTTTTAAGATCCTAAAGCCTTGGACATAAGTTTGTTCCAAGTCAATGGGTGTATTGGTAATTTTATGTGCATTAGATAAAAGAGTCTCATATGGCATATGTTCCTTGTGGTTGCTATCAATGTGTGATTCCATGCTTTTTGGTTTAAATACACCTTGTGGTTCAATTTTGGGATGTAAAAGATTGAACATGTAAAGTGGTGGAATGATAGGAGGTGTTGGCTATTGACATAGGTTATTAGGCTATTTCATTGAGGGATAAAAGGTTGCATTTTTTTCAAGGACATTCAAGGAGTTAATATGAACTCTTGCATGCTTTCTTTGTCTTGGCCTAAGATGTCTATCTCGCGAGGAAATGCATTGGGAGGTGTAGGAACATGAATGCCACCATTAGGATTAGGATCATTGCCAAACACATAGCTTGAAACATCAACCAAAGATTTAAAGGACATCCAAATTTTACCAACACATATCCATGATAAATTTTTGCAATAAGATTCAGACTATTAAACAACAGCTAATAAGAAGTCAGATAGTAACTCCAGACAAAGGTACATGAGGATATTTTTTCACTGAAAGCTAACTGATGCCCAGACAACAGGACTGGGTCGCCTAATGGCGACTGGGTCCTTATCAAGGGTTTTGAAAAATAAAAATCTAATTGTGAACTATGTTGCCTAGGAATCTTGATTCTATTTGTAAACAGTTGAAATAGTAAATGAATTTCCAGAATTTGCTTAATGTATTCCAATTTAGAGCACAATATAGATATATAGCAATGTTGAATATGATTGAACAAAATTAAATGCAAATTTTAGATTTGAAATGTACCAATTGACTGATTGTGAGATGCAAGAGCCTGAAAATGATGATTTTTTTCAATGCAAATTTTGACTCTAAACAATGTATTTTCTTTCACCAACTAAACTAAATGCAAAATGCTCTATAACATGCAATTACCAATTTCAAAAAAAGGATATGCAAGTACAGTGCAACTGAGTAGACAAAGACAAATCAATGTGAAAAAGTTTGTTGAGACACTTGTAGAAGGACTAGGTCATCCAATGGCAATTGGGTCTTTGTACAAGCTTTGAAAATTCAAAATCTGAACATTTAGACTAATGTTTAAAATTGTCGTTCCTATCTGTAAACAAGTTGTACAGTGATTGTTTTCTAGAAATTTTCAATGTAACACAAATGCCAATATATGACAATTTTGGGACAAAATGACACTTTTTTAATACAAATTTGAAATAAAAATATGATCTAAATGACTGAAACACACTGCAATACAGATATGATGCAATATGAGTGCAATATTTTTAGATTTTTATAACTTTTTATGGTGTAATATGCAACCCTAAATAGGAAATGCAAGACAATACAATGATGAAAAACCTAGATCTAGAGTTTGAAAGGACTACCAAATCATAAATTGGGATGTCAAATGTTAGGCTCACCAAAATGAAACATAAAAAATGTGGATACCCTAATTTGAGTATCCAAAACCTAGGGTACATTTCATCATTTCTAGGGTTTCTTTAGGATACAAATCAACAAGGTGTATAGATTGACTTTCAACCCTCAAGGTGAGTCAATCAGACCTGGATATGATCCTTTTGAGACTTAGGAATGAATTAGAAATGATCTTGATTGATTTCCCTAATTAGACTATATGACCTAATATAATAAATACAATTTCCTGATAAATGCAATTTCTCGATAACTGATAAACATAAATAGTCAAGTTCTAACATATCTAGAAGGTGCAAACTAATGTGTACCTATCCAAAAAAAATGGTTATGTTGTGCCTACAAATACTAGGTCACCCAATAGCCATTGAGTCCTTGTAAGGGTGTCTTGCTCAACTTTTGAGGTCTTCTGGTGTCAGATATGAGCTTCTATTTTTTTCCTATCCCACAGTCAGAGTGTCATAAATAAATTTTGTAGGTGAGTTTTTGTGTCTGGATAAGGTTGATGACAATAAATGCAACAATGCAAAATGAATCTTCAAGCTCTCTTCAATCCACTTCAAACCTACAACCTGCACATTCATAAAGGGGAAAAATGTTGTTCCATATAGGGGCTTGCCTCAGTCAAACCCGTGTAAGTGTTCTCACTTCCATACTGGCAATTCCAATGATAAAACCTTGAATGAAAAGGAAAGAAATGACGAATGAACACAATGCTGCAACTCACCACTCTTCAATGGCTTCCTTGAAGGATTGAAGACATACACATCTCTTCAAGGATCTTGAATCTTGCTTGCTTGATTTGCTTGAACGCTTTAATGCTTAGAGACCTACAACAATGTTAGTCTTCACATAACATGAACATGAACACACATAGAATTTGACATGATGTTGGATCTTGAATTACTATAACAAAGCTCTTGACAATAGTATTTGCTCAATTGTATGCCTTAGTGTTGCTTAGTGTGTGTTCCATTTCAAATGATAAAATAACTAGGTATTTATAGGTTTTTATCCAATTTCCCAAAAATTATACTAAAAGCTGAAACTTCATATTTGAATTTGGATATTAAAATACTACCAATAACATATTTGAATGGGTCCTAGCCCAAATTTCTAGGACACTCAAAGTTGGGGGAATTTAATGATTGAATGCACTTGTTTAATGTTTTTCCACCTTCAGAAAATGGTAAAAATCAGGCTTTAGTGTAATGTCCCTTCCCAGATGTGCAAGAATTTTTTTATTTGATAGACTTTGTTTAATCAAACAATGATAATGTTATGCAAGGACTTCTCAACATTCAATGGAGATGAACGTCAAGATATGAACAATAACTAGGATCCCTCAAATTTCTTGTATTTCGATGAACAACATTACATTTAATCATTGTACTTGTTATCATATGACTGAAACAGTATTAAAATGCTAGGTTCTTTAATCTAAACACACTATGCTAGCATTAATATTGCACAACAAGGACAATAAGACTGTAACAATAGGTTTAATGACATCTTTTGAGTACCATAAGACTGAAATACATGCATAGTAGTTGCAGATTGCTGCAACGGGTATTTAGAACACTTTCCCAACATATTACAGCATCGTAGATCAAGATAATAACAAAATACACAAGTAAAATGTGCTCATAATTCAATATCAGAGTATTACAAACAAATATTTTGATACACAAACTGATTGCAAGAGCTTTATGAGGAATTTACCATACAATTTGCCACCAAACAACTCCTTACTCAGTTCAAAGACTTAGTAATAATAGATTTAGTTCAACACTTAGAGGGGTTTTTGTAGTCTAATTTTTCATATACATTTACTCATGAAGCTACAAAAGATTTATTTATCAGACCCAATACAATGTGTAGTCATGAAACTCTGACTCAAGTTGCCAAAATGATAATGAATACCCAAAGCTAGAAGTTGAAGGGCGACAGAAACACTTGCAGCAGATGTTATTGTGTCTAAAAGTCATCAAAGAAAGCCACGCTCAACATAAACATGCTCATACCCACTCCAGAATCATCATGAACATACCCAACAACTCAAAGGAGGGCACATACAATACTAAAATGCAAGAAGAGGGTTGTGACTAG